>PVIA01002472.1:0-208273 GCA_004024845.1 Tonatia bakeri | reverse complement strand
CCTCCCTCCCTCTCTTCTTTCCTCTCTTCCTCTCTGTAGGGTGACCAACTCACCCGTTTCCCAGGACTTCCCTGGCTTTGGCACAGAAGGCCCTGCATTCCAGAAAGCTGCTCAGTCCCTGACAACCCCTATTTTTCTGTTCAGTGATATTGACTGACTGTTTTAGCAGTTGGGATAGCCATCTCTCAGACAGAGAAGACCCTTGTTCTCAAGGAGCTAACATCCTAATTTTATCAGGGAAAGACAGATCTGAATACCTTCATGCATAATCAAATAATACACACACAATACTGGGAAGAAAATGCCAATACACTCCCCTCCTAACTTTCAGATATGGAAACTGAGGCTTTGCTCTATTAATTTCCCTAATATCACACTGATAGTGAAAGGTAAAGCCAGCATGTATATATTTTTAAGATTTTATTTACTTATTTTTAGAGCAAGGGGAAGGGAGAGAGACAGAGAGGGAGTGAAACTTCAGTGTGAGAAAGAGACATCAATCAGTTGCCTCTTGAACGTACCCTGACCAGGGACCAAACCCACAAACCAGCCGTGGGCCCTGACCAGAAATTGAACCAGCAACATTTAGCCTTGTGGAATGATGTCCGACTAACTAAGCCACACTGGCTGGGCAGGGCTAAAGTGAGCATTTAAAACCTGCAGTTTCAATGCCCATACGCCCAGCCTAAATACTCTACCACTTTATGAATGGCTAATATAAGATTTAAACAGAGTGAGGCCAACAGGGAAAAACCTCTTCTTACACAGAATGCTGATTAGCTCCTGAAAAAGATCATTTTCTTCCCCATGCCTTAAGCTGGCTAAGGATCTGTGATCCTAACCACCAGGCCATGTGGAAGATGAAGTAAAGGTTATCCCTAAGGCTCATTCACTCCTGCTCCTGGAAGACTCGGGAGCCCTTCCTCAGAGTTCTACCTCTACCCTAGAGAACCTTTGGCGGAGAAGTTCCTGATGGCCATGCAATTGACCCAGGTGAGCACAAGGGTGCAGGATTCCTGAAGCACAGGGGTCATTTGGCTGTGAGGAGCTGTTTGCCAAGAGCATCTACCATCAGAATGTGGAGAGCAAACGATGCCCCAATGCTAGCCAGAGCTCTATGCCAAGAAAGAAAAATGGAACCCATTTCTTTCAGACCTTCGGGTTCCCCAGCAGATGACAGGCTGATAAACAAGGACCATGTCTGAGAGATAGTCCCGGTTTCTCAGGCTGAGTGGTCTATCCATCCACCCAACCACATTTGGAGGAAATGAATGGTCTGGTGCTGTTGGAGGGAACTTATTTATCACGCTGTCCACGGCTTACCCTCATTTTGTGGAGGAGTAAGGCCACACTTGGGGAAAATGACTTCTCAAGGTCACAAAGAATACCAAAGAAGAGACAGGTCTAAGCCTCAAGTCGCCTGACTCCACACACATTTCTACAAAATTTTCCTCCATTTGGTGAGGCTCTCAAGTTATTTATAGGGAACAGGACTCCCCTTTCTACACTTCCTACCTGCAGAGGCTTTGGGGCAGGGGAGTAGAGCTCAGAGACCATGGCTGTCTGGCTGGCATCAGTTGTAAGGGGAAGTCTGAAAAGTTTTTGCTCCATGTAGCCGAAAACAATCTAAAAATGCTCTTGAGGCACCACCAATAGACCCAAGATGTGCAGCGGGCAGAATCTAGAAGATGTGAGAAGGAGGGAAAGGGAAGAATAAAGGGAGATAGTTGGCAGGTTCTCAGCCCAGGCTGGACCAGAGTGAGATTCAGAACTCTTCCTCCCCACCCTCTACCTCCCATACCTCATGTCCACCCAGCACCTACAAGGCAGAAGCTGAGGGGAGGAGCCCAGGATACACAGGCAGACAGAGCTGGGTTCACCTCCCAGCCTCATTAACACCTGTGGTGTGACCTTGAGCAGGTCTGAACACCCTCCCTCCCCTTCCCCACCATACCCTTGATCTTTTTTTTTTTTTGGTCATCTGTTAGAACACCAGAGTTACAGACTTGGGCAAATCAGAGAGCATATTTATAAACACCTCTCACAGGACCTGGCCTAGAAAGCCCCTGATAAATGGCAGCTATCACCGTCGCTGGTGGGAACACTTTACTACCGGCTTCCTGTGTTGTGTTGTGTTGTGTTGTGTTGTGTTGTGTTGTGTTGTGGAGAAGTGCTGGTTGTGCGGCTCCCAGCTCACCCCAGCCCCGGGGTTGGGCTTGCAGGACAGCCGCACCCACACTCTGGCTCCTTTAGCTGAGCTGGTTTAAGCATAGAGTCCTCCTGGTGCAGCTGGAACTACACTGACAAGATCTCAGCATCGCAAAGCGATAAATTAGAAGGCGGGGGAGACACTGTCATGCTACAGAGGGATGCGCCATGCACTTCCTTTAATTGGGAGCCTCTCCAGAGCACTTAAAGTCCAATTTCCACTTGCCAAAATTCTGTTTCCTCATTCCTGTCTAGGAACTCGCCTAGTGTGAATGCGAGAACTGCGGAGACTGCTGTAATCTTTCCCTCTATCCCCTTCTCCTGCCTTCTCAGAAGGCTCTTCAATGAGGTCCTGGTGGGGCTGCTGACCAGCAGGGAGCAGCGAGGGGACACGCGCACCAGTTAGGCACTTGTTCTTAGACGAAGCTGCCCACTATCCTGGGCCGTTCAATTCACTGCGCCGCTGCCGCCTCGGGCCAGCCAACACCCTGTCATTCTAAGTTACTCTCAACCAGAGCTCAACCTTGCAGGGGAGAGGAGGTCAGTGAAGAAACACAAGTCAGCCTGTGACAACCATGCAGACACATGTCATGACAGTCACTCTTCAGATGGCTCCCCCTGACCTCTGAGCTGAACAGAAGAATTTCAGGTCAGCACATTCAGGGCTTGCTCTGCCTTCCCTGTTTCTCTGGTCACCTGCTACAGGTCTGATGCCTCAGACCTTTCCACAAACTAAGCTCAGTGTAGCAGCAGAGAGTTTGGAGAAAGCAGACCTCAAATCAAGCCCACCTGTGTGACCTTTGGCTCCTTAATCCTTCTGAAGCCAGCTCGTCATCTGTAAGAGGGTGGTGGACGTACCACCGTACCAACTTGCACAACAGGACTGCACGAGGGCAAGGAGGCGAGCATCTAAAGCAGCACAGGCACAGCGTGCCCTTCCTCTCCTTCAGGGAAGGCAGCTGGGGACCCAGAAATCACTGGACCCTCACATCCAAATAATCCTCCAGTCCCTACCTCTGGTATACAGACCAAAGGGGAAGGCCACAGACTCTCTGTATCCAAGACTGTAGACCAGGAATCGAGCATCTTTGAAAAGTATGGTTGCTCACAGTAGCCCTCCTCTCACCAGGGCAAGGGCCATGTGGCTTCATCTGCAGCCCAGCCTCAGTGCGGTCTCTGAGAATCACCCTCACCTTAGATAGTCTGGCTTAAGGAGCCCCAATTCCCTGTTCTGGGGCTGGTACCATGTCAGTGTCCTGGTTGGCATAGCTCTGCTCCCATGGCCCAGGTTTGATACATCTGTGCTTCCTCCAAATCCAGGGAACTGGCCAGATGCCCGCATCCTCCCAGGGTTTGACCTGCTTGGGTGCATCTTGAACCCCTGGCATGGAAGCTGTGGTCCAGTGTCAACACTTAGTCCCGTTCTGCCCACCCACCCCAACCCTACCTGAAGCAGTGTGGGTGCCCTCCAGGATTTCAGAATATCGAAGATATGACTTAGACCTATATTTAAAAGATCTTAAGGAGTTTCTAATGCTTGTGTGCCCCCAAATGAGTATATTCTTTAGATGCAAAAGGTTTAAATTCAAATATTATTATCCAAAGTATAGAGAAAATATTTTGCAGTACTGATTATTTGCAATGACATTTGGGAGACCCACAGATGAAGTTCTAAGTTAAGAGTCCTCGGACATGTTCAGGTGATTGAGTATCTGAAAGTTTCTGTCCTCTTTGCAAAAGCAAAAAAGAAAAAATAGTTATTTAATTCCCTTAAGAGTTGTAAAACTACTAACGTAAGTCCCTTGTAGTCTTATTTTGTTTTAAGCACTGTGCTAAGTGCTTTACATAACTCACTCCATCTTACTATTAATTGCTATTTCATAACTGAGCAAATTGAGGCTCAGAGAGGTTAGATCACGTGCCTAATGTCACTCTGCAAGCTGGGAATCAGTAAATCAATCCAGAAAGTTAAGTTAATTCCATAGCCTTTCTATCCTCCCTTCCCCATCCTCAGATCAGAGAAAATGCCCATTGGTTAGATGTGACTGTGTGTTTTGTAAACCACATCGAATTACAGCCATTAACACATGGGCTGACTCACACACCAACAAGACAGCAAATCCAGGCATGAGTTATCTGTTTGATGATAACTGTCTGCTAATTTTGCTAATTGTGGGTTCATTTGTCAACTGCTATTGAGTGACAGCAGGCAAGCAGTAGGAGGCACCAAAGGTTTAAGAAAAACATATGGGAGAAAAGCTTCCCTGGGAAGCATTTCGATGTCTTAGTCTATTTTCTTTCCTCCTGCCAACTGTAAAAAACCACATTATTGGGTGTCAGAGGCAGAATAACTTGGCCTGTCTCATGGAAACCTGTGTTCTTTTAGCAATGCCCGTTCCCGCATGCCCATGGCGACCCTGCTTAGAGGCCCTCCTGGCGTTCCAGCCCAACATTCTGGAGGAGTACACCACCTTCACACCTGCAGCAGTGGGCCAGTGCGGCGGGGATTTTTGGTGAAGGGTGGGGCACCCCCATGGGCCAGAAGCTCACCAGAAGCTTGACGGTGGATAGACAGCACAGCTCTGATATGCTTCTCACCCTTGTGGAATCATGCTTCTAAGATGACCCATGTTCTATATGACATGATCCTCCACCTCCCTCACTCTGATTGGCTGAGGCAGAACACCTGGCCCAAGTGCAGACACATCAGAGACTGAACAGAAAACAAGGGCTTTGAGCCTGACTTGAAAGCTGAACTCTCTGTCAGATCCCTGTCTTGGAAATGGAGAAAGCAACAGGCTCCAGGTTCCAGAGCGGGTGCAGGGGGCTGAGTCAGAAGGTGGCCGCAATGACCAGGGAGGGGTGTGGGGATGCAGGAGGTAGGAGTGAGTACAGGGAGTCCATCGGTGCAGGTTGCAAAATGGAGCAGATTCCTGGAAAGAAGGTGACTCCAGGAGAGAGATGAGTCTGTCCTGTTCCTGGGACCTACACTGCAAATGTAAGTGAATCCCTGCCTCTCTCGGGCCCCTCACTGGGTTCTCAGAAACCTCAGAAACTGCAGGGGGGTTCTGTTTCTCTCCTCATCATCCCCTTCACATCCAGGCCCTGCCTCACCTGCCTTTCAAGCCTCTTGATCCTTAGCAAGCTGTTTACAAGGCTTTTTACACTTACCTATTGCTCACTCCCAAGTTCCCAGTCTCCTACTTGACTCTGCCTCCCACTGTGATCCTTTTTCCTGGTTCCTGCTGAGCTGGGGCTCATTTACATTTCACTCACCGATCTCATTTAGTTAATTTTCTACAGTTAATTCAATGTTCACAAAAAGTAGCCTTGGATTGCATCTGCATTCATCACCTTCTGGGGCTCTAGGAGGGTTTTAGAGTGGTGGCTTGCCTGCTGAGATCCCCACTTAGGCACAGGCAAAGACACAGCTTGCAGGGTGGGCACAGAAGACCCTGCTGCAGGGTGAGCTCAGCAGGTTCCTCTGGTGGCAGCCCTGGGGGTCAAGCCCCTGCAGGGTGGCCAGTGACCTCTGTCCGAGCAGCTTTGCCCAGGGAGCAGCCACCTGGACTGCATCTCCCTGCCTTGTAATTCACTGTGCACACATCTCTAGGCTGATTGCCTGTTGTGCAAAGCATTTCCTTCACCTTAGCCTAAAATAGCTTCAGCTTTGGAGGATTCATGGCTGGGGTGGGGGGTTTGCTGCCTAGAGCCTATATTATTACAAGGGCTGGGAAGTAAAACTTAAACAAGAGACTTCACAAAATTGCAATGCAAAGGGGTGGAAGCTTATGAACAAGGCACGGAGAGACCCTGGGTCATGACAAGCGAAAGGCAGTGTGGGTAGGTCAGCTCAATCTCCTTCATCCCCGAGTAGCTGGCTGCAAAAGTGGGCTTCACAGTAGCATAACTGTCAGAGCCCATGTCACCTGGGTGTCGCATGTGACCAACTTTTTGTTTTAAGCCTTCTACTACTCTTTAGTCTAGTTAAGAAAACACGTAGCAAGTAATAGTAACTGAAGTCTGCCGTTCTGTTAAGTTGTTACAGGGTGCAGCCAAGAGGGGGGACCCCAAATAGGGATTTGGAATGGGGTCCAGAACTCAAGGTGTTCAGAAAATATTAGGACATCCTCACTGCCCCTGCCCCAGGTGTGGGTTGGGGGAAGGGACAAATGGAGCAGGCCCATTAAGAGCTGTTTCGCATAGCAACAGCCTTGCAGCTAGCCTCTGGTGTGGTCATTTAACATACCTATAGCCTTTGGCTGGTCGCTTGGATATGCTAAATAGCTGTGGCCCTGCTCTGAGCCAGGGGAAAGGGGACCCCCCCAATACATAACTGGGGGGCAGGTCCCCGGAGTTACAGTACCTGCATGGGAACTTGGAGATGATTGGCTCCGTGACATGGGACCACACCTACCCTCACCCAGGAAGGTGGCCAGAAAGGCTGGAAAGAAGGGGAGATTGAGGGCAGGTGTGGCCGAGTGTGGGAGGAGTCAGAAATGGGGCTGCAGAGGAAGACTGGCGCGGGGATTTAAACCCAGACATGGCAGCAGTAGAGAGGGAGAGCCACGCGGCTTTGGCAGAGTAGAGACTCCTGCAACCATGAGAAGAATCACCATGCGGATTTAGCAGACTCCCTCTTCCCACAGCTTTGTGGGGAGAACCACGCAGTTTCACCAGAGTGCAGACCCCCGCACCTCTGGTAGGAGGGGACCATGTGGCTTTGGGGTGGTCCTTTTGGCCACTCGGCCTGGGAAGCAAGAGAGACTTTGCCTGGAAGAAGGGTGAAAGAACTCTTACCAGTAGGCCATGAGACGGTGCTGCATGGCTTTGGATTAATTGGAGATCCTGCCTGGACAGCGACACAGCTGATGGTGCCGGGAACCTAGGAATGTCTCCCAGCCGACAAGGATTACTGAGAAGAACTGGGGGCTGGCTGAGCCCAGACTTCTATTTCCTTTCCTGAGATACGGTACCCCAGACAGGGCAAAGGGGGAAGGAAGGACTGTGTCTGTTTGTGGGTGTTTTAAGCGACTTTGGGATTTTGGCAAAGACACTAGGTCACTACTTTAAGTTTATATAGTATTAAATAAACATTTCCTTTCCTTTTGACGAATCTCTGGCATTGAGAGACATCTTCCCTATAGGTGACAGACATAATGAATGTGGGCTTTCTTTCGGGTAATAGTATATCGTCTCAGGCCCTGGCCCCCCCTCTTTTGTTCTGTAACAAAGTGACAGGCTGCAAGTTCGTCAGTAACCCTTTCTTCATTCCCAAAGCACAGAAGACTGGATCCCATTGCTTGTTTTTCCTGCATTTGTCATGTCTCAGACCTTACTGGGGAGGACTTGTGTGCCCTGGTCCCTTTTGAGTTTTATTTGGACCCCAAGAGCCATAGTAAGAATGTCACAGCATATGTCAAGCTTCCCCCCCAAAAATGGTTCCAGAAATCTGCCTGTAGCTTGTATATCAGGCCTTCCTGGGACAACACTGACTCACTTTGCTTCAGAATTTTCTGCCCAGTATCTCAGTGGGCTACAATATTGACCCCCTAGGATCTTGGGGTAGCAGAACGGGGGCTGAGATCACAGTCCCGACCCACCAGCTCTGCCTAAGTATGCAAAATGCTGTGAGCAGCAGACTCCAGTTGACTGCATGCAGAAGTATCCTTTTCCCAGTGGCGAAGTCAAAGTACTGAGAAGCAGTGGCTCCTCCTCTCACTAGCCACCAGCCCAATCCTGTGCCTTGATTAACTGCTTTCGCACTTCCGTTTATTCTGGCTGCTCTCTGCATTTTTCTTCACATCTCTTCCTCTGACCTGATGAACAGGAGGGCTGGTACAGTTCTAAGGAGCCCACTGTAGGAAAGCAGAGAACCTTTCTCTACCCCAGCAAGTTCTCCCGGGTAGCTGACACCAGCTTACCCAAGTCTGGTTCTGTGTGTTGTCAAACAGGAGGGTCCTTCGGGTCCTTCAAGCCACCAGCCAGCCTGCTGGTACCATTTGGGAAAAGAAACGCCTTCGTGAGTTGTTCTTCATTAACCAGGAGGGACCCCTGAATGTGACCGAGTCTTCATCAGCTTCAGAAGAAAAGGCTGTGAGTGGACCTACTCAAAACTGCCCAGGGAACAATCATCACTCAGCATCCTCAATGGCTCCCCTAAGAAAGTAATGCTGGCACAGATTCCAGTAGACCTTTAAGAAGGCATTTTATTAAAGTCTCAGAACCAATTAGACACAAGCCATGCTGGCTCTGTCGGGCTCAATTTATGTTCTCTCTACTGCCCAAAGAGGAGCTGAGTCAGGTAGGCAGGTGATCCTGGAAGAGGCAGGGATCCATTCCAAGCCCACCTTCCCTCAGTGACCTGGAGTGGACTCTTCCCCTCCCTCCCTCCACCAGCATCTCCATACAGAGCCTCCCTGAGTCCCACCTGGGGTGTTAGGGCAACATCTGAGCTTCACTGTCCAATACAGTAGCCACTGGCCACATGTGGTTATTGAATATTTGAAACATGATCAGTCTGGCCCTGGCTGGCATAGCTCAGTGGATTGAGTGCAGGCTGCGAACCAAAGCATCACAGGTTCGATTCCCAGTCAGGGCACATATCTGGGTTGCAAGCCATGGCCCCCAGCAACCACACATTGATGTTTCTCTCTCTCTCTCTCTCTCCTTCCCTTCCCTCTCTAAAAATAAATAAATAAAATCTTAAAAAAAAAAAGAAACATGATCAGTCTGAACTGAGATATGCTGTAAGCATAAAATATGTACCAGATATTTAAGACAGTATGAAAAAAAGGTAAAACATTCCATTAATATTCTTATGTCCATTGCACATTTAAATGATAATGTTTTGGGATATATGGGATTAAATAAAATATAGCACCTGTTTTGTTTTTCTAAATATGACCACCAGAGGATTTAAAAGTACATTTGTGACTTGCATTATATTCCTTTCAGACAACACTGTCCTAGAGACCTTTACGGCTGAAGAAGTTATCAGAGGTTCTGTGTGAATAGAGGGAGATGGGAATATTGATCGGGCTTAGATTCTGCCACTTCTGCACTCACAACCGTTTAAAGGCTCCTCATGATGCCCTGGCCAGTGTGCCCACCTCCTCTCCTGTAGCAGTCGGCCTCCCGCCCTCTGCCCCAGCCTCCTGGCCTTGCTCTACCTGAACACAATAACCATACCCCACTGCACAGCCCTTGCAAGTGCGCTTCCCTCTTCCTGAAACACTTCCCCTGACCTTTGTCCCCCTCCTCCCTCTTTACTCAGGTCTCACCAGAAAGCCACCTTCTCTGAGAGGCCACCCCGATTCACTCTCCCATTCTCAGTTAGGACCATCACCATCCCTTCACTCCGCTTTGACTGTCTCATCAAAGCTCTTCCTGCCACCCGGCAGTAAATTGCACCTTTACTTTCTCCTCCAGACAGGGGGTCTCTGTCCCTTTTGTCTAACACAGTGCTTGGCACACACTAGATACTCAGTGAATATTTGTTTAGTGAACACACAACAACCACCCCCCAAGGCAAATGGGATCCCGCCATTTTTCAGATGAGTTAACTCAAGCTTAGAGAGACATTAGAACAGTACAGAGCAGGGACTGGGGTCACTGACTGCCCCGAGCTGCAAAGAGATAGTGGCTTGGTGACTTGGAAAGTCCCCTTCTCTAGGACCTCACACACAGGTAATCTGCCCCTGTCCGGGAGGCTAGGGCCACCTTGTCAGGGGAAGGAAATAGGGCAGACAGCAAGACCACTCTAGTACGCTCTGGAGTATTCCTGTGGGAATAGATGCCAGGGATAAAAGGAGAGAGGGGCCCCTGCCTGCTGGCCCACATACTTCCGGCTTCACAGACTCTCAATAATACAGGCCCCTCTGGATGCCAGAAACAGACCTGAGGGCCTCAGTGATGCACGAGGCCTCAGCCACATCCTCTTGACAGCACCCCCGCCTGGCTCAGGCACATCCAGAGAGTAGGAGTTCTTCACTCCCAGGGCAGCCGAGCTGGTAGTTCTGTGTTTGTTTTCATCAATAGCAAGCACTTGATTCTTTCAGGTCAACAGCTACTTACTTCCTTGTAGTTACTGTTTTTCAGACACTTGTTCCTAGTTGTGGCTCTGCAGAGCTACTAAGCAACACTCATCCTGTTTCCCAGATCCACCCACAGGTCTTGGTGGCTTCAGAAGCTGAACTTCCCAGAAAGCACTCTTGGCAGGGCTGCCCCTCATCTGGCTTCAAGGGTCAGCTTAAGAAGCATTATTGCTCTAGGTGACTCACTCTTGGGGGCAGGTTCTTTGAGGCCATAGCCTCCTCCTGGCTCACCCAGAATAACCCCAGCTCACCACAGGTGGCCTGGCTTCTGACTTCCAAACTCAAATGTGCTTTTTTCTCATTACTTTAGCAACATCTCTTCAAGCACCTGTGCACGCCAGGCACTGTGTCATATGTTAGGAATAGAATAATGGAGAAGACACAGGCCCTGGCCTCATGGTCTCATGGAAAGGCTACAAGTTCACGGGCATTAAAACGAACAGGATCTGGCTGTGACGAACGTAAATGCCAAGGGCTCAAGCCATGGGCACAGAGGAGGGCCTGACCCATCCTGAAGGATTCAGGGAAGCCATCCTGGATTCTAACCTGTCAGTTTTTAGTTGCCTATCAGGAAGTTCAGTCTGTAAGTCCCACAGATGTTCTACGAGAAAATAGAACCCACTCGTCAGTTTTCTTAAGCAGGAACGCTCAAAATCATCATCTAACAGTTCATCTCAGCCTACGACTCACACAGACACAAACACAGAAACACCACACAGTCACTTCTGTTTTCTAACTGTTCCTCAAGCCTCCCCTTCCTCTCATTCCCTCAGGTCCTCCACCAGTCCACCCTAAACAGTGATAGAAGGGTCCTAGCAGGTGCCAACCCCAAAATGAAAATGGGCCCCTATTGCCTAAAGGCAAGACTTCCCAGCAGCATGCTGTGTGAGACACCTCACGACCTGGTCCCAACAGCCATCCCAGCATGGCCCCTATGAACCTATGAGCCTCCAGCTCCAGCCCCACAGGCCTGCTTGTCCTTCTCCAAACCCTCTGCTCCACTAACTCCCCCTGCACTCCTTTATATATGCGTCCCCCTTCCCTTTCTTCTGAGTCCCACAAACTCCTAGTCATCCTCAACTCACTCAAATGTCACTCCCTGTGTCTAACTTCCATTGGGCAGTCATTGTTCTTACCAGGAAAAGAACATAATTTTATTCTAGTGGTTCTATCATATTTCAAATAGAATACAGGTTGGGGTTCCCAGAGTGTAAAGGTAGTGCAGTGTAATTCAACTTCTATCCCCAGCATGTGTTGTAGAAGCTAGAAAAAGCATTAATAACTAAGGCTATTATTTATTAATGATGAATACAACCAGTGATAGTAATGAAGAGTAATAAAAACCGCTCTCACCATAATGCCAATACAGCCACTTACTTTGCCAAGCCTGTGCTAAGCACTGACAAGCAAGATCTCATCTAATTTGCCAGCATCCTATAAAATCTTATTCCCAAGTTGCAGATCAGGAAAGTACAGCTTAGAGAGTATAAATAACTCTCCCAAGGGCATGCATCTTACAAGTGGCAGAGGTGAGACCTGAAGCCATGTCTGTCTGGCTTCTGAGCTTGTGCTCTTAGCCACCGTGTACTCTGGGACCAGTAAAGGTACTGAACCAATTGATTCACCAGTGCCAGAGAGCTTGCCCCTTAGTACCCCTTACCTGCTACCCTTCCCGTGACCTTTCAAGATGAACTCTAAGTTCTTAGCTGCATCCTGTGTCTGGGGAGGAGGCACAGTAAACTGGCTAAGTGAGATCAGACTCTGCCAGTCCCAGGACGTGTGGTGTTGTGTAGGTTACTCACCTCCCGAACCTCAATCTCGTCATCTGTAAAATAGGGAGATGATCATCCCTATCCCAGAGGCTCACTGTGGGGTTATAGGAGATAATACATGTAGAATACTTAGACACAAAAAATAGCACATCACACACGTTCAATACATGTTACCTACTGAAATGGTAGCCAACATCCTAGTCATCCTGACTTTAATGAAACTGAAGAATGTTGCTGCCCCTGAATGAAATCTCCTTCATAGGCGACAACACTGTGGATGAATGAAAGCTCTGAGTAAGAAGGTGGGGGTCGGGTAAGGTGCTGGGGGCAGGAGAGGAGAGGTGACCATGCTGGAAGCAGAGTCTCTCAACAGGGTCCAGGCAAAGACAAAACCACTGAGAGTCAGGCCCTGGTGGACACTGAGAAGCACCAGGTGAGATGGAAAGGCAGGGGGTGGGTAGTGGGGGCAGTCAGTGATTCACCATGCCTGAGGGCGATGCAGAGGGTTAGGACTCTGGAGTCAGCAATAGGCTTAAAGAATCCGTCTCAAGTCAGTGGCCCCACATGCCTAGCCTCCTGGACGTCAGGCTAAAGAGAGCAGGCAGAGGGAGTCTGTGACTGACCCTCAACCTGTGTGGGGAATGTGATCCTGGACAGAGGCTGCCTCAGCACTGGCCAGAAGTTCCATGAGAGCAGCCCCTGTGAGTAGTCAGCAGCCAGGGCCAGAGGCAGCCAGCTTGTGGCTGGCACTGGAAAGCATGGGGAAAGCATGCAGAGGGCCCAGGAGGAAAACCGGAGTGAAGTTGGGCAGGCCAGAAGAGAAACTACCAGGCACTGGGAGCTGGGAGGAGTCACAAGGTGTCACAAAGCAGGTTGAACTCCCCCTGACCAGGAACAGCCCCAGGAGCAGAATGGAGAAGCCCCCAGGTTCTCTCTGTATGACTCTGAAACTTGTCCTAGCCGTCTTTAGGCCTCATCTCTTCCCCTGTAGGATGAGGGCGTGGACTCTGAGATCACGTACATCACTCTATGAAGTTGTGAGAAGACAAGCACTCACATATCCCTCTGAGCCTTGGTTTCCACATCTGTACAACGGGCTAGAAATGGCTGTCTGTTCAGGTCACTGTGTATTCAGGACATTTGAAGTGCCTAGCCTCGGAGCTAACACACCATAGGTGCTCGATTAATTCCCACCACTCTCCTCCGCCAAGCCTGAATGGGGAGAGCTAGGGGCCTCCCTGCCTCAGGGAGTCTGGGAGGTCGGTTCCTTGACCCCCCTTCATGAGGTGGTAACCAGGCTGCTGGACCATCCCTACTGCTCACAAACCCTTCTTTTCAACCACCACTTATGGGGGTTTTGTTTGTTTGTTTTTGTTTTCATCAGAATGCAACATACACATGTTAAAGAGAATTGAGAGCATGTTGAAAAAAAAAAAGAACAATAAACCTCCCGTGATTCTGTAGTCCAAAGACTTTTTGGCCACTTCCTGGCCTTCCTCTTTCTATGCAGGGTATTTTCAAGCTGGTGAGTTCATCTTCTATCTACAGTGTCGTTTCCTGCTTTCTTCTCCTCACTGTTACTACAGAAATTCCCCACTGGAATAAACACTGTTTTAATAATGACGACGCGACGTGCCTAGGCAGCCCTGTCCCGCTGTCAGACATTCACGTCCATGAACGTTCACTCTTCTAAATCAAAGATCCGCTGATATTTAATTCATAAAGGGATTTTTTTCTACCACTGCCGTTGGGATTTTCTTCTTTAGTACAGATGACCAGAAGTGTGTGGTGCAGAGAAAATGCTGACTTTTAGCATCTCTGGGCCCTCCCATCTCACTTGTGATTTGGGGAGTGTGAAAACCAAGGATCTAAAAAGAACTACTAGTTTTTAAGGAAACCCAGCCTTAGGCTTGGCACAAATCTCTGGGGAAGCATCAGTGAGAGCCTTTACACTTATTTTATTATTTTCCTTTTCTGGCTTAGTTTGAATAGACCCCCAGGGCGGATGGGTTTCCTGAGCTATCTGAATTTTAAATATCTGCCTGGGGCTTCCCATGCTAAATCCTATAAATATTTTCCTTCTTGTGCTACTGCCAAGGTGTGGGAGTTTGGAAGGTTGCCCTAAAAGGGGAGGAGAAGGGCCTCTATTGGCGCCGCACAGACTGGAGGCCAGGAAGGAAAGAAGTTGGTTGTCCTGACACACCTGAACCAGCTGGGTCAGGGGATGGAGTCTCCACCTTCTTCAGCTGGGGCCTCTTCCCTTGAATGTCTTCTGGCTCACCCCACCCCTTCCTGCTGCCCCCAAGGCTCTTTCCATCACTTTGGGGGCCTATAGACAACCCACTTAACTGGTGAGGGCCCTGTCCCCTACCCAGCTCCTGCTAGCTCCCTGTTCTGGAAAGAGTGTCTTGTTCTGTCATGAGCTGCCACTGTCACAAGATGGTAGAACTAGAAGTTTCCTTAAATATCACAAGGACACCTCCTGTTAGTAGAACACCTCACAATTAGTGCAGAGTCATACCATGATCACCTCATTAATCTTCCCAATAGTCCTGTGCTGTGCAGTAGAAGAAGGAATCAGAGAAGTCAATTAACCTTCTCCAGGCTGCACAGCCCACTGGTAATTGAATCAGTTCTAGAAGCAGTATCTGTTGGCTCTAGGCCCAGTGATTTTCCTTTTTTTGATCTCTTTCTCTTGTTTTTTTTTTTTAGATGAGGCAACAGAAGTCCAGAGAAGTGAAGAGGCTCGTTGAGTCACAAACCGTGTCCGCTGAGAAAAGATGGGACTGGATCCGACTTCCCCTATTCCCTGGCCTTCCTCAATGAAAAGCAAACAGACCATGAATGAATCAAGAGAAAGCCCATTTTGGCGAGTGGGTCCTTCTAGATCCTGGAGATCAAACGGCCCTGATTGCTGGATTCCTACACTGGGATGAACTCCGTAGAGCTGGTGAGACCCAGTGGGAACACCAGGGCTGGAATAAAGGCCAAAGGGATGGCAAGTAGGCAGCAGAAGCCGGAGCACTGTGAGTTCAGGAGGGGTCCGCCCTGCCACTGGCCACAGCAGAACAGGGGGTGTGGTCAGCAATGATGCCCTCTGACTCTGGCTCAAGAGACATAAGGGCTCTGGCAACCCCATAGCAGCAACCCCCTAGGGAGATGGAATGTCCCTGAGCATCTTGGAGAAGGCGGTAGTGTCCATCTTCATGGGAGGGACCAGGGACCTCATTAGTCCAAAAGAAGACCAAGGCATCTGTCATTTGAAAGAGGTGAGCCTGAGGCCTTGATGTCAGAGATGAAAGGGAGAGCGCAAGGAAAGTGCCTGCCCTGCGCACTAATGTGTTCTGTCATCGGCTCCTGCCCTTCAGCCTGGGAGGGAGAGGCTATCCCCAGTAAGTCTCTGTTCAAGGTCATGCAGCCAGCAAACAGTTTGCACAGACCGGACAGCATGCTGGATGCTTAGGACCATGTGGTTTCTGCTCTACACCCATCCTCTCCTAGTCAGCACGTTGGCCCTGGCTGTATCCACCAGCGAGGGCTCCAGACTGGTTCACTCTGTGGTGTCTGTGGGCACCTTGGACACATCCTGGCCTCCCGGTAGAAGCCAGTTCTCCAGGCTGTGCCATCACATGGCTGTAGTAACAGCTGCCAAAGGGGTCACCCTGAAACATCCTTATCATCTTGTGCCCCTTCTCAATGAACAAGCCTGAGTTTCCAGATTTGGGGACCCCCTAAGTTAAGACCCAAAGGCAGAGCATGAATCAATGACTAAGGGGATCTCCAACAATATCCCTATAGAGATAAATTCTGTCCACTATCTTCCTGAATCAGTGGTCTCCTTGGACCCAGCCAGCCCCTCCCTTCCTTACGTCAACCTTTTGCCAGTACAGTGCTGGGCACTGTGGGTACAGAGGTGAGCAATACACAGTCCCCACCTTCCCCCTTCCCTCCCTACCTCTCCCTCCAACTCTACTTCCTTCCTGGCAATAAATATTAACCTGAACACAGCAACACACTGTGGTAAGCACAGTAGTGGGGATAAAACAGTTGACAAGAATATAGTTCCTACCTTTGCAGAGCTTAAAGACTAGTGGAGAACATAGCCATCCCTCAAATAACAACCATACACAAATCACTGCAAACCAAGACAGGGCTGTGAAGGCAAAGTCCAGGGTATTTTAAGGAAATACAACAAGCGGGCCTGCTGTAGGCTGGGGTGTCAAGGGAAGCCTGGCGTCTGAGCTGAGATGTAAGTGATGACGCAGTCAGGGGCAGTGCATGGCGGGCGTATGTGAAGGCCCAGGGCCTTCTCCCCAGAAGGACAGAAGGAGGGCCTCTGCAGCTCTATAGAGTCAGAGAAAACGAGGCGGTGTGTGCAGTGGGGCTGGAAAGGGAAGCGGGTCAGGTCTCGCAGGGCTTCGAGGGCCACGTTGTGGTGTTTGGATTTCACTTGAAGTGCAGCGGCATCAGAGGAGCAGGATGAAGAGATCGCTCAGATGGGGTGGAGAGTGGAGGGCACGGGGTGGGAACAGGCTCAGGAGACTAACTGCAGGAGTCCAGCTCTGGTGGGACCCCCACCCCTCAGTGGGCCACAGAGCCTCTGTCCCTGCAGGGAGCCCAAATAAGAAGCTCAGGGCTGAGCTGGAAGGATGGTTGCAGCCAGTGCAGAAAGGGGTTTCTTCAGTTCATTTCCCTACCAGATGCTCTTGGAAGAAAAGCAACAGATCTACCCCATCCCAGAAGCAAGCCCTGCAGGACATGCCCAGAGCAGGGGCACAAAGCATACAGACATCAAAAGGAGGCTGTGCTCCTATACCACACAGGCTGTCCTTAGCAGCACCCTGAAGCCCAGGGAGCTCCTCCTAAGTGGGACCCCAAAACACCCACTCTCAGCCCTGGATGCAGAGATGGGGCTACATGCAGGGTGGTGGTCTGGGGTAGAGTTGGGGGTCTCTGGCCCAGCGTCTCCTCCACTGGGAGCAAAGAAGCCCAGGCAGCAGTAGGGGCCCAGGGACTCACACAAATCCCCACAGCAGTGGTTGTTTCTATCCCAGGTTGGTTCTGAGCAGAGGCAAGGAGTAAGGAAGAAATGAAGAAGCAGAAGGAAGTCTGGGAGGGAAGCTGCCTCGGAGCTGACTAGCTAGGGCAGAAGAGAGGTTGAGCCATGACCGTGGCCCAAGTGGAACTCCAGGGATCCACACGTGATCCTGCCAGGACAGAGCCGCTATCACCCTGCAAGAGCCACCTGGAGCCAGAGAAAGGGTGTTGGGTGGCTGTCCTGATGACCACAGGTCAACCCAGCTCTGAATGGGCGTGTGGCCGAGGAAGTATATGGATACAACATTCCCAGAGGACGTGACCTGGGCTGTAATACAGGTGACCCCAGGGACAAATACAGGAGGTTTTCATTTGGACTCGGGTGGCAGGAGCAGGGTTGAAGAAGGTTGCTGTGAGATGGCGACTGGCCAGGTTCTCAAAGCTGGATGGGAGGTCACCAATGGGAAGAGGAGAGAAAGCTGGAAAGATGCCAAAAGCGGGAGGAGCACCGAGCAAAGAGCACAGAGCATGGAGCACATCATTGCTGTGAGGCCCCGCAGACGCAGAGCCCCTCTCGGGGCTGGGGTCCTGAGGTGATGGGCCCAGCTTGCTAAGTGAGGTCCTGTAGCAGTGTCCTTTCTTCCCATGTCCTCCTCACTGTGAAGGAGGAATGCAACTCCCCCTGACCTGAGCAGAGACCAGCCTGCAATCCTACAATGTCTCAGAACCTTTGGATATCACCTAACGATGAGGAAACAGGCCCAGAGAAGTGCAGGGTCTTGTTCAAGGTCACACAACAGCCAGTGGAAGAGCCAGGGCAGGGACCCACCTCCTTTGCCTCCCAGTGCCTTTTCTGCTTTATCGGGTCTGCCCTTGTTTTCCTCAGATGATAAGTGTGTGTGCGGAAGGCAGGAGTTGGATGGGGGACATGAAGTCACAAATGAGTGAGTGGCAAGTCATTTCTCAGTGACAATCACTATGGAAACAAGTGGCTGAGACAGACTGGGGCCCTGAAGTCAGGGGTCAAGCTTTTTTTATTTCCAACTTCACATTTTGCCGGAGGAAGATGATGCATGTTGCTAAGACGTAACTCAAATTGGACAGCTCAGGAGGCAGAAATGATTTGCTTTATCGGCAAAGCAGTGGATACCAGCTGCCGCCCCAGTTTTAGAAACTGCGGCTCACATCAGGGGCTGGTCCACCAGGTCCCATGGAGGGCCTCCCTCGCACTGGTTCCAGACCCTTCTGTCTCCAGGAATGACAGGACATTGCCATTCCAGACGCATTTCTCTCTTCCAAAGTCTCAGGATGGTAACTTCACACCCTGAGATTTTGGAGGCTATGTATTCCAACCTTTTAATCTTCTGACAAAACCCCCATTTAGTTCTCATGCACCCATTTTACACATGGGAAAACCGAGGCCCACAGAGGGGACTGAGTAAGGCCTCCCAATGAGCAAACGACAGAATAGCGTTCCAACACCAGATCTTCTGAACTCCAGGCCACATTTTTCTTTCTTTTCCCCTCAGCGTGGCAAAAATGAAAGGTATCAGTCTGTGATCCTGTGTCCCGAGGTGGGAAAATGGCTCAGGGAAGAAGGTTGACAAGGCAATGCGGAAACCACAGAATGAGGCCGAAATCACTGCCTCGCCACATGCCCTCACCCCCCCAACCTCACCTCTGAACACTCCGCACCCCCCGTTTCAGGGCGGAAACATCATGAGGGAGAAGGTGGAAGAAATGAACGGGGAACAGGTGCAGAGCACTGTGCAGTTTATACAATGCTTTCCCAGCCCTCCCAGAACTTCATCCTCAAACAACCTTGCACAGTAAGAGAATGTGAAAATACCACCACCTCAATTCAGAGATGAGGTTCCAGGCCCCAGGGGTCGGCTTGAATTCAAATCTAAACCTCCTGAACCAAATCCTGTGGTTTTTCTATTTATAGTGCCCTTCCTTTGTCTGTACATGAATGAGGACATTGGTGTGTGTGTCAGAGGGGCATGGGCATTCACTGGATGATACTAGAAAAATAAATGGAAAAAATAATTGTAGCCATCACCTCTCATCAAGCATCCCCAGCACACACTAGGCCCTGAGCCGAAACACGTGGCTCACACTGTCTCACTTCCTCCACACACCGCCTGGAGAGGCAGGTGTTACTGTCCCATTTTACTGGTGAGGAAACCGAGGGTCAGGAAATCAAGTCCTTGCCATCATTTCCTCTCATTCACTCTAGGAGTGTCTTGTTTCCTGATAACAGTTATTTCTAACTGTGACGCGATTCTTTTCTTAGAACTTTGTTAGTGGGAACAGTTTGCACCCTAGAGCAAAGGTGGGTACTAGGTAAGGTTTGTGTTCGCTTCTGACAATGCTGAGCTCCTCTAAATGGAATTTTGTCCTTGGGGTTTTCAGACCACCCAGGTGGCATAAATTCAGTCTCGAAACCTACATCAGAACATGCTGATGGTTCTAAATTTTCAGTGGCAATTTATCGACCCCTTCTGCTCAGTGCCTCCATTCCAGATTGTTTATTTCCCTTGTACTTCCCAAGGGGGGAAATACTACCTGATTCATCCTTACCTGAGGGTGTGGCCCTCTGGGGCCTGAGCGTTGAGGGGAGAGGAATGGCTGTTAGCCTACCCAGCCCTGGGCTCAGCGCAGTGACAGTAACGGCAGTCGTCACAGAAGGAAACTACATCAGCTTAATGAGCATTTTCATATTCATATCCCGTTAGACTCAAGAGGAAGCCCGATGGAGGGGAGGAATGCACTGAGATATCCACTTTACAGATCACACCGATGCTCAGAGGGAGGCAGACAGACCAAAGCAGGAGGAAGCGGGCAAGAAGGGGTAAAGAATGTCAGGCCAAGGAGAGGGTGCTTCTACCAGGCGTTGAGCCTGGGCATGCCCCCTCCGAGCTATGCTTCCTTTAAGTGCCCAGTGAGAGCATTTGTACCCTGCCTGCCCCCCAGGGTTGCCCTGCAGGAGACATGCCCTGAGGGTGAGATGAACTCACGGTGTTGACCATCCTTTGCATGTTAGAAAGTTATCAGGCCCTGCTGTGGTCACCATCCCTCCCTCCAGGGAACAGTGATGAGCAGATCTTGTGATGATCTCCACTATAAAATGAACTGGCCAGGCGGCCATCCCTTCCAGGTTCCCCTGCTCCTGCTCCTCCCTGCATCTCTCCTGAACCTGACACTTGGGTCCCCAACAGACCAAGACCAAGTACTGTCAAAGGTGGCTGAGGATTTATCTGAACCTCTGGGACAGCTCTGAAAGGTGGAGAAGGTCCCTAGTCTTTGACATGTGATTGCATGTGGTCGCTGCTGTCTGAGACAGGGCAACTCTGCAGAAGACAGAGGACAGACTCGGGGCAGAAGCTTGGCATTAAAGCTAGAACATATTGCTTATCCACTGGTGTGTGTATGTGGAGTGGTCTTGACCTTAAGTCACTTCATCTCCCAGAGCCTCAGTTTACCCATCAGAAAAAGGAACATCATGGAGTCTATTTCACAGAATTGTTGGAAGCATGAAATGGGTAACATTCACAGCCTCAAAGGTCAGCACAGGAAAAGGGTTTACCATCGTCCTCAGAGGCCTCAGGACTGGTGGGCTCACTGGCAGGGCAGCGCTGGGGCAGTGAACCAGGAGGACAGTAACCCAGGACAGCCAGGGGGCCCCTGGAGCTCTAATTGTCTTGGCAGAAGACAAGTTCAGGGCCTGGAAAATGGTATTAGGGGATAAACATGAAGGACAAGACTAAGTGAAAAGGAAGAACAGGCAGCAAAGTTGCCAGCTAAGAAGGCCCACGCCAGCAGAGTCAGATGTGGCTAAGAGTGCAGTTGGAAATGAGGGTGGCAAAAGCTGCCCCAGCCTTGAGCTTCCATGTTAGGCCACGTGTGGCCGGTGCGACAGGGAAAGGCACAGTGGCCTCCTGTGCATCTTCTCCAGGGCTGCTGAGGTCTCCCTGCAAGGACAGCGACAAGAAGCTCCCGGATCTGACTCAGGTGCCTTTGAAAAACAAATTGGTCTTCCTCAGGCTGATGTGTTTGCTCTCACAGTCCGCCTCTGGCCTGAGGAGGAGGCAGTGCAGGGGAGGCAGACAGCAGGCCCTGGGAAGTGGGACGCATGCCCCACTGGCTGCGAGTCTCAAAGTGGATGAGACAATGAGATTAGAGCATAAAGATATATAATTAGGTTCTGACGGGGAAATCCCACTCGTGGTGCTTGGAGCCATTCCTCAGCAGTGAAGATGAAAGTCAGAGATCATCAGACCTTAGCCTGAGATGTGCCACCGCGCCTGGGAATCATTAGCTGTGAGTTAGGTGCCACATGCCTTCTAAGAGGTAAGTGGGAGGAAGGGGCCACATCCTATCAGCATCTCCCTTGGTCTCCACATGTCACAGCCAGGGTGGCTGCTCCAGCTCAGGCGCCTGCGCACAACCCACAGGGCTGTGTAGACTTTCTGACTTGGAGAGAGTCAGAGGGATGGTGATTTTGCCATCTGTCTTTTGAGAATCCTTCCCTTGCTGCCTCACCCTGGGTAAGAGATGATGAGGCAAAGGAGCCCGAGGATGGAGGAAAGTCAGGGACTGCCAGAAGTTCAAGGTGATCCCTGCCACAGCAGAAGTGCCAACATTTCTCTGAATGCTAAAAGGAGGTGGCCACCTTGCATCAGACTTCTTCTGAACAAATACACACTTCTTATAAGCACGGTCAGCAAGACATACTCATTTGTTCGTTCATTCATTCATTCATTCATTCGTTTGTTCATTCAACAGTCAGTGACTACCCACTATGTGCCAGGCACGGTGCTCAATGTTGTGAGTTTACACAAACATGAATAAGTCACATACACTGCTCTCTAGGACGCCACAGTCTGGTGGGGCTCCCCCGTCCTGAAGAGAGAGTGGGCAAGGAGAGCTGGAGATGGCCCTCCTATCCAGGAAGTCTAAACTGAGAGTCAAAATGAGGGCAAAGCACACTAGAAACAGGGAGCGCCACATGGGGCCACTGGGTAGGCTGAGCCAGAGGACCAGGTGCACTGATGCAACTGGCAGAGATGGGCACACACGCAGGAGATGGTGGCAGGGAGGGGGCCAGGGAGGGAGCACAGGAGGATGGAGGGCGGGAGTGTGGCAGTTTGGGGTGGGGCAAGAGTTGGGGCCTATGTGGCCCCTCTACTCCTGTCACTATGCCCAGGGGCCTATCTTCCCGGAACCTACACCCCAAAGATTACGCTATAAGGTTCCGACTTCCCCTGAGTGGAGGAAAGCTGGACGTTTCAGAAACCTGATGGGACATGAAATAGGAAAGGACGTCAAATGTGGTGTGTAGACTGAAAAGCAAGTCACAGTTCTGTCTGCCCAGCAGAAGTGTAAACACCGCAGTTTTCCTCAAGAAGGAAGGTAAAGTCAAAGGACAAGTAGGAGCCCCAGCTCATGGGGAGACCTCTGGTTATCGCCACTTCCCCTCTGGGCTTGGGGCCCAGGCAGGTTCTGCAGGAAAAGGGCTGGGCTCTATGCATCTTTGGTGTTGATTACTGCTCTGAGTGGGCCTCTGCTCAGCCCTTGCCAGTTTCCACATCAGCAGTGAACAGCATTACAGTGCACTGCATGCTCGAACAGGCTTGTGTACAAAGTGCAATTGAACCTGGGAGAAGAACTGAGAAGGGTGTACAGGAAGGCTTCGCGGAAGTGGTTATGTTAGACCTGGGCTCTAAAGGATAAACAGGAGGTCGTGAAACAGAGAATCAGGGAGGAGTCCATCCGGCGCAGGGACCTTCACATGCAGAAGTCACACAGAACGGAGAGGTGCGTGTCATGGCAGTTGGAGGTCTAACTGCTCAGGAACCCCTCAAGACAGAGATGCAGAACTTTCCATTTGTCCTGCAAAGAGATACATTTGTAAAATATTTGGAGGTCCTTAAACACCAAGATAAGCTGCCTTGTGATATTATGTTTTTCTAGTCAAAGGGGACCATCGAGGAGCTGATATTTGTCTTTATCGGCTTGGATGTGGATGTTTTAAGTCCTGTGCTATGTATTTTCACCATTCTTAAATACTTTCAGTTTCCCACTGCTTCAGATATGACCTAAGGATTATAGCTAACATTTATGGGACTCCATCATGTGCTAGGTACTC
Source organism: Tonatia bakeri (assembly GCA_004024845.1). Lineage (NCBI taxonomy): Eukaryota > Metazoa > Chordata > Mammalia > Chiroptera > Phyllostomidae > Tonatia > Tonatia bakeri. The sequence continues at coordinate 185,009 of PVIA01002472.1, read as the reverse complement.
AGATTTACCCCATTTCTCCTCTTGGCCCTAAGAGGTAACTACTATTATTACTTTCATTTTTCAGAATATGACATGGAAGGCAGCAAGAGTTGAAATCTCTTGTCTCAGTCTTGCAGCCCGTAAGCCAAAATCAGGATTTGAATCTGGGTCCATCTGACTCCAAAACCCATGCCCCTTCCACCACACCACATCAGGTGGGCACGGAGGGCTGGACTCTGAAGGGCCCACAGAGGGAGCTCCTGCATGGAGGGGAAGAGCAGAGGGGGCTGATAACCATTAAGCTGACCTTGACCTCTGCTGTCTCCAGGTCCCCTTACTTTAGTCTGCAAAACTTATCTGCAGAAACAGAGTCAACACTCCAAGAGCCGCCTCTCAAAACTACAGCGGTCCAGAGAGTCGGGCTGGAGCCTGGGGAAAGCAAGTTCCCGCAGGGAGCCTCATCTTCTGGATAAGCCTTTGGAGACAGCGTGTGACCCAGCCGTCTGCCCCGCCGGCCAGAAATCACACAACCATGGCTCAGAGAGTTGAAAGGGACCTTAAAGGTCACCTAATCCTCCAGATGGAAGGCGGCCACCCAGTGACGCCCACCCCCGCCAGGATCACAGGCTCATATCTCAAACACCAGCTGGCCTCGGACGGCGTGGGGTCTTGGCCTCAAACATGCCATCTGTGCACACAGACATGGCACGGGGGCCACTCGGGCTTTAGAGAACCTGAACCCCAGGGTCTGTCCTGCCTCCCCTGCAAACTAGCTCTGCGCTCTGAGCAGCAGCTTCTCCTCTTGTCCTTAGCTTGGGCTTCTGGAAAGAGAGACCGCCCATACCTAATTCACACGGTCACCGGGAGACTTGGACCAAGCAATGCAGGGCAGGGAGTGCAAATACAGGCACACACACATACACACGCAAGGTAAAGGATCACGAAGTGGTGACTGATAGCAGAGGTCAGCCAACTATGTCTGCAAACAGCCCAGTAGTCAGTATTTTAGGTTGGGGGCCAAAAGGTCTCTGTCACAAAAGGTCTCTGTCACCACTGGAGCACGAAAGCAGCCACAGACAACATGCAAACAAGCGAATGTGACTGTGCTCCAACGTCTTTATTAAAGAACACTTAAACTGGAATTTCGTATCATTTTCATGTGGCACACAAAATATTATTCTTGTGACTTTTTTAATAACTTAAAAATGTAAACATTAATCCTAGCTAGTGGGCCATGCACACACTGACAGTGGGTCAGAGTTGGCCCACGGGCCATAGTTGGACCGCCCCTGACTGGTGGGTGAGTCTTCGGCATGACAGGAACCCCTGACAGAGATGCAGTGGTTGGGCTATAATAATATGAAATTTCTCATGCCACCTCTCCTGGGAAAATCTCCTTGGTGGTGTTCCCAGTGCCAGTGGGCCGGTCATTCCTCTGTGGCCCCGGTCAGCACAAGCGTCACAATGCACTGTGGCTGTTGCTTGGCCAAAGCCCAGGAGCTCATCCAGGGCTGGACCCCAGCGTGTCCATCTTAGATCTGCAGAACCGGGCACCATGCTGTTGACTGAGATGCCCAATCAACACTTCTGCAATCACAATTTCTTTTGTATATTTCCAAATCTCATTTTCCAAAAAATTGAAGATACTATCGATCTTTTCAATGCTGCCTCAGGTATCTATGATTTCACTTTCTATTCCAAGGAACCAAAGGATTTATGAGGTTGTTTACAAACACACATTAGGCTCATCTTCACAAAACATGCGTTTCCTCTTCCTTTGCATCCTGTAGGCCTTCTCTCCAGCCTCACCTGACAGGTATGCAAAGTTCTGGGTAGATCACGAGCCTCGATTTGCTCATCTTTAAGTGGGGGGTGTACTTGTGCCAATACTATTTAGTTATTGTGTGACTTGGAAGAAACAGTCATATAAGTTACTTAGTACACTGTCTGGCACCGAAAGAAGGCTCACTGAGGACTAGTTATTATTTTCTTATCCTCCAAGATAAAAATTGCTGCTCATATTTCCCAGTAAGAAAGGGAGGCTCAGAGACGCTAGCTATATGCCTCCAAATCAAACAGCACTGGCATCTGAACCCTGGTGTGGTCAACCCCAGGCCCTGCTCCACGGTCAATGGCTAAATCTAGACTCAAGCCAGGCCTGACTCTGCCTTCTGCAAGTAGCCTGGGTCTCAGACAAGAGCAGCCTCAAGGCTGCCTGGAGCGAGGGTTCCAGGAGGCTGAAACCCAGACAGGATCAGCTGCCCCAGACAGCACAGTTAGGGAGACCTCTCAGCACCTCCTTCCTCAATCAGGCGCTCTTGCTGCGTGCCTTCCAGAGAACCACACTTTCCCTCTGGGCCCAAGTATCTCTAGAGCTGATTATGGGCAGGGCCTCCCCATTGCCAGTGCTGAGCTCAGGGCTGCTGGCAAACTCAGGCCATTGCTCCAGATGCAGCTGACGTATGCGAGGACCATCCTCCTCCCCCTACACACAAAGAAGTGAAACCAAAATGAAAGCAGACTCTAATGAATGCAGACCACGTCCTCCCCGCCAGTATCGAGACAAAGTCTATTCTGCTGCCTGTCACTTGAAAAGTAATAGAGTAATAGTGAAGTAAGTTATAAAAACCAAACAGCAAGTCCTCTTCCTGAATACCGAAGAGAAGCCTGGGGTGGGGGAGCTGGGGCAGGGATGAGCAGGGACCCGGAGTCCTAGCCTGCAGAAGCCTGCGAGGTCTCAGGCATCACCTCAACCATAGTCTCCTGCACCCAGTGTTCTTCCCACAAAAGGCCGAAGCCCAGAGAGGGAAAGGATGCACAATGGCCATGGGACAGGTGAAGAGCAAAGTTCTAACAAGACCCACACACCCTTCTCTGGGGACAGTGCTTTCTGGGGTGTCTGCAAAGTCTGGGGTGCAGGATGGCCCCAAGGAGGCTCGGTTCTTCCGCGCCACCCCCGTTGCCTTTTGCACTTTCTTGTTGCAAGGAAGGAAGTGCCGACCTGCCAGCACCAGCTTGCTGGCTGCTTGGCAATTCCATCTCCTATTATAAAACTGTCAGTTAACACATTGATCTTCTGAGGTATGATGGAGTCTCCCATTTGTCCAGGCCTGGTCGATTCACTGGGAAACAACAAGTTTAGAGTCAGAAAAACGTGACTGCAGATCCTGGCTCTGTCCCTTATTAGTCAAGTGTCATAGTTTCCCTCATCTCTTGGGGCCTCCATTTTCTCAGCTATAAAATGGGACCAGTGATATCACCTATCTGGCAGCATTATTAATACAACAATAAATAATAATGTCAGTTAACAAATAACATTCCTTGGATGCATGCTATTACGAGTGAGACACCATAAGTGATTTACATATGATCTCCTTTCATCTTCCCAGAAATCCTTGAAGGTAGGTCCTGTCATTATTCCCATTGTACAGATGAGGAAATTGAGGCTCTGTGAGGACAAGCATCTTGCCTAAGATCACACAGCAAGTTAGAGGTAGAGCTGAGATGCCCATCTCAGACTACAAAGTCTGCTGAACTGGAAGCTAGGTAGTGCTACGGCCCCAACTTCTTCGGACTTTGAAACTAGTCTCTTCCTCCAGCCTAAGGGAGACAGCAGGACCGTAAGATTAGGTGGCAAGCCCTGTGAGTGCCTATCCCACCCCTGTCTTACCCAAAGAACTTCTAGTTCATTCAGTATCACCCTCAGTGTGTTTCTGGGGAACTGGTTGTCTAGGTGTGATCAATTGAAGGAATGCCATCAAAAGGCACATATATGGGAAGTACATTTTTTGCAACAGTGTCACATTTCAGTTTTCAATGTTTGTAAAAGAAAGACATGAGAATCACAATGTCTTCAAACTGTTTTCAACAGGAAGAGAGACAGAGCGAGACAGAAAGGAAGCAACATAGCAAATGGTTAGCATATTATTGGTAAACTTAGGTGAAGGGGCTACAGGTGTCCACTGTTCCCCTTGTTCAAATTTTCTGTAGCCTTGAAAGTGATCAAGTACAAAAGGTGGAGAAGAGACTCCGGAAGAGCAGCTGGTTTCCCGCCCCTGGGTGCGAGGGTGTGCTGTCTGGAACCCAGGCAGTTCCCCTTCTGCTCTGTGACCTCAGGCAAGGTGCCTCAGGGAGCCTCAGCTTCCTCATCTGCACAAGGAGAATAAAAACAGGATCCACCTCCTTGGATTGCTATGAACAGAAAAGGAGATGACATATATAAATCACTTGTCATGATATCTACCCACAGTATGCCCTGAAGAAAACAGAGCAGCGAAATGATGGAAGGTACCAGGTCCTTAATGAGATCATGGAGTCCAGGCCTGACTAGTCTAGGAACAGCCCCACCTGCATACTTCGGGTCACCTGAGATGATGTACTTACTCCCTTAGAAGCCATTACAATTTGTTTTCTTTACTACAGATAAAGTCACACTCCCCCCTTCCTAAGGAAACAATCTGAAACTCAGACAAAAATGCATTCACAATGGGAAAAATATGAAAAAATTCTAATTATGTAGGAAAAGAATGGAATTAAATTGTGGTACATCTGCAGGGTAGAATATTATGTAGCTGTCAAAAGCAATGTCAGAAACTTGTTTCATGGTAGAGAAAAATGCTCAATCAATACTGATATCTGAAATAAGCAAAAATGCAAATATTAAAGATTGGTAAAAAATAGAGCCAAATATTGATAGTATTCTAGATTTAGATATTTAATTAAATGCTTCAATATTTTCTGTATTTGTAATGAGTAACTGATATTATTTATATAATAATAATTTAAATGGTATATTTCCAAACTCTATCTCTGACACATTGGAAACAAAATCACATATTTGTGTGAGATTACCTATATGAAATGCATCCAAAATTGGATGAAAATATAACATATTCAGAGTCATCCCACTGAGTTGTGAGACTATGAGTGACGTTTTTTAGCTTTTTATAAATACACATTACACATTTTCTACAATGAGCAAATGTTGCTTTACAATTTAAAACAATTCTTAAAATACCAATTTTTAAAACTACCAATTTACAACTTTTAGTCCCAGTATCATTGCCTCCAGACCCTATGTCCGGTAGTTCATTTCAATCAATTCAATGGGTTGTCACTGAGTGCTTAACATGTCCCTAACACAGCGTAATAATAATAACTACGACTTTATTGGACCCTGTACTCATTACTTCCTCTGCATTATCTGTAATCCTCCCAACAGCCCCATCAAGGGCTGAGGGAGTTCACTCTAATCTGTCTAAGGCTTTGGCTTGCCGGTGATAGATGCCAATTCAAATCCCAGTCTATGGTATTCACTAGGCTGCCCAAGCTTCTCCATCTGTAGTAAAAGAAGTATCATTCCTACAATTTAGACCCTGTTGAAAAATAAAAAATATCAAGGAAGCTCAGAGAAGGAAGCAACAACATCAGGCTGGTGAGACTGAGAAAAGTCTCAAAAAGGAGGTTGTGATGCGCTGAGTCTTCCAGTGAGGATGGAGAGGGAGAGACAGCCTTCTGGACAGAGGGAGCATCGTGGGTGGTGGTCTAGATGGGCAAGTGTGTCACCCATTCCTGGGGGCTGCAGTGTGGTCCAGGCTGGATGAGGTTCGTGAATAGGTTAGGAAGAAGGCACAAAAATGAAAGCCATAGATTATGGTGGGCCCTGAATGCCAAGCTTTGGGGTTTACATTTACTTGCTGGGCAATGGGGGACCACAGCAGATTCTTTAGTCTACATGGAGCGGAATGGGTTTAGGAGTAGTGTGCTTTGCTAAGAGTATTCAGGCAGGATCATGAGGGCATAAGAGGCAGAATGGGCATATTGGGGCAGCACTGAGCTAAGCCTGTCGGCATGCAATTCCTCTTTGGGGAAAACTGACATACAGAGGTTTGAATAAACTGTCCAAAGTCACATGACCTGGAAAGAGGTGAGGCAGGTTTAAACCTCAGTGCATCTGCTCCCTTTGCCAACCTGCCTCCATGGAGGTGGGACGCGGTGGTGGTCCGTGACAGGTGGTGCGGGACTGCCCCCCCGCGCTAAGATGGGGAGGGGAGAGGGCTCACGCCCACAGCGCCATGCCTGAAGTCCACAGGCATGCGGGACCCATGCGCCCGTCTCACCGCCCAGTGTGTGCAGGACCAGTCAGGCTGCGCGTTCCGGCCTCTGCACCTAAAGCTGGGAGCCAGCTTGCAGTCTCACCAGGGGCGTCCCGACAGGTTTACCTCAAAGCAGTGAGCACAGCTCGCAGGAGCAGAAACGGCTCTGTTAAAGCAAAACATCGTCACGATGAGAAGAGGCAACAGCTCTAACGCCCACGCGGTGCCAGTGGAGCTGTAAATGTGCCTCCAAATTAGACGTGGGGAAGAGCTCCGCCAGCTCCGGCTGCTTGTCCCCAAGGACAAGGGCAGCCCGATTCACTGCGTTCTCCCACCCCCAGCTCTGCCACAAGCTGCAAGTGTTTTGTCTGCGTCTACTTGAGATGTCTTATGCAACAGAACCACATCTCTGAGAAGAGACAGTTTGCCTTCTTTCATATAATGTTCTCATTGTCAAGGAAGTTTCCCTGACATGCAGCCCGGTTCGTGCTTTTGCTTAAAAGAAGAACCTTGAAGGTTCCAAGGGGAAATGTACTTTCAGAAGATATTCAAAGCTCTAAATAGACTGAGACTTTCTTCTGTGGCAAAGTGTTTACCGAGCACGACCTCACTACTTCGTATATGCAAGTCAGCTTGCAGTGCGAAGTCCCTCCGCACACTTCTTTACACTGATTTCCTTCTTCCCGTCAAAGGTAAGGAGGTCGGGGGTTATTTTCCCTTTTTGCAGATGAGGTGATGGAGGCTTAGAGATATTGGTGTCTTGACCAATAAATCACACTGAAATTAACTGGTAGATGTGGGCTCATTGACTCCAGATCCAGAGTCTTTCCAACACCACCCTCCAGGCAGCCCTGCTCTAGGCACGGTAGAGAGCACAGTCAATGAGTCCCCCATGAGCCAGTCAAGTCATTGTCTCCTAGTTTCAAACCCACCCTTTTCTGTGCTACTTTGGCTGGCTGGGATGACAAATTCTCTCTGCTTGGCCAGCTGGGTCCAGGGGAGGTTCTGCCAATGGGGACTGATAGACGAGAGTTGTAAGGCTGCAGGGGAAGGGATTTCTTTCTCACTGTTTTCTGGTAGATTCCTGCTTATTTCCATTCCTGGAAGAATCACCCCAGCAGCACTTTTTCATCCTGGCTGATGCGGTTCCTTCCCAGAGTAGCAGCTGAACCCAGTGTGTGGTTTTTCCAATACTTGCAGAACCCCCATCCGAAGACACCAGCATCAGCCTGCAAGCGCCTCCTTCTCTGCGGTCTCAACTCCAGCTTCAGGGTCTGTGCCCCTCCAAGGTTTCTGCATTTGAATGATTGCAATCCTTTCCCTTTCTTCCCTCAGGCCAAGGGCTGTTGGCTGCTTCCCGTAGTGGCTACCTCTGTTATTCCTTAATGTTCCCTTCTACTCTTTCAGTTACCTGGTTAACAAATTTAGACCTAGTTAAATTTTCTTACATTTAGTTCTCTGTGTTCAAATGTCAGGCATGGTTTCTATCCCCTGAGTGGCCACTGATCCATGGACTATAGTTGAGGGCCTATCATCAGGCTGTCATGAGTGACAGGCTCAGGAAACAAGGTAGAAAGAAAGCACAGGGAGAGTGTCAGCACATCATAGTGCCTCAAGAAGCAGCTATTGACTGAGAAGAGAAGGAAAAGAATAGCTGAATACAGGAGGCCTTAGTGCTGAGGAAAGGCTTGGGCAAGAGGAGAGGAAGTTTAAGGAAATAGCTTTTGCAGAACTGTTGCAGCCACTGGAGGAAGAAGATTTAATGCGAGAAGCAAGTAGCACCTAGGGAATTGTCCCAGGAAGGCTGTCACAAGGCCAAGCTGGTGATGTGATACAATTCTTAGCCTTTTCACTGGTCAGAAATATCCGAGGTTCCCCAGTTTTGACACTACTGCACACTGTGCCCTCCTCCAGCCAGGAGAGTGGGGCATCTTGGTCCTGATGGCTCCAGCCCACCTATCCTCTGGACCCTGAGTGTGGACTGCCTCGGGGCGGTGCCTGCCTGTGCAAGGAGAGAAGCTTCCAGAGAAAGAAGTCGTCTTTGTCTGTGGCCACTGTGGCCCTGACTGCTGACCTGGGTCTAACAACCAGAATCATGGGGATTTGTTGATCCTGTCTCTGCTAATCCCAGAGAGAAAGAATAAACATCTGGAAAAGCCAGGGAAACACTCTGAAGCTAGTTTGGGTTCTGGAATGAGCTTTTGGGAACCCAGCCACCATCGATACAACTTCCACCATGTCCCTGTTCATACACCCACCTGTCCCTACATTCCTATAGCTCTGAATTTGGTCCGCCCAAACACAAAGACTTTCTTCTCTGATCCAGATGTATTCCTGGCCAGGCGACTGGAAGCACAAAGGCTCGGAGAAAAAGGGAAGCGGGATGCCCTCAGAGGTCCATGGGATATGGAATCTAGCCTGGGTGGAGCTGGAGAGTCTGTGCTGAGGATTTATGAGAAGCCATTTCACTGTGCTCAACTCCAGCTGCTCTTGTGTGCCCAGCATCCATTCCGCAGTATGCTAGTGAGAGTATGCAATGTTGTCTTTGAGGAATCACCACTCTTCTACCCTTGGACCCACGGGCTCTGCTTGGGCTGACTGCACTGCCCACATCCAGGGGCTGCTATTTGTATTGCAGCCTGGTCCATGAGCACATTTCACCCCCTGGCTCCAGTTGCTGGTGCAGGAATGAGCCCTCTCTGTCTGATGCAAGCAGGAAAATTCAGAGCCAATCTCAGGGGTCTCAGAAAAATTATTGGGGAAGGATCATTCTCCTTCTGCTGTGCCAAGTAAGGCAGGGAAGTGTGAGGCTGCAGTTGCTGACCGCCATCTCTAGTACTTCGTGAGGAGAATCTGAGAATGGGACCAACACAGAGGAAATCAGAGCCAAGAGAGGAAGAGGGACATCTGAAACCCTAGATCCAGCCCTGCCTGAGTGCTTCAATCCCTGAACAGATACATTTCATTTTTTCTCAAACCACACACACACAGTGGGTTTTCATCACTCTACAGTGTCAAACTCATTTTCACCAGGAGCCACATCAGCCTTGTGGTTGCCTTCAAAGGGCCAAATGCACTGTAATTTTAGGACTGTATAAACGTAAATACTCCTTAACTAGGGGCAAGGAGCTCAGTGCTCCCGCCAGGTAGAAACAAGGGGCTGGGCTGGATAAAACAAGGTAGAGTGCCAGATTCAGCCACATGTGCTCTAGACAAAAAGAATCTAGACCAATTATATAGTGGGGGTGAATGAGTCACATACCTAAATACTCAACTGGGAGTTTATAGCAGACCCATGGAGAAAAACTACCTGCTAAAGCCCTTCTAAAGCTTCCTGTTATTCTCCAGAGAAAACCGTAACTCCTTAACCACAGTTTCAGAGCCTTCAATGATCAGGCCCTTTCCTTCCTCCCAATCTCTCTATTCTGGCTGCCCTGGACCTTACATTTGTGGAATGTGTCATTGCCTCGTGCCTCAGACTTCTATGCACAGGGGCCTCCTCCTGGGATCTGCTTTACCTGCCTCCCTCCTCCAAATCCTTCAAATATCAGCTTAAAGGCATGCTGTCAAGGAAGCATTCCTTGGCCCCAGAGAGGGCTGGCTCTCACTGTGTTCTGGCCTCCCGCAGTTCTTCTAATGCGCAGTGTGCTTGGGATCACATGTTCAGTGCCTGCCCCGCCCTAGAATGTAAGCTCCATGAGTGTCAGAACCACGCTGTCTAATCTCTTCTCTATCACCAGGGCCAGAATAGTTGCCCAATAAATACTATGTGTTGGACATCTTAAGGAGATAAATAGTGCAGCCATGAGTAGGCAGAAATGGAGGACCTCGAAACCGGGGCTGAGGAGACCTGCTGGGTCAGCAATCTAAGTGCAAGGTGATCAAAGCCCAGGTTAAGGTCATGACCCGGGATGAGAAAAAACAAGGGAAGGCAAAGGTAGGAAAGACTGTATTAAGAGTGAGAATGGAAGATCCAAGAAATTTTGACCAACTTTGATGACAGCTGAAAAAAAAGAATCTTTAAAGAGACACCCAGATCATGGATCATATGGCTGAGGGGAATGTGTAGCCATTGGCAAAGGGTGAGGTCATTTCGGAGAGGGTCACTGTCATGTTGCTATATAGAGGAGTAGACAAAGCCCAAGCATTTTGCAGGACCTGGAGGAAATGGCAGAAGGTAAAGGGTAGTTTCCTTGGTGGGTGGATGAAGCAATCAGCCAGCACTGGAGGCCAGAACTGAGTAGGGAGCGCAGGCTGAAGTGCACAGGAACAGGGTTCACCCCTCCAACGTCACCTGGCTAAAGCTGAGCTGGATAGTAATGGGGACTTTACAATTGAGATGCCTGCATTGTCCTTGTCCTCCTAGAAGAGGCAGCCAAATGGGTGTTTACTGTTTGCATTTCTCCTCCAGAGCAAGCTTGCTGTTCTGAGAAGATTACTGGGTGTTTTGCATAATTGCCTGCTCAGGTGACGACTGCTCAAACAGGGCAGAATTTCAAATGCCCAAACTTCTCGTCTTGTTGGACAGAATAAGGGAACATCCTCAGGAGGGAGGAAAGCCTCAACCAAGCAAGCTGGGTAGCCTCCTGCTGCCACTTCATGCAAAAAGGTATCAGGGATCCTCAGACCCCAGAGCCTCTCCCCACATCTGCCTTCCAACCTCCACATCCGGGTAAGGGTCAGAATCAGCCAGGGAGAAGCCAACTCAGGAGACAGTTCAGTCCCTTGGGCCTCTAAAACACCTATTGCATTTCTGTTGTTTGCTAATGAAAGAGATCAAGGAGCACACAGTCACATAAGGCAGTGATACAGAAGCAGAACAGGGCTAGATATGCAATAAACATGAGGTGTTCTGGGAACATGGGGGAGGGGCTTTGAACCCAGCAGAGGTGGGAGTGGATCTCAAGGAAGGCTGCCTGGAGGAGGCAACCTCAGAGTAGAGTCTTGAAGGAGCACAGTACCCAGTACATAGTACATGCTTAAACACCAGTGCATGAAAGACCAAATGGAAGGATGGATGGATGGCTCAGTCTGCTCTTCACCCAGAACCACAGCAAATTGTGTAGCTATCCCAAGGCCTTGTAAACTGCACAACATTTCACAGGGTATGCAGAAGAAGAAATATTTCCTGTTATCATTTGGGATGAGAAGTAGTGCTGCTGCCAACTTGTACTGGGGGTTCCTGAGAAAGAATAACTGAGGCACTGCTGCATTCCCCTCCAATCAACAGGATGCTCTTTAAATATGTAAGAGTCTCCCTGGGACACTGCCAGCACTATTTGGTTTTCTTGAAAGTGCATGAAAAATGTGCATAATATTCATGCTCCATTCCAAAGAGCCATGGATGGGGGCCAAAGAAGAGGAACAATTTCGGGTGAAAAATGAATAACGTCATTTCATGTCTCCCAACCCAAACTAGTATCTTTCTTGAGGCTGACCTTAAGCCACCTCCTACAGGAAGGCTTTTGAAACCAAAAACCCTCCCCTCAAAACAATGTCTTTCCACTTCATTCATTGCCACATCTGGACTTGGGGTATCAGTTACAGCACTGTTCACTGAGCTTGCACATCTGTGTCCTTTCCACCCTTCTTCACCCAGGTCCCCTCCAACATCTGTTTAGAGCTTGGTTTTACAGGTAAGAATGCTGAGGCCTAGAGCAGGGCTCAGTGACTACTGGCCCAAGGTTGCACACCTAGTAAGTCATCAAGCCTGGACTGGTACCAAAGCTCTGACTCCACCACACTCCCATGCCTCACTGCCTCCCAATCTCATTTATGGCTCACCTCTCTACACTGCAGAGTTGGTTTCTGGGTATATTCTGGTTATGTTGCATTATCTGGTTGAGCGTCTTAAGAGCAAAGAGTGGATATTCACATTTTCATTTCTGTCCTGTGCCATTTCCTCATTTCTGGGCACAGACTAGTACTGACAATGTGAAGCACAGAGAGGGAAATGTCAGCACAAAGAGAAGGCATCTGTTCTGTGTGTTCATTATTCAGATGAAAAAACTGAAGACCAGAGGGGAGAAGTGACTTAAATATGCATTGAATGGATATTGAGCAAGAAGCCAGCCCGGCCATGTCCTTAGCACATAATAGGCACTAAGTTATGTTACTGTTTTGTGTAACATATATAACATATGCATAGCGTACATAAAATATATATTACATATAATATACAATATTATATATAGCATGTGTTTTATCATCATCATCATCATTTGTGTCTGAATGAGAACACTAAACCTGCTTCTCACAGCATTCCTCCCACGGAATGCCACCTGAGGAAGTGGCAGGAGATGTGGGAATTACATAAAAGCATCCGGTCACTTTCTTCCCTTAACAGGAAAGTGACTATCCCAGGGGCAGTGGGGAGTTTGGAGGAACAGAGCTCAGCTCCCCTCATCCCAGCTCAGGCCATTTGCCTGCTGCCGGCTCCCTGCTGCTCCTGCAGTGCTGGTGAGACGCCCAGCCCTCCAGGCCCTCACTGTGCAGGCTTTGCAGAGGACAGAAGAGCTCCAGCCCCTGTGAGTAGTCCCATTGTTCAAGACGCTTTGGTGACATGCAGACAGCAGATTACCCACTATGAGCAATTTTGTAGAACAAGGTGTTCTCTGGTCTCCATCTGCACACCTGGGCAGATGGTATTGTTAGCAGGTGGGTTGGCAAGGAGCCAAGCTTTGGAAGGTGAATTCTTGCAGGTTGTTTGTCTCGTCTCTCCTGCTTCTACTAAGTAATGAGGACACTGTGGGCTTTGGAATGAGAGAGCCCTGGATGGGAATTCCACATCACTTTGTAGCCGTGTGACCGTGGGTAAATACCTAATGTATCTGAGCATCCTATCCATAAAGTGGGAATACCAATGTTCCATGCAGAATCCTACCAGGGTTAAAGGAGATAATGTATGTAAAGCAGCTCCTATAATACCCAAATCTCTCTGAAACCAAATATATTCGAACCACCATAAAAAGCAGTAAAGCAATGGAACATAGCTCACTAAAATAATCCAAGAATCAGAAGTTAAAGAGGGAGGGGAACTAGATTGTGTTGTTCATTAACATACCCAATGTTGTGAGAAATAGTTTAGACATTTTTCTCGTTTTACCTGTACCCATTTTACAGATGAAAAAACCCAAGGACCATAGAAGCTCAGGTTTGTACCCTGCAGGCACGGCCCTTTGCCAGTTCCTCCCTCCTTTCTTAGATCAGTGCAAAGCCCCTGGTTTTACTTGCTAATTTTGTACAGTTGATTTCCGGTTCTATTTTGTCCCTAGTTCCTGCAATCTGGAAATGTGCTTTGCACTGATAATTTCGTCTATTCTGGTACATAAGCTATTTCTACATGGGTCTCCATGAGAGCCCCCACCCCCCACCGAGTCTTCCTCTGAGCCCTAATCTGAGTCCTGGTCCCCGATTTCCAAAGGCCTGTCTGACATCCGCCCACAGAGGCTCCACTGACATTGCAGATGCTATAAGGCCAAAAGCCATCACCCCACTCCCAAATCTTTTTCTGATTCCCTATTTTTGTGAATAGCATCTCTCTTCTGAAAAGCTAGCAGTTATGTCTTGGCTGTCTTTCCCTGGACGTGGCCCCCATTCCATTCTCCACACAACACTCTGATTAGGACTCTTCATCACCACCTTGAGAATGGCCCGTCTTCAGTAATTCCCCACAGTTACCTTGTAAAGAATCAACTCTGTAACTTGCCATTTGAAGCTCATAAAATCTGGTCTTAATCAATTTATTTCTCCCTATAATGTATGTCACAGCAAAATGGGTAACTTACTGTTCCCACAACATCGCTCATGCTTAATTAGTAATAGTAATGAGCATTTCAGTGTCCCAAGCACTTTACATCCATTGTCTTATTAATTCCTCACCACAAGCCTGTGAAGTAAATGATGCACAACCTGTGAAGTTGCATAGGGCCCAGAAATGTCCCATGCCTGGTTTAATGCTCTGTTGTCACTGTGTTGAAATTTTTAACTTTGGAACAGGAAGCCTTGCATATGCATCTTGCCAGGGGTCCTGTGAACTATGCAGCTAATCCTAGAGGTAGGTACTGTTAATAACCCCAATGACACAACTAATAATTCCAGGAAGTCTTTCCTATAGCCATACTGTACTGAAGACCTACTGTGTAGCAAACCCATACTATGTTTGGGCTTTATTACGTGCTATCCATTCAGGCCCCCTCCCTTTATCCTCATACCCACTTTGCAAAAGTGGATGGCATTTCCTGTCCTTCATCTCCCATAAGTTAAACAACTTTCCCACAATCACAAAGCTTGGAAGTGGCAGAGCCAGAATTCAGCTCTAGGTTGGCCTGCCCTAGAACATGGTCCTCTTCCTGCTGTGCTGTGCAGAATAAAAACAGTGGCTCCACCATTCCAGAGCCAGTCTGAGCATCTGGTGGGCACTGAACAAGAAGGGCAGAGACTCCACGGAGACCTCAAAAAACAAAACCCAACTGCACTGTATTCTGAGACCTGAAGAAGTCTCCATCTTCCATTAAAAGCTGTTGCTGTCTCCAAAGCAGCCTCTCACCATGGGCTGTGGCTGCTGCTATCCCATGCACCGCAAGGGAGAAACAACAGATTGTCGGAGCAATGAAACCATCACATGGGAAGGGGAGGAGATGCCATTTCTTCTTGGCCTTCCTCTATAATTAGCCTGAAATCCCTCAATCTTCAGGGGGCAGGTAGAGGTGAGAGCAGACTAGGGGGCTTCAGCATCATTGGACTTTCGTGCCAGGGAGCATCCGTCTGCCTGTGTGCGGCCCCATTAGTGCCATGCCTTACAGGGGTTCACCATATGGCAGGAAAGGAAACCCCAACTGTAAAACATGCAGTGAAAACCACAGGACAGACCATCTATGTGCAATTTGGCAAAATGATTCTGCAAGGACATTAAATCAACAACGGAGAGCTGGCTTGTCCCGCAGGGTGTCAGCTTGCTGCAGGAGTTAGGGGAGGTATGAGAGATGATGATGTATCAGCCTTGAGTTTCAGCCCCAATTATAAAAGGTGCTTCCTTCCTTTCATGTGCTCCCTCCTGGAGTCAATCTCCACCAGACAGAGAGAGAGAGTGTGTGCGCGTGTGTGTGTGTGCGTGCACGTATTTGCAGTGGGGGGAGGGGCTGCACAGATTACCCCATCTGTGTGCACATGTGCTTCAAAGGGGGCTTTTAAAAATGGATGCCAGGGCACCACTCCTGGAGATGTTGATTCATTCTGGAGTGGGACTCAGACATCTGTGTTTCTATAAAGCTTTCCAGGTAATGCAGAGTACAGCCTGTTGAGGAACAACTGAGCATAAAATACATTTGGGAGTTTGGCCTTTATATTCTACTTTTGGTTCTCTACTTTTTAGGCACTTTGAGTAAGTATACGTGTATCTTGGAGCCTCAGTTTCCCCATCTATGCATGGGTATGAAATCCTCAGTTCCTGGCAGTCAATGTTCAGTAAATGTTGTGGACTGGCCCAATAGATGGATGAATGGATGGATGATGTAAGGAAATGTGTACCTGCATCAGAAAACAGCCATGCTAGTTCCTGAAGGCACATGATTGCCGCTTGCCTTAAGGGGTCAGGCTGCCTCAGAAGCAAACGCTGACATAGGAATGAAGCAGTCAAATGCAATGAATGCAAGGTGGTCCCAAGAAGCATCAACAGAAGAATTGGGAAGTAAAAATGGGAAGGGAAGGAAACAGTAGAGGGTGCATTAATGAGGCCCTGACCACTGTGGTCAACAGGGACCCAGTCACACTGGGACCTCTGGGAAACAGTGCAGAACAGGCTAGAAGGTGAGAGGTGCACAACTGTCATCGTCATTGGCTAAGGGCTGCTCCTGGGGACAGGAGATCCAGGGCACTTCTGCCCTGCCCTGCTTGTAGGTTGAAAGAACGCCCTTGGCAGAAAGCTGGGGAGCCACTGGTATCTGCTGTATGATGCTATCAGTAGCTCCTGCAATGGTGAGTGCCAGGAGATGTGGGCCCAGTACCAAGAGCAACTGTCCCACTGCTGTACTGACAGGCATCTTCTTGAGCTGGGCTGAGGAGGGGCGGGAAGCAGGAAGGGAAAGACCCACTGGTGACTAGTGGTCCAGGATTCCTACTCCCAGCTCCCACCACCACGAGGCTCCAGCAATGCCAAGTCCTATTCATCCCAACTTGCCTGTTTCCCTGGCAGTTCTGAGGCTCAATCAGCCTCTGCACTGCTGACATTCTAAGCCGGTTAATTCTTTGTTGTAGACGGCTGTTCTGTGGATGGTAAGATGTTTAGCAGCATTCCTGGCCTCTACTCCCTTAGACAATAGTAGCGTCTCCTGTTATGACAACTAAAACTTGTCTCCATGCCTTGTCAAATATCCCCGGGGTGACAAAGTCACCCCTGGTTGAGCATCACTGAGGTAGACAGATGTCTTGTCTTATCCTCTAGACCCCAGCAGTCCCCCACTCAGACCTTCTGAGCTCTGCTTGGTCATCCTGACCAGGCCCTGGCTCTGCTTGGTCTCTGCTCAGGTGGACACTATGCTTGGAACACACCAAGTGCCAGGTGCAGCTGGAACCCACCTATGACACCTGCTACTTCCTGCAGAGTAGAGCACTGAGCTACAGGTAGGGAAAACTAAGTGGTCATGATGGCACTGGCGTCGCAGTTGGGCTGTGGGGGCCATGCAAGGCAGGGAAGCTGGGAAGTTTCTGGCTGAGCAGCCCACGTAGCCGTTGGTCCCACAGACCAACCCAGAGGACAGACCCAGGGAGACTTAAGGCTGACCCAATCAGTGGTATTGGTGAAGAATGTCAAGGGCTCAGTGAGGATATGCCATTCTAAAGCTATACAGGGAGCAAGCACCCAGCCAATCAGGAAGGGAGTCCAGACCAACTAGCTCCAGATGACTTGCTCTTTCCCTAACCAGGTGACACCCTGGTTAAAGGCTGGGGGGCCTGAGATCTGCTCCCAACAGGACAGGAGTGATGCTCAGAATAAACACAGGTACCCTGAGCCACTCATGCCAACAGCTGACTCTCCGGCCCTCAGTGCTCCATAGGACTAGCCAATCTCCCCCTGTTCATCTATTGTCCCTCGAGCCAGAGAAGCCAAGCTTGGGCATGCAGGGTTTTGTCTCTCCCCTTGTACACCCCTTCCACTCCCTCTCCTTTATGCCTCCCTCCAGGATGCCCCTGCAAGGCACATGTCACTCAAAGAGCACACAGTAGCATCCAGTCCTCCAGCAGAAATGATTCACACTAAACCCTGACGCCAGCTGAGCAAAGAATCCATAGACGGGCAGTAGGGCTCCAAGCCAGCTGTGCCATCGGCACCCCACTACTTCTGTCTTTGTGTTCAGGGTCATCAACGCTGCAGCCTACCTGGTCTAAAAAACCCTTGCCCCTGAGCCTGGCCCCCACTGCAATCTTTAGAAGGCCTGAGTAGGGGTATTTGGCACCTGGAAAGAAATCTGGCAAGTCCAAAGGCTGCATTTCACACATGTGCACATGCACACACGTACACACATCCACACACACACAACAGATCCAGAAAGTGGCAGTTTTGTGCATCCTTATCCCTACCCTGCCATTCACATGTATAATTAAACTATCCCTGGGAGATGAGAGAGGTGAGGAGGAAGCAAGGTGCTAGGCTGGCTAGAATTAACTCTCCACAAACACCAGGCTGTGGAAAGACATGCCTGTACAGGTGCAAGGGCACACAAACAGAGAGAAGGAGAAAGTTTTCTACGACTCTGCCTACCTCATCTACATTTATGAAAAAATTATGATCCAGAGATCAAGGGGCTCTGGTAGCATGACAGAGCACTGGGACTCCATTATGGGTCTTCTGACGCAGGCCTGGCTGTAGACTCAGAACAATCTACCTCCCTGGTGTGATTGGGACAGAGACAGAATTCTTGGCCTGTCTTCTTGTAAATGGGAGTTGTGATCTCGTTGACATAATTCTTCCCCAAACTGAGAAATACAATAGAGGTGATAATAACCTCTAGGCTCCTGGCACTTCGAGCCACCAAAAGCCTTCCATCCATCAGTCACATCCATCACTTCATGCAATTCTCAAAACAACACAGAGGGGTTACAAATAGAGAACTGAGGCTCAAAAAGATTGAGTAACACCGGAAACCATAAACTTCAAGCTACAGACTTACAAATGTTAAGCTAATATTATCATCACCGTCACCAGCATTATACCCCTTATTTACCAACCATGACGCAAGGTATCATAAGGGAGAGGGTCACACCTTATCCATGTCTGAATGCCCCACAGGTCCCACCCGATGACTTGACACAGTCGGTGATCAATATATATTTGATGGTGGCTTCATTTATATCATACACAACAGAAGGTCAGTAAGGAAGAGGGAAAAATACTCACAGCTAGTAACTTTTGGACTCTAAACTAAAAAAAAAAAGTAGTTTCTCATTCTTAAAAAAAAGTAAACAAAGGCTGATGCTACAAGAGCTCCAGTGACCCACAGGTTCAGAAGAATGCCCTCCAATTCCCGTACCTGGGGCTGGTCCCGCCCTTGTGGTTCCTGACTAGACAGCACACTCCGAAAAGCACCAAAAGCACTCCCTTTCTGGAAAAAAAAAAAAACTCCTTTATTGTCTGAAACTGGAGCCTTCCACTCCCTGAAGCAAAGACAGCGAAAACAGTTTGATGTCTGTGATCAGCCCACCACACCTGACTGACTAGTATATAAGACTAGGTCCTGCCGCACAGCTGACCCTCAAGAATAGAACACAGGTCAAGTCTGATAAGAGTTGAGCATGTTCACACTCTGAAGCTTTTGGTACGATAGCACCATGGGGGCTTGGGACCCGCCATGGACAGCAAAAGGGTCCTGGCCGGCTAGAGCTGCAGGAAAGGACAATGCAGACAAACCTTAAGCAGCGCCTTCCCTCTCTGAGTCAAAAGTTGCTTCCACACAGATTAGGAGTTGCACTTGGTGTGGGATGGTGTAACAGGACTAACCCATGTCAAATGGCCAGTGTCAGAGTTGTGGCTGAGGCCAGCTCTGGACCTGGCTTACCCACAGAGAGAGGAAACGTTGCAAGAATTCTGGGGGAAGGATGTCCTGAATTCCTGCCATCCCCTTTCTGGCTTGGCCAGTGGCACCTCAGGGCTTGGAGCCTGAGCAGAAACCTTCTTAGCAGAGACTAAGTCAGAGCACACAGCACTGAGTTGGAGCCCAACTCCCAGAAACTATTAAAGTAGGAATAGAAGCTGTTAAATTCAGGGGGTCAGAAGCAGATACTAAACGCTAAGGGTCCAGGACCCAGGGAGAGGGCAAGCACCAGCCATAAATACAGTGCCTGGTTCCAGGCTGGCTCTTCAGGGGGGCATGGTGGGAAGAATGACCAGCCATGCCAAAAGAGCCCTGGTGCAATGGCCAAGCCAGGGCTCTCACTGAGGAGCAGGCCCAGACTTGGGGTGACAGGCGCTTTTCTGCACTGCTCAGCAGGACAGGGATGCAAACTCCAGAGTGAAGATTGGGCGGGCGGGAGTGCTCTAATTTTCAATTACTGTATTCAGAGGAAGCTCCGCCGCTCTTCCTCTACTCCAGGGTGTGTTTGACTTTGCATCACGCCACCTCCTTGAACATACAGACACAGAGAGCAGTGGCTGTGTTCCGTTCACTCATCCGACCAGGCTGCCGTGGGGTGTGAGCCACAGCTCGTGTTTACACAGGAGCTTATTAAAGCAAATAGGATTTGGCTTAGATTGCAAACAGGCCCTCCTTCGAGTAAATGTATTTGCTGTGACCCCTGGGGCGTTTCCCACAGAGCATGTGCCACTACAAGAGGGTCCCCTGTTTAGCTGCACTGGGCCTCAGAGATATCTTTCCAGGCCTGTTCCCCTTGCCTCTGAAGATCTCAACGTTTGCCCAAGACAAGGCACATTCTCTATGCATCCTCCTGCCACCTGGTCCAGGGGAAGGGAAGTCCTCATCTTTCTACACAATCTCCTACAGAGACAGGCACTTCCGTTCAGTGAGAAATAGTCCCCACTCTCTCAATCTTCCTGGCTTCAGTTTCCCCAATTGAAAAACATGCAAATTCCATGAGATGCTTTCTAAGGGACCTTCCTCTTCAGACATCCTGTGCTCCCTGAGAAGCACTGGGAAGTCGGGGGCCTTCTGAGTTGGGAGTCACAGCCCTGCAGGTCATCTGCAGTCCAGTCCCAAACTTCCTCTTTCCTCACTGAATAATCCCTTCCCAACTCCTGAGTCTCCCTGTTTCCAGCTGCAAAGTGAGGAGGACAGATTTACTGATCTCTGAGCTCCCATATCTCACAGGATTTTCCTTCAGCAGCATGTGTGTGTGTGTGTGTGTGTGTGTGTGTGTGTGTGTGTTTTCCCTTGAGGAGCCACCTCCTGTGGCATGCCATCTTGGTGGGAATGTCTGTCAAGTGTCCATCAAGTGTGCTTCTGGACAAATGGCAGGAAACTGCGGCAAGCCCAGGCAGCTTCTCTCTTCCAAGAAACTGATTGAATGGAGTGGCCCGAGGATGGAACGATTGGAGCCCATCCATCCACGGAGTCCTGCCATGAGACTACCCAGGAATTCCTCCCTCCTAGATCTTCAGACGTTTTGGGTTCTTCTCCCCTCCGAGGCTACCTTTTCAGCCTTTGTTCTCATGTTGTGGACTGCCTCCCATCCATCCATTCACCTGTGTGCCTGAGTCCTGCAAGTCACTCACATGTCACCCTCAGGGAAACCTGTCCCAGCATCCCCCATTTCTAATCACAGCCCCTCTAGCTTGCTTCACTTTTAATTGGTAGTACTTCATCATCTTTTAAAACTGTACTAATTTACTTTCATATTTTATGCATTGGCCATCTCTCCCCATCAGAACATAAACACCATGGGGGCACTCACTCATGTCTGTTGTGTTCGTTGCTGGGCTTCCAGTGCTCAGAACAGTGCCTGGCACATGGCAGGCGCTCATTAAATACTGTTGGAATGAATACATGTATGAATTGGTGTTCGAAAGTAACCACAGGTGGTTTGGGTTCTAACTAACTTACTAATACTGTCTCCTATTTTGCCCTCTGGATCCTTGTCTCTTCCCTGGTTAGGAAGCCCCTTTGCTGATAGGAAAGCAAGAAGTCTGAACAAAAGCAGGGGTCACAGCCCACATGTGGAGGGCCTCCTTGGGGGAGCCTCCAGCCCAGGCCTATTCTGGGGCAGTGTCGCTCATTCTTCTCCCTCCAGCATCCTCATCTCCCCTTTCAACCCCATATCCTGGACCACTTTCACTTAAGAAAGCTCAAAATCCTGATCTGTGTCTAGGAAAGAGCAGGAAAGGAAAAAGGAAAAAAAAATACAGACAGGTCCCAGGGGGCTAGAACCTGAAAATCAATTTGCTGTACAAATGGGGTTTTTTGTTTGTTTGTTTATTTGGGTTTTTTTTTTTTGTTTGTTTTTTAAACGGAGTCCCAGGCAAGTCCACCACACTGTGTTTGACTCATCTGGAAACCCAGATCCCATCTCTGCTCTGACGCCACCAATAACGTCCTGTCCCACGCGCTCCCCTTGCTGGCTGGGGCCCACATCACTGCCTTCTCGAGGTCTGTCTCTGCATTCCTAACTCCTCAAGCTCTTGTCTTGAGGAGTACCTCCACTGGCTCTTGTCTTCCCTGCCCATTCAATGGCACACATTCCTCAAGGTCCCATTCTTTGCCCTCTGGACTCCATATGCTACATCTCATCCTCAGGGATTCCATCCTCTCCCTTGATGTTAGTCAAGTTGGATTTCTGCAAATTTTTCTCTACACCCACCAAACCTGACTATCTGAAGAGCACCTGTACTTGGAAATCTCCTTGCCCCCTGCCAATCTTTACTTCCGAGCTTTCTCCACTTTTCTGTACCCCAAATTGGATGGGCCCTATTGGATCATCTGTAAAATGGGCTAGGCATCCCTTTCTCAAATAACTTTGGGGTTTAACAATATCATTCAGGCAAAGGTGCTTTATAAATGGTATTAATGTTACTTAGTCTGATTCAATATCAGACCTAAATGCCTGCCCTTTATTTCCACAACCTCATGCAGTGGGGTCCAGCCACACATTTGGAATCACACTCATGAGCTCCCATCTCCCAGGTGCCTTTGCAGGCCTGGACACATGTTCCAACTCTGGGCTTTCAAATTGCATAGGCTCCTGATATCAGCTCAGTCTGCTTCCCCCACCTGTGTCCTTGGAAAAGCCAGAGTGGACCCAAGGAAGAGGGTCGGGTCAGGGCAGGGGAGGACAGGGGCACTGATGAACCCTGTGCCTGATGATGTCCCTGTGTGAGCCTGGCCGATGCTCAGCCATTCCAGGAGGAAGGTGTAGTTATCCTCAACAGAGATGAGCACATGGGAGCCCCAAAAGGGCTAGACACAGGTCTAAGGTTACGACTCATCAGGAGGCTGCTTGGTGCTCCCTCCACCAGGCTGCCCAAGGAGAAGAATAAGTAAGACAGACAGTGGAAGCCCCAGGAGAAACTTGCTCTTGCAAAGACACCCTTTAAAACCAAATTGTGAAATCAGGCAGTCCCAGGGGTAGCATTGGATGGGGGAGGAAGAGGTGTCTGCACCAAAGGAAGTGTGGAGGGAGCAGGGTGCCTGTGCTCCTTTATGCTAATTTTGACATTTTCCTGCGCGTTTGCTTGTCGTCATCAACTTATAATTTAACCTCATTGTGGTGATGCCTCTGGAATGTCGACAAGGCTTGCTGGAATTTCATTACAGCCCAGCAGCTGGCCCCTGGTATTTCTGATACAAATGATGTGCAGCTGCATTCTGGCCCTGCTGTCTTTATCCCCAATCTAGTAAACGGGGGCATTAGGCACACTTAATCCAGAGAGATATCCCACACACCGAGAGGAGGGCTTGTCAGTTCCACTAGGGGCATTTCCTATAGTCTAGTCTGCCTGAGCCAATTAACCCAGAGTAATTGCTGAAAGCATTAGATATTGATGATGGATACAGGGGGCTGTCCCAGGGGTGGCTGGAAGGCAAGTTGGTGAATAGTGAAATGGCCCTGTGTCTGTGCAGAGTTTACCAGTTTCAAAGCCCCTCTGCCTGCATCATAGCAATGGTCCGAAGATGTGGGCTGGGGAGCTGGTGGTGTCCGCATTTCACAAAAGTGAATGTTACTCAGAGAGTGAAAGGATGTCAGGTTCACCAGAGTAAAGAAACATAGAAAAGCTGGGCACACACTCCATGTCTACAGTTTGGACTTTTTTGTTGTTGTTCATCTAATATTTATTGAGCACCTACTACAGCCAGACATTGTACTTGGCTGGAGGATACGGTTTCTCCATCTCTTATATCCATGCCATTTGTTTGTAGAATCTTCTCCTTTGGGGTCCTCTCCTAAGAGAGATTATTGCCCAGTTTCCTACATCCTGTACCCATTTACTCCCCTTTGTCCCTCAGTTCCCCTCAAATTTGTGCTCAGGCAGACTCTGATGTCCCTGAATTATACCTGAGCATGCTACTGAGTAACCCAACAGTAGCCTCATGACACTGATCCTTCCCAGGGAAAGAGCTGTCCTGTCCTGTTAGAGGCATCCTGCACCTTTGTGAGCAGGATGGAGGGCCATCTGGGGCCAGAGAACCTTGTAGTTCTGGGAAGCACGGTGTAAGCAGCTGTCTGCCTGTCCTGTGGGTTCAACAGTTCTCACCAGCTTTGGTATCACAGTGAGACATGGAAATCCTGGGTCAGGGTCCTGGCATATCTATGACTCTGTGGGATATGGAGTCTTGGCACCTTATGTGCAGGCACCAGCACCTGAGATACTGAACCAAAGTACAGGCACAGGAGTGAGTTCATAGCTGAGACTGCACTGTGCCCAGATCTTTCCTGGGCTGAATGGCTGAATATGCCAGTGTTGACCAGAGCTGGGTGGCTTCTCTGCTGGATGTGTTCACACCGGGATGCTTGGGCAGTGGTTCCTGGGGACACTGTTCACAGGAGCTCAGCTTCCGTGGAGCACTGACTAAGAGGCCATTGAAGACCCCACCTTTCTCACCTCTACCCAGCCAAGCTCCATCTAGCCCAGTAAGTGTGCTCTCTGACCCTATTGTCCCCTCCCCGCACAGAATCTCTTAGAGAGCCATGAGGAGTCATCACACCACGAGGACTCCCTGCTGTGAGGAAGCCACCAGCACCAGCCCTCCCTGCCATGACCTCCTAAGATAATAGGGTGGATCCTACTTGGTCCTCTGGAGGTAAGAGGGGAGGGAAAGTCCCCAGGGTCAGCAAAATGATGTAAAAACCCACCCCCCTTACAAGAACACCTTTACTTTTTCCTCCTAATAGCACTCTTATAGCACTAGGGCAAGTCACATTGGCCAACATGAAAGTGGAAGGTCAGGGGTGCCAAGGCCATTTCTCAAAGTGAAATACTTATAAATGGCCAGCCCTTGACTTACAAGTTCCCAACTACAGGTTCTATCTTCATACTCAGAGTCCTCCATCCTTTCCTTACTCTCCATGATGAACTCGGGGACTCTGTTTTGTTCACGTGGACTTCCCCATAGAAGAGCTGCTGGAGGCCCAAGGTAGCCAGCTTTCCCGGGGCACATCAGGCTTGTGCCCTGGGATGTGTCTGCTGGATGCAGCAACAGCAGGGTTCAGGCCACTTAATATTCCCAGGATGCTGAGCTGAGCCCCAGCCAGGGTGAGTCTCGTAGGCTCAGAGAGCCACTGCAAGGGATGTGGGCTTGAAGCCAAGTCAGATAATATTTAAATAATAATCATCATCAATAGAGACACAACACGCAAAGACACTGGGGCAAAAATTGAAGGTCAGGTTCACAAACACAGAGCAGCTAGGAGGGGATGGAAGGCCACATCTCCACCAATAGCCATGTGCTTCTGGGACACAAGAGTCCAAGGACAGTCAGAGCTCAGCAAGGTTCTGAGTGGAGAGGAAGGAAGCCGGCTGAGCACTGGTCTTCACCTCCATCCCTGCCAGTGGGCCAAGGTCAGCTTTTAGAAAATAGAGATTTTTCCCAGGTGAGATTAGAACATCCAAAAATGACTCAGTGGGTCAGAAGAAAAGGGGAGACTAGAAAGGAGTAGAAGAATGGGCCTTCAAAATATGAATATGAGGATGGCAGGGGGAGAAGAGGGCTCTCAGAACTGGAGAGGAGCTTTTTGGAGAACTGGGGCAGTTGAGGCAACTTCATGGCATACATATTATTTCTATCTACATGTTATAGATGAAAAATTTGGCTTAGAGAGCTGTAATACATCATTCAAGGTCACACAGTCAGTAAGTGGCAGAACCTTGATACAAACTCAGATCTGTCTTATTTTCAAGACCCAACATCTTAACTGCTACTTTCACGAAGAGTTGGGGTCAACTACGAGGCTGAGATATCCTACAATACAGGTGTGGGCTAGAGTTTTGAGGAGTCCAGGGCAGCCAATGGAGGTCCTAGGCACTGAGTAAATGGGAAGCTTGAGTAGATCAGCATCCTGGTTCTCCTGAGAGCAGACAGTGCCCGCTTGAGGGCTGACCCAGTTCGGGCCTGGAGCCATTGCTTAGAAATTGCACCAAGCAAATCCCCAGCCGTAATTACCACCACGCTTGCAGCACTGGGCTGAGAGCTGGAAATAGCTCTGTATTTATTTACCCTGCAATTACATGCTACATTAAATGCTCCACAAGAACATGGCGATCACCCTGCAATTAACTGGTCCCTGCTTCCTGGGCAAGAGAAGACTGGAGACAGTTACTGGATGAAATCAAGTGCTGCCTGGTTTCTTAATGGGCCTGGGGGTCACCTTGTACCTTGTGCCTGGCAGAGACTGTTACTCACAGTAGGAGCTATCTTGGCTCCGGGGAAAGCGGGTTCATACTCTGGTCAGACTTGAACCAAACTTTACTGTGAGTTCTGAGAGGGGCCTAGCCTATTCCAACCTCCTTGACCTGAGCTCTGCCCAGCTTGTCTCCTCCAGCTCCTCCCAAAGCACCAAGTGATCTCTCTGCACTTAATGTTTGGAGTTCCCAACCATCACTCCACCAACCTGTGCATGAACTAGTTCCTGTCATGTTTACCTGACAAATTCTTATTTACCTTCCAAGATTCAGCTCAAATATCACTTCCCTTGGGAAGTATTCCTTGAAAGAAGATTGTAGAATGTAGTAAAAATCAGACAGACCTGGGATTGAACACCAGTCTTATTACTTAACAGTTATGTGACTTTTGGCAAATTACTTCACCTCTCTGAACCCCATGATATGTGTGTGTAAAGACACAAATGTATAGAATGCCCTGACTCCATGGGCATTGCATTATGTGTTAACATATATATATACACACAGGAATTCATAGTTAGGAACAGATTTTAGCAGGGTGGAGACAGCATGGTGCCTGATATAGTAGGTGCATGCTAAATCTGTGTTAAGTCAATGAACCAATGAGTAAATCAACCAAGCAATCAAAAGTTAACTAGAAGCTGAGAATGTATGCACCCATGTTTATCTTTGTGGCTCCCCACTTAACTTCCTACACATAAACATGTATACATGTTATATATAAATGTAATATGCAAACATGATAGTAATTGGTCTCTGGTTGCCTAGAGATTCCAGAGAACTAGTTTCTCAGGTTGTGTGGATAGATTAAGAATGCCAGCAAAAGGCATTAAGAAAAGAGTTAATTATATATTTACTACCTCTGTCATTTTCTCCTAATTATGTCTTGGCAAGCAGAGTCTCCTGGATGAGTCTTAAATCTCAGTGTCTTTAAAAATATAATAATAAATCAATATGAAATGGAACGTTCCCAACAGCCAAGAATGCCCAGGAATGTTTTCAATCAGTAAGAGCCCCAGTGAGCCATGCTGGCACCAGTTCTGGTGTTAGGACTTGAAAGATCAGATATGGGGCCAGGAAAGCAGCAGGAGAACAGGGCAGTGTCTGGGCCATGCCTCCGAGGACACCTCTGAGTCTGATGAGGGCTACCTGCAGTTCCCATGGCCATCCCCTGCTGCCAATTTCCCACGAAGCAACAAGAGGAAGAGGCTGGGCATGGAAATGAATGAACCACTCTTGTGGCATTTTGCTGAGTTCATGGATTAAGAAGATAGGGACCATTTAGTGAGCACCCTCTATGACAGTGGTTCTCAACTGGGAATCTTGCCTGAGGGGACACTGAGCAGAGTCTGGAGATATTTTTTGGTTGTTAAACTTGGCATTGATGCCTCTAGGCATACATCTACACCCCACAATGACCAGGACAGCCCCCCACAACCAACAATTATCCAGGCCCAAATGTCACTAGTGCTGAGGCTGAGAAACCCTACTGTATGTGAAGGCAGGCTTGGGCCTGGGTGCTGCATACTGTCTATTACTGACTGTGGTTCCTCAGTTTTCAGACCCCTTTATGTGCTTGTCTTTTTTGTGTTTGATGATGAGGAACAGCCAGCACACATATGTGCAGAACCAATGCACAGCCTTCCTTTATGTAATGCCCGTGCCTCCTTGGCTGCAATTATATTCATCCAGGATTAGTCAGCTCTCACCAGCAGAAGGTTGTGGAAACTCTGGAGGTCCAATGGCATGAATAGATGCCAGCTTTCTCACTTCTTGGGGAAAAGACCACGCTCCTCTCACCAGTCCCAGCAGGCGCAGGAAGGGTAGCAAGGCTTGAGAGCTTGCTGCTCTCCATTGGACTGACCTAGGCAGGAAGCTAGTGCATCTCCCATCTATGAGACGACAGAGACTTATGGGTTTCTTATCAGGTATCACTACTCTGCTCAGCCATGACTCTCCATCCCAAGCCATCAGACACACCTACATCGGCCTAGCAATCGGTAGGCCTACTAGTTTCTATAATTTGAGGCTCGTATCTAGGATCCAAAGGTCCCTGGTACATAATAGACCCAAGATAGATTTTCCTAGGATTCTCTGATGTAGTCTTCGTAACTGTTATACACGGCAGATATATGTACCTCTCTTTCACATTTAGGGGAAGGGGCTTTAAAACAACTGAATGATTCGCTTAAGGTAACAGAACTAAGAAATGATGAAACTAACATGCAGACACCAGTCTGACAGTCCCAAGGCACATGTATGTTCTTGCCACTGCAGCCGGCTGCTGGAAACAGAGTAGAAAGAAACACTTCTGATCTTTACAAGAGTGGGGCAAATAGAGAAAGGCACGGATCACTTCTCCAACCCTGCCCTCCCCTACAAGCACTGACCCTGCCCCTGACACCTACATGCCTTTCTGCAGGGCACCAGAAACTCCAAACACTGAAAGGAGACACATTCTAACAGGCAGAAAGAAGAAGTCATTTGGGAACCTGCAATCAGCACTATGAATATAAATGTGGTGATAAACATACGGGGCTCATTACTCTTAGAGAAGGCCAAGGCTTCTTCTGAACAGATGGCAGGAGGATTTTAATAAAGGCCTCAAGCCATGATGAGTTGTTAAAGGCATGTAGGAATGTGAGGAGGACATTCCAGCTCAGTCAGCTCCAGGAAAACCTGAGGAGTCCACGCCGCGGATGGGTACTTGGGGAACAATCTATATAAAGTACTGTGAACTTTTCTCCAAGTTGCCACCCCCCTCCCACACACTACTTCTGACTAATCCAACATTTCTCAATGTGTGTCTGAGAACGCCGCACTTTGGAACTTCAATGTGCACAGGAACTCTGTCGACACGGGGTCCAGAGAGGGCACTGGCCGTCTGCATGTCTAACAAGTTCCCAGGTGATGCCGATGTCACTTGGTCCACAGGCCACGCCTCGAATAGAAAGGCTTTAGGACACCAGTGAAGCAAGATATTGACAGGTCTTCAAGGGAAACTAAAACATTCCAGAGGTGAAATGTTTTGGGAGACACTACATTAATTTTAACACATATCTGAACTCCATGGGAAGGGGGTGAGGTTTAACATGTATAAAGATGTTAAAAGGCTTTAGAAGAAGAGGTTTCACACCTCTTCTTGGGTTAAGTGAAAGGAGTCTCTTTCCTGCAGGAGTTTTCGGTGCCTTTACATTGTGTGGGTCAGATCAGAGCTCTCTTCTGTCTGAAGCTGAGGATGTAAAAGGCCTTACTGGCCAGCAGAGCCCCCAGGGCTTCACTCCTTCCTTTTCTCATCTTCGTTATCTCCAGGCACATGGGAACACCCCAGAGGCACACTCCAGTCCCTGGCCTTCGCCTCAGGTCTTTCCTGTGACAGCCAACATACTAACTCCCTTGCTCTCTTCTTTGCTCAGATTCCACCATCTAGGTGAAGCTTCCCCGACCACCCTAGAGAATATCACAGCCCACCCTTCCCCTTCAACCTGTTTAATCATTTTTTCTTTTTTAAACGCATTTTCACTTTCAAGCACACCATATAATTTCATAATGTGTTATGTTTATTGCTTATGGTTTATCTACCCCACTAGATTATAAACTCCACAGGGCAAGAATCTTTGGGGGGGAGGGGTATTACTAAGCACCTAGAACTCTGCCTGTCACACATGAAGTACTGTACATATTTGCTGAATCATTAATTGAATAAATGTGAATGTGAAATTCTTTGTAGGGGTGAAATACAGTGAGCACAATTCCCTGGAGGTTTCTAACCACAAATGCTGTTTTTTTTCTTATTTCTTTTCCTGCAGAGGCTCTCAGCATGACCAGTCTTCCTAAAGGCACATTTTTTCTAGGAAATGCTGCTGTGATAACTCACTGAGGATCAGCCTTCATCCATTTCCCTAAATCCTTCCAAGCCTATTCATAATCATCCCCTACCAGGTCCCAGGGCGATGAGTTCCATAAATTTATTACCCACAGTATGAATTTATCTTTAAATCTGTGAGAACAATGTCACAGGACGTTGTTCCTCTCCTCCGAACGGCCAAAGCATCCCCACCCCGTGCTGTTGGAGAAGAGGCACCGGGTTCCCCACCATGTCTTTGAAGCAACAGGTGCTTCCCAAATACATATTTAACCTTCAAAGTAATCCTCCAAGGTGAATCTTAATCCCACATTATACAAATGAGAACCCGAGTCTCAGGGAGATTAAGTAGTTTGTGGAACTGGGATTCAGATAAAGGTCTGCCATCCTTTAAAGCTCCTACACTCCACACAACACCAATGTGGCAAACCCCCCAACACAGTGTCCGGACGATGCCAAATTGCCGAATCAGAGGCTTGGAAACTGTGTGTCTGTCCAGAGGGCCTTCGTTGTGAACTAAAGCCACACCAGCAGCGATAGTAATGCTCCTTGAGATTAGACTATATGCTAATTATCATTCTAAGCACTTTACATATAATCTTCTTTTAATTCCTACCACCCTGTGGACCTCAGTTTATAAATGAAGAAACTAAGACAATCAAGAAGTTATGCAATGTATCAGCTTGCCCAAGGTCACATGGTTATGGAGTGGCAGAGCCACCTGTGCCAGAATCAGGCAAAAAGAAGAGCCAGGAGAGATGCAGGCCTGAGCCCAGCCGCTGCTGCCTGGAGCACCCGGCCTTGCTCTCAGGAGCACTCGGCCTTGCTCTGGTGCTCCTCGTACCAACCACAGTTCATCCTGTCCTCTTCCCTCTGCCCTCCCAGTGCTGCCCCCTTGCCTCTGAGTCTGCCTCCCGGCTCTCTGATGAACCTCTTTCCCTCTGGCAGGAGGACTCGCCTATGGACGGGAGTGCAACTCACACCCTTCTGCCTCTGCAAGCCCCCGGAATCCCTCTCCCATACAGCCTTCCCTGGCCTCCCACCCTGGGAGTCATCCTAAGAACCAGGAAGGCTCTTAGAGACCATCCTTGCACATTTGAGGGACCTGACACCCAGGGTAGCCGCTCCCTTGCCTAAGCATGCACACAGTCAGTGATAAACCTGGACTAGGGCACAGGCCTGGAAACCCCATCCCTCTGTCCTCTCCTCCATTAGCCAGCCAACCAGAAAGCATTTACTGAGCACCTGCGACATCAAAGTGAGAAGGAGCAGCCCATAGGATTCTGCTATACCTTCAGTAGGCTTATCGTTTGTGATCACTCACAGTTCCATTCACTCGTCTCTTCATTCAGTACATCCTCAGGCTCCAGGAATAATGATCAAAGAGACAACCACCTCTAATGGAGTATGGGGCTTACTTTCCATTAATTTATTTTCTCCAGGTGTATTCAGATACAATTGACATATAACATGTAACTGTTTAAGGTATACCACACATACTGTGAAATGATTAACACAATGAGTTAACATCCATCACCATCTGTTTTTTTAATAAATAATACCACAAATATATTCATTATCATAGACAGTAATGAGTGCTTTAAAAATACAGAAATATTCAAGGTTCTGACAGCACATAATTTGTGAAGGGAGCAGGAAGGAACAGGACCTAGTCTGGGAATCAAAGAAAACATCCTGGAGGAAGTGGCATTTAAAGTGAGATGCAAAGGGGAGTAAGAGCACATTAGGCAAGAAGGGGGTTGAGGTGGAAAGCATGTGTAGAGGAAAGTCCTGAGGCAGAAGGAACCTAACATATATAAGATTATAATATGCTAGTACGGTATCGAAGAGTATAGACTATATACATACACATGAAGTAGAAGGCTCTTTCCAAGGAAGGCATAAACATTTGAGTGATTGCTATGTATCACTTTATCCTATCGTGAAGTAGGTATGAATTCCATTTTACAGATGGAAAAACCGAGACTCTGGAAAACAAAGACACTCATAAAACAGGTTTGTCAGCCTCAGCAGACACTGTTGATGTTCCACTCAAGTTACTAATACTCCTGAATCATTTCTCTGTGCTTTTCCATAAACCTGTTGTGGGTCTGTGTTTGTTTCATTTTGATTTGGTTTTGCTTCTAATGACCAGTCCTGGGGCTACTAGATCCACTGCTCCCGGAGAGCTCAAGGCCCTGGGAGGTAAATGCTGTGGAGCGGCCCTGAGACAGGGATGGCGGGGAGTATGACAGCCCAGCAACCTGGCCCAGAGCAGGGACAAACTCTAAGGTGTAACGTACACTGGAGGACTCCCCTGCAGAATCTGGCTGAGCCAGGGCATGGCAGCAAATGGATCCCTTGCCTCGTATCTCCCCCTTCTCTGTCCTGTCTCCCCCATTTCCCTATTGGTTTCTCCTGGGATCCCCTCTTAATAAATCACTCAGACAGGAATTGCCACTTCAGACTCCACTTTAGCACCCCAACCTAAAACACAATCCATGTCTGTCATGACGGTGTCTTACTAGCAAGCGAGTGAAGGCAGGTGAGGTTGATTAAACAGAGCAACACCGGCTCAGGGTAAAATGAGTAGTGATGATAAGAGGTTCAAGTGCAGGAAGGGGGTTCTTTGAGCTTAAGGGGAGACGAGAAGGCCTCTGGGAAACATCAGCTAAACATCAAAGGATGTGTGGTGTACGACCACAGTGCAGAAAAGCAGGCATTCACATGGGGAGGTGTGATGTTACAAAAGAATGGTTACAGAACAGAGGAAATGGTGCCAGCCAGATGGAGTCATAGGAAATAGAGCAGGAAAGAAGATCAAGGCCAGACTGGGGAGGATTTCTTCAGCATCGGGCTACAGAGAAGTCTGAGATGCTGGGGAAGAACACACTTTATTGTGGTAGCACACTAGGTTCTCCTGCTCACCCGCCAGTTCCCACAGCGAGGGGACCTAAAAACGGGCCATTCAGGTTACCCAGCAGTGATGTGGAAAGACCTTCTTCAGATGTTTGCTTTGTGGATTAAAGAAGAATAGCCCAGTGGAGCCCCCTGGACCATTAGTAGAGATGCAAATGATGCAGGAGTTTGACTTTGATTTTTGTTTTGCTTGCTTGTTTGTTTCCATTCTAGAAGTTTGGGTTCCATTCTATAAGAGGAGTCACTGAAAAGCCTTGATCAAGGAAGTGAAATATTCAAAATAAGATACCAGAGAAACTTGTACTACAGTGAAGAGCGGTATAGGCAAGGGCAACTCGTGGGCAACTGAAGGAGTAAAAGAGGGCCAGGAACCCAAACTATCTCTGAGGTACGAGCATCTACATGAACAGGGATTTGAGAAGAGGCACTAGTCTGAGGGTGAAGGGGGGTTGATGTGATGCATGTTGAGTCTGAAGTTATATCTGGACATGCAGAACGGCAGCAGCACATGACCAG
The DNA here is from genome assembly GCA_004024845.1 of Tonatia bakeri. Lineage (NCBI taxonomy): Eukaryota > Metazoa > Chordata > Mammalia > Chiroptera > Phyllostomidae > Tonatia > Tonatia bakeri. The sequence continues at coordinate 151,795 of PVIA01002472.1, read as the reverse complement.
AAGAGCCAGACACGGCTGAGTTCAGATCACCCCTCTGCCACGTACTAGCTGTGGGACTGGCTAAGGTTCAGGACCCTCTCTGAGCCTTCCTTACCTGACCTGCAAAAAGAGAAAATGAATACAAGGACTGAGGAATTCTAAGGACTGAGGCATATGACATTGTCTGGCAACTGATAAACTAATAGATGCTCAACAAATAACTAGCTTTTTAAAAAAATGGCAATTGATATTGAGTCTTGGAGATAGCCTCAGAGAGGATAGTGTGGATTTGGAAAGCACTGGACTAGAGGAACAGCTGAGGCACAATCACAGTTGAGATCAATTATCTTTGGGAGGAAAATATCCTGTCAAAGACCAAAGAGCACTGTAGATAAATTTTAAGCCAGTTAGCTACTTCTGTTTCCCACATGGAGCACACCTCAGTTTAGTTGTACAAACATTTATAAGCCAGACACGGTGGAAATGGGGGCCCTGAGATGAGCAAGACTTGGTTCCTGCCCTGGGAAGACTCACAGTTTCTTGGACGGGATGGACATTAAGAAACCCAAGCAAGATGCAAAGTGAGAAGAGCTATGTAAGGAGCCTGAACCAAGTACTACACCTTGGGTACACCAGGCTCTGGGTACACCGAGGAGAGCGTGGCTAATTTTGCCCAGAGAAACAACTGGAACATTATGATCTCTCCCAAAGTGTTAAACACGCATAATCACTTTCAAATGAATTAACTATGCGTAAGTAATGCCATTCACTTAATTATTAGTTCAAAAATGGTAGTTCAAAGACTAGGAACTCTAATAAAAATCCTAACCCCAAATATCGAGATCATTGTCATAAAAAAAGAGTAGGGGATGAAGAATGTAGTACTGAAAGCATAGGATTATCTAGATTCCAACTCCAACAGCTTCTAAGCCACCTGGTGATCAGCGACATAGTTAACGAGCATTGGCCTCTAGAATGGAAACAATCATCTGTGTTTCTATGCATTGATGGGTATGAAGCTGGCTGTCAACATAGGAGGAAAAAAAATGTTTTCCCTCATAAATGAATCTCAAGCTGCCACTGCAAAAACCAGACTGACGCAGCTGAGGAAACCTCACAGGTTCAGCTAATTCTAACCCCTCTTCTGCTTTCCTGATAAGAAAAAGACATCAGAGAAGGCAAGGTCACCCAGCTGGGGAGAGCCAGAACAGAGTCCACAAGTTCCTGACTCCCATCCAGTGCCTCTTTCCAAGATGCTATCCTGCCTCTGAAATGAATCAAAGGCTCCAAATCCTCCAGTCCATGTTGCTGCCACCTGCATGTGTGTTCACACACACACACACACACACACACACACACTCCCAAAGAGACCCCAAATGGGCCACCACCTCCTCTGCATGGAGCCTGCCATGCCCTTGGCAACATCTCATGAACAGAGTGCTCAGAGCCAGCCCGTGGTTCTGGCCCCCAGAAGACGGTAAGCCAGCAGAGAAGAGCTCCTAAGGGGATGGACTGCTGGCTTCCAAGACCTTCCGTGGAAGAGCCACGCTTGATATTCCCTACCAGTCAAGGCAGGAAGTTCTGATAATCTCATTAATAGCTTAATGAGATTGTCAACCACTGCCCAGTGGGGGCAGATCTGGTCATTCCTTTTGGTTATGGGAATGCATCCATTTTTCACACAATTACAGCCTGAGAGGACCCTCACCGGGGCTGCCAATTGTGGGCTTATTAGAATAGAGCAATTTTGACATGAGATTGGATTTCTCCTCTGCACAGAACCTTTTGTTCCAAGCAAATGAACTGGTGTTCCTCATATTAGTATATTAATAACATGTCCAGCGGGCGTTTGATCTTTAAGATTGACCCCATGGCAGAGTTGTGAGAACACAGCTCTGGGAGGCAGGATGCCTGGCCTCTCATTCCAGCTCTGCGCCCCCAGCACAAGCTGCTCTGTTTGGCCCCAGTTTCTCATTATCTACTGAGATAGGGTGGGGCCAGGTCAGTGGCTCAGAACTAGAGGCCCCCAAGCTATGAACAACACTTCAGAAAACCTAATAGAGTGATGTATATTACTGATCTCACGTCTCACAGACTAACTAAATGTGACTTCTTTTCTCTTGGGCAGAATTATGTCTTCTCAGTGTGAAATACCAGTTAGCTCAGCCTGGTCAGATGCTCTGATTGTCAATAACATTGGGGGGATTTGGAGGCCATTCAACAAAAACCAAAGTAGAAACATCTGAGGAAATTGATTTCTAAGGTCTGTCTCTGATCAGCTATTTATTCGTTGAAACCCAGCCTCCCTGACCCTGGCAGGCTGAATTTACGGCTGTCCCCCCAGCACTCCTCAATGGGACTGCTGTTAACTGTACACACATATGTCTTCTTCCAACCAGGCTCTGTCTCTCTTAGGATGTGCAGAGAATTCCAGTTATCACTCCACGCAGGGTGTGCTGGAGCCGGCTTACACGGGCTCACCAGAGCCAATTACATGCATTTCTTCCTAACTCCGAATTCAGCGACTTCATGAAATTGCTCGTGGTGGAAGTATTTATAACAGGAAATCAGAAAACTACAAATCATGGCTTTGTTTCCTCCCAGAAAGCTGGTTGTTAAATATTTACTGGCACATCACTGACTATATCCTCACTGCTTAGCTTGTAGGGTAGAATAACCACATAGTTAAATTTTGATGAATAAATGAATGACCAGAGTCAGCAAAGTCGGGGCTGACAGATTTCAGGAGGGCTAGGCTCTGTATCTAAGTAAGCTAGAAAACTGCCTGGCTAACCGGCAGGAGGGGTTCAAACTAAAGCAGTGGGTTTAAGCTTGTACAGTAAAATCACTGATGTGTCAGCCACATCCCAGTCCTGAATCCAGCAATGGAGGGACGGGTCTTACACATCAGTATCTTCTAAATATCCTCTTATGATTCTAAAACATAGCCAAGTTTGAGAACCTCGAGAAAATTCCCAATCTAAGCCCATCCTACACCTGTCTTCAAGCACCCCAAGTGTCCACCAGTGACCCCTTTTCAATGCAGCGAGACTGAGAGGCAGGAGGAGGGACAGAATTGCTCTGGTAGGTTAGCAGCCACACGTGTACCTCGGGCTAGGTTACCAGGAGCTCCCCTCCCCACTTGGAACGGTTTTGACTGCTTGGCTCATGTCCAGCATGATGATTTAGTTAGGAGGTCATTGAAGAAAAAGCATCACAACTCTGTCTGAGAGTCCAGCACCTGCAGCCTAAAGAGCTTCCCTGCAAGTCACTGAGTGCATGCCCACTAACTCCATGTCTCCATACTTGGAAGCCACTGCGATTCCCTTCCTTTCATGTGACGTGCCTGTCATTTTCTTTCTTTAAAAAGACAGCAAGTTTCCCTTGAGGCTCTGCTTGATCTCCAGGGCCATCAGCAAGACACAGTGGCCACAGCACGGGCTTTGGAGTCCAACTGACTCGGAGTTCAAGCTCCAGTTCTGTGTGAAAGCTGTGTGCATGTGCCAAGTGACTGCCGCTCTACGCCTTGCATCCTGCCTCTGTAAAATGAGGTGGACAGCACTTCAGTTGCTAGAACCTATCTGGGTATGTTTAATCTCATGTACTGGAAAGGGCAGAGAACTGAATCACATTCAATCAGTTTAGTCTGTCCTGCCCCTCACTGGCCATTCATCTAGGTTAAATCACACCCCTCTCTGATCCTCAATTTCTCTCCACTGAAAATAATGGAGTATGACTAGATGTTCCGAATGGGTCTTTTCAGTTCTAGAGGGACTTAATGTCTCCGCTTCTCACTCAGCATGCATCTGCCTTCCACGGTGATTGATGTCTTTCTATATACAACTTGCCTCCCCAGAGAGGACTCCAGAGAGTAGTGAATAGACCTTATATGCCTATGTATCTCTAGAGCCCAGAACAGTGCCCTAAACTTAGGATATTTACCACATTAGGCTCCTATCACCTTACCAATCTCCTGCTTTGTAAATGCCTCATCAAATGACAGGGCCATCCTAAGCCTGTTACAGAGCTGTCTGACACCGCAGCCTCAGAGCTCTGGGCCCTGGTGGACCCAAAGCTGCTGTAACTACTTGCATATTGCTCAAGACGCATCAGCTGCCAGAAAGGACCTGTGGATAAGCTCCCCACATTGTAAGAAGAGTTATGCAGTAAATTCCCAATGGGCTAGCCGTGGGATTTGGATGATAATCTTTCAGATGTCACCCAGCTGCGATGATGCAGAAAGAGCACTGTAGTGTCAAAGTAAACCACTGAAAGTCACAGCATGCTTCGGGGCCAAAAAAATTTCCCAACCACTCTGCCCCATTGCTCCTTGGATACATAAGTCATGAGTTATACTCAGCAATCTCTACTCAGTAATTGCTCCTTTCCCTAAGTGACGCCAGAGCCAATGTGGTTTTTATTTCTCCTTAAATGAGGATTTGCTAGCAGGACTATATTTTTTCTCGCCTAATAACAAGTGACAGCAAAGTGTGAAATTAGCTATAACAAGCATCAAGGGCTGAATTTTTCAAACTCCCAAACAAGCTGAGAAATCGGTACCTGGCCCTCAAGACCCAGTGGCAGCTAGTGGTCTTCTTGACCATAATCCACTGGAAGGGGCCAGGTAACCTCCTGACTCCAGACGCCCATTGGTTTCGGAGTTGGGCATCTGGTGAGGCTACAACTACTGGCAAGTGTTACTGAGGCCGACACTGGCCCATTTGATCCGAGCCTCCCAGAGGACTAGGCCAATGCAAAAGAAGCGGGGCTTCTGGGGATGAGATGTCAAATGCTGTTTCACTGGAGGAGTTGATCTGCACGTTTCACTTGAACTTTTCACACAGAAATCCTTCCAGCACCGGATAAATGAAAGAGGTCCTGGATGTGTGCGAGGACTCCACACACTCCTGCCTGCCAGCTGTGTGGTGTCCGTGCAGGATTGCCGCCTGTGACCACGCAGGGGAGAGCCCTGGCAGGGCCTGGCTGCACCCTGCCCCAGTGACAATACTGATGGCTCCCGCTGGGGCTGTGCAGCCTGGCAGGGAAACTTTCTCTCTCCAAGTCTCAATTTCTTCGTTTTTAACATGGAGACAACCATGTCTTAATCTCAGGACAACTGAGAGGATACAAATGGGCAAGTGTAGGAAAGAGGCCATTTTGGGGGGCCTTCAGCATAAAATGGGATCCTCATGTCCCGACCTTCAAGGCTCCAGACCCAGAGCGTGACAGAGTGAGAGTCTCCCCTGCCTTTCCCTCGTTCCCCTCCCCCACCTCATCTTCTCCCCTCGGCCCCTGGTGGGTACCCGGGCTCCTACCATCTCTCCGCACCTCAGTCCCACACACATCCTTCAAGATTCAGACTCCTGAAAGTGATGTCCTACCTTCCGGGAAGCCTTCTCTAGCCATTCAAGATTCAGAGTCTGTATTCTTGTGTATGACAGCCTCTCAGCTTCAAACCTACCCTCCTCCGCACCGCTCAGGACAGGACCCTGTAAACCACTTTTCTACTTTGCGAGCTGAATCCCTGTTGGGCTTTGCCAATACACGCATACGTTGTTTTATTGTGCTCAGCTTTATTGCGCTTCCCAGATGTTGTGGTTTGTTTTTCTTTTTTTAACAAATTGAAGGCAAGATCCTCCACCAGCAAAACGATTATGACTCACTTTATTGTGGTGCACTGGAACCAGACCCACAATATCTCTGAGGTATGCCTGCCCAGGGAGCTGCAGGGAAGCTGCAAGGTAGGAAGAGGGAGAAGAAACCCATCTTTCGGCTTCTTTCCTGCAGGTGTCCTGTCTGCTTCCTCTTCCTGTCAGCACCCCCCACTCCCCACCCCCCACCCACCCAGTCTGGCTCCCACACCTCAGCAGCAGTAGTCTGGTCCAGTAATGGTTAGAATAGGGTTTCAGTTTCTCCCACCAATTTCAGAACTCACCTCACTGTACTCCATTGGAAACAGCAGTGCCAGCTGGTTGGTGCTCCCTCCTTCACGCTCAGAGCTGTGAGCATCAGCAGGGAAGGGCCCTCTCCCCAGAGGTCTGAGTTTTAGCTCTGCAGGGTCCCCACTCCAAGCGTCCAAGTCAGTAACTTTCAACCAGTGCGCCACAAGGATTTTTAAAGCATGCACTACCTAACTATGTAGTCACGGGCACTGACCTCTTTTTCCTTAGGTTGTAAAATTAAAAAATGACAATAGCCAACACAACAATAACCATCCTGTGTGAATGAATCAAAATTATACCTATCTTTTGTCAGATCGGCAAAATATATATATATTTGGAATGCTGCAGAATTTTAGTAATTAGTTTCTGTATGCCACGAGATGAAAAAGGTTGAAAACCGCTGGTCTAAGTTGTAATTATGCCGACATCTTGTGTTCCCTGGGTCCAAAGGGTGGTGGCTGCTTCTGGTAGTGGCTATGTCTGTGACAACAGATTGTTCTCTTTGTCCTTTAAGTATCTAGTTAAAAATGTATTCTTTCTAGGTAATGATTCTTTTGAACTAATTCCCCTTGTTTTGTTTTGTTTTTTAAAGTAGTTTCTTTCTCCTTAGTGGACACTGATAGATACATCTACATACTACCCGTGACTCACAGCTATCAAAGTGCATATCAGATACACTGCTGTGATCGATCATTCATCTCCCAGTCTCTCTTCTTTCTATTATTAGGGCAAAATGCAGCGTCTAGCCCAGTGAACACTGGTGAATTTGTGAACAGTAGACTAAATTAAGGAATGAACGGTGCCTGTGAGGGCCAATACACTTTAAGGCACGAGTGCTGGAACTTCTGCCTGAGCCCCTTGCTGGGGCGGTAGTGGGGCAGACTTCATCCGGCAAAGTCCCAGTGCAGTGGCTGCTGGAGACTTTGGAATCATGCTCCAGTTAGCACATGAGAAACCTAATCGGTTCAAGAACGAGCCCTCGAGTTTTAGGATCAAATCTGAGCCGTGCAACTTAATCACTGTAAGACACGGAGCAGGTGACTTAACCTCTTTGACCTCAGCTTTCTCACTCATAAGACAGGGAATGTAAGTCATATTTCACAGGATTCTCACGAGGATTAAACTTTGAAAGTATGCAAATGCACCTGTTGTAGTAGCCGGCATAGAGAAGCTAAATACTGATGTCCTTTCTCTTCCCCTCCCCACCCACCTCTTGACGGTCGCTCCCTACACCTTAGCGGGAGTCCAGGAGACTTCATTTCTCAAAGACACTGGGAGGAAGGTAAGATGTGCTCAGTCTCTGTGATCGTCATTACCACCGTCCTCATTATCACCTTCATTATTGTCACCCATCACCATCACCACCACTACCACCCATCATCATCACCAAGTGAAAACTCATGCAAGGCTAGGTGCTTTGCATATTTCCCTTTATACAGGGGGAGCAGAAGTAATGGCTGCCTGCGCGTGGCTGGTGGGGTAATACTACGGGTGTAATAATTTATAGTTTTAATTTGAACACTTCATCTAAAATGTCACATGGTGTGTGTGCCTGAGTGTGATATTGCTATGTTTCAGAATTACATGCTTGTGATTTTGTAATAAAAGACTTTATAATAAAAAAGGGGAGTGGTATTTGTGCCAGACCCTGTATACTCTTCAGATCAATATTTTCCTCAGTATTTACAGGTGAGAAAACTTTCGGAAGTTAAATTACTATATAAGGCTCTGTAGCTAGTTGTTAGCAGTACTACAAACTGATCCCATGTTTGTCTGGGTCCAAGCTCTCCCCGACACTGTGAGCCAGAGTCAGACTTCCCCTGTGTCCTCCCATTAAGCAGCTGTTGAGCCCGAAGCCTGCGTGTTTTGTTTCTCTGGCACTGGCATCTGGCCCCGCTTTTCCTGCCTACGGCCACGGCAACAGCATCTCACTGCAGCCGGAATGCAATCGCCCACCTTGCGCCTGACCCTGTGGTAGACAGAGACGCTAGCACCCGTGGGCTGAGTGCCGACTGCACACCTGCCTGAAACGCCGCTTTCTCCCATTCCTTCCTGCTCAGGTCAACAGCTGGGGCGGAACTGTTTGTATGAGACTTTGCTGAGCACACTGTCTCTCATTCTCTCTCAGTTCTGATGCCCAGTTGGTAAGAGGAGGAGGACTGTAGTGTGGGCAATAGGAGCAGAAAAAGAAATGAAGGCTGCCAGTTTATGCGAGTCATGTGTCACCACCTCTCTGGGGACAGGAAAACGGGTTTTTATAGTTCTGCAGCCCCCACTCCCTCCTACCACCTCACTCAGGTGAGAAACAGGCACTTAACAGCCATGGACCAGAAACACCCAGGAAGCAGTGGCATGAAATAGGAGCTAAAAGACTTGGTCTTTCTGCCCCTGAATGACTTCAGATAAGCCAGTCTCCATCTCACTGGGCTTTAGTTTCCTCCTCCAAAGGAGGGGGAGACTGGGCATGAGCCAGAGGGTCAGAGACACCTAACTTTGAATCCAGGCCATGGTGTTTTTTTCTATGACCTTAGATGAGATTCTTAATTTCTCCTAGGCTCAGTTTTCTCCTCTATAGAGTGGGAGTAAGTAGAACGACCGTCACACATAGTTGTGATGAAGAGTCAGTGAGTGGTCGGCCAACAGTGGTATGAGCTCCCTGCCCCTTCCTAGATAAGGGGAGTGGACTGAGTGGTCTCTGAGCGCCCTTCTAGGCTTGTTCTTCTGTTCACATAGATGGCCTCTCAGTTCCATGTGGCACTCAGCGCATTTCTGCACACAAGAAAGACCCCTGGCTGCACAGCTAACCTCAAGCATGGCAGCAGGACGGGTGGAGGGGGATGGGGAGACAGAGTTCCCAGGGTTCCTGCGTTTCACCCTCTGACCATGAATTATGTCCCTGTGACATGCTCCGGGTCCACAGGAGGTGTCTAGAAGAGGCATCGAATATCCGTGTCTCTGCATGGTGCTCATAAATACGATGCACGGCTCCTTTGGAGGGGAGTGACCACAGTCCCCTTTCACCTCCGCCCATCCCAGTCTACGAGAGTCATCTTCAAGAAAGGTTCCGTCATTCATTTACACAACTAAGCCAGAAACGGTAATCATTTAGATCCCTCACTCTCCCTCAGACCACAAGCCACTTGTCCCCATAGATTTTCTCCCTCAGTCTACCTGTGGTCACCGCCTTTCAACCTCTATCCCCTCTGTTCAGTTCAGGCCCTCGTTGCCTCTCCCTCTTTATGCGTGAAGAATTCCTTCACTGCCAGTCCCAGCCTACTCCAACCCCTCACCTGGCCACCAGCCAGACCTGCTTCTCGATGTTTCTATTATCTTCGATTTTTTCCACAATGAAAATGTATTATTTTTTTAATTTAAAAAAAGGTTTTAAAAGTTAACTTCAAGTCGGATAATTTCTCTACTTACTACCTTTTACTGTCTTCCCCATTATCTTTATCTTCAGGATGACACTGCATTGTCTCCTGAGTTCGGAATGCCAGCCACTTCTGCCTCACCTCCTGAAGTTTCTCCCAAGAGCTCCTGTGTACACCTCACAGAAAGACCCTGACTTTTCCCCAAATGCCTCACTCTCTCTTGCTTACCACATCTCTGGGCCATTGTTCATATTAATTTCCCTACCTGGAAAGCCTTGACCTGGGAAATCACTATTTAGTCTTGAGAATGTTACTAAAACATCACCTCCCCTGGGAAGTCTTCTCCAATTACAGGACAGGAACCACTTTTGCAGAGTTAGCAACTGTCTTCTGATGCTGTCGCATCACTACTGGAGAAAAGATCGACCTTGCCCATGACCATCTTTTTTGTGTGTCCCTTCCTGATTAGATCATGATAGCTTTGAAAGCCAGGACTTTCTTCTTAGTCATCTTTATATCATCAGGACCCTTCGCACACGCCTGCTTTCCATATGTGCACATGCTGTGCACTGTCCTGACCACCAGACACGTCTGGGTTGAGTAAACAGTTGTGGCTCTGCCCTCCTGGAGCTTACAGTTAAGGGAGGAAGACAGACACAAAAAAGGAATGAGCTGGTAACTAAAATAGAAATTTAAATTGTGAAATGTGTTATAAAGGATGGAAATGGTGTTGTGATGAAGACTAATTGGTAGGAAGGGATTACTTAGGATTCTCCTAAGAGGGCTCTTTAAGAAGGTGGCCTTGAAGCTGAAATCTTCAGGCTGTGAAAGAGCCATCTAGCTGAAGGGCTGGGGACAGCTTTCCAGGAGGAAGCCTCAGCACCTGCAAGATTCACCGGATAGCCAGAGCTTGGTACCTGGGATGCTCTGGCAGAAGACAGGGTGGCTGCAGCATAGGGAGCAGGGCTGAGAGCAGGGAGAGATTGTGTGTGGTGTTGGGGGTGGGAGGGGGTTGGACAGAGTGTGGGTTCATTCGAGGAGCAATGAGAAAGCGCTGACATGTTTTAAGGTAGGAAGTGACATAATTAAATTTGAGTTTTAAATGATTACTCTGACTTTCAGGCTCCTCACCTGAAAATATGGCTAATATCACCTACTTCTCAGGGATTTTTCAAAGATGAAAACCCTTCTTAGGATGTTGACCTCTAAGTGCAGACCTGAAAGATAGAAGAAGACAGTCCTGTGAAGAGTGAGGGCAAGCGCACAGCACGGGGCATGAAACAGAACTCCATGAGTCGAATTCTGTTGGCTTGTTTTTCTTTCAGTGTTTTTTTGTTTGTTTTGCAATCAAACATATAAATATCTTGAGAGTTGCTCAAGGTCTCTCTATAGGTGTGAACCCTACCTATTGCTGGCAGCTTAAACACCTGACCATTCAGCATTGATTTTTGCAGAGGTAAAAAGGCTGCCTATGGAAGTGACCTTGCCTTACCAAAGGGAGATGACGTGACACGGACGACCACTGTGCTAAAGACTCTTTGAAACAAAGCACACTGTATCTATCATCTCATAAAAGATACACTAAGGAAAACCCAGTCCTAGCTGGTGTGGTTCAGTGGACTGAGTGCTGACCTGCAAACCGAAAGGTCACCGGTTTGATTCCCAGTCAGGGCACATGCCTGAGTTGCAGGCCAGGTCCCCAGTTGGGGGTCTGTGAGAGGCAACCACACATTGATGTTTCCCTCCCTTCTCCTCTCTCTGAAAATAAATAAATAAAATCTTTTTCAAAAAAAAAAAAAGAAGAAGAAGGAAAAAAGAAAAGAAAACCCAGAGAGCAGAAGTCAGAGTAGCAAGAGCCAAAATTGGTTTTGGAGCTCCAGTCTCCTGACCTAAGTCTGGAGTTCATTCCTCTGTACCAACTTGTCAAAAGGGGTGCCTCTGAGATTGAAGGCTGAGCCCCATTAGGGAGCCTCTGAACTCACCTTGAGCCAGACCCAGGCCTCAGCATCCTTACTGTTGCTGAATGGCTTGCCCCGGGAAGGTGAATGTGCTTCCGAGGCAAACAGAAATCACTCCTCCTGACTGCCGGCCCAGCGCCGCATTGCTCGTGCTGGCAGAATAAGCAGGTAGCTGAGTGCTAGGCTGGAAAATGCTGGATGGACTGTGTACACTGAAACCCAAGGCAGTGTTCAAAGGGTCTGACAGCATCATCTGGCATCCAACTTCAGCCTAACACAGAAGGACACTTGGGCCCAGGGGTGTGGAAGCCACTTGCCCGACATCAGTCAGAATTCACAGCAGAGTCGCAACAAGAGCCTCATCTTCTAACACAACCTAGCGCTCTTTCCAGTGTGCTGTGCCCCAACCCCTCCCCAAGGTGGAGGATGCCATGAAACCATTACCTGACCTCCTTCTAGACCATGCACCTCTGAGGGCTGGTACCACAGCTCCTCTCTTTTTTCTCCTATCCCTTCTTCAGGGAACTGCCAAAAGCATCCATAAAAAGTTTGCTGATTCTGGGACTGAACATGCTTTATAAATGCCTGGTGGTGATTCCTAGGTAAATACCCAGTGAAAGGGTATTTGGTGTGTTTCACAGAGGAAGGTCCCCAAAACACATGCACAAACACACACACATACTCGGAGGAAGCAGTTGGTGAGGCAACTTCTTATCTCATGTCTGCACTTACCACACTCTGGGACCTTGGTTCATTCCTCAACCACCCTGTCCCTTTGAATTAAAGTCTATAAGTAGCTAAGCCACTAATTCCCACTTCCTTCCTTTAGCAGGGATAAGGCTAAGGAATTGTGAGTGAGAGAATGTGTGTGTATATGACGTTTCTTCATCTGGCTCTCAGAACAATCCAACCAGGCAGATATTATTATTCACCCCATTTTACAGATGCATACATGTAGTCATTTCCCTAATATTTATGCCACACCATGTGCCAAACACTGTGCCAGGGAGACCTCCTGTTCTCATGGAACTGACACAGGATCAAAGTGCAGACACTGAGGACCATAAGGCAGAAATTCAATAGCAAGCCAAGCCTTGACCTGGAGTCTCTTTATTCCAAATCTCATGTTCTTTCTATGGCACCAAGTGGTATCTTGCTAAGAATAAGGACTGAAGCTGGAACAAGATGAGCCCAGAGAAGGGAGTCATTCATCTTCTTTGTCCTTCTGAATCTTAGAGTGATGCAAGGGCAAGAGGGTTATCTCCCCTTGTGAGCAGCTGGAATACAGCAGCTCTCAATAAACCACACCATGATCAGGAAGAAAGGAGGAAAAGACTGATGAGCTGAACCTGTGTGTATGTGTGTGTGTGTGTGTGTGTGAGAGAGAGAGAGAGAGAGAGAGAGAGAGAGGTCATAGCTGGGGCTTAGAACCTGCAGGCCTTGCCATTTCCTCCAAAGCCTAGAGAAATGGGCTGGAGCAGCCACACCAACCTCATTTCCATTGGGACAACGAGAGGACCACCCGTCTTGGCACCCACACACTTAGTCCCTGTGTTGGAGGCCCTCGTCCCATTTCTCCGTGCGCTGACGGTCCCAGAAAGCCTGGAGTGCCCAGGGTGAAGCAGTGTACAGGCCTCCAGCTGCAGGACTGCTTGGAACCCCCCTCCTGCACTCTTGGCTCTTCTCACAAATGGTAAAGACCCCAGCTCTCCCATTCCAAGCACATGTGCTATACTTAACATTTTGCAGGAAAAATATACATATACATTCGGTTTTTAAATGTCAAGAGCCTGTCACAGTGGAGAATGGAGAGAGGTGGCCAGCAGGACATTTGGGTAGGAGAAGCATTTCAGAGGCCTCACACTCAGATGTAGCCTCAAATGTAGACTTTGGATTTCCCTTTGGAGGTTATACAAACACATGCTGCCAGTTTAGAGTGTTTGAAACATTCACTGGCTAAATGCAAATATGTAACACAGTCTACCATTTGTAATCCTGTGTTACCCTTTCTCAGAATAAGAGCTCTAGAAATAGAAGTGCTCAGCACACTTGACTTCGACAGACCATAAACTCACCCTGGGAAGTCAAAAAACAAAAAACAAAAACCAAACCACAGAGTATCACCCTCACTTCACGCACAAGAAAACTGAGGAGGTCTAGAGCTCCCGTCTCAGAACCATCTGGAAGACCGACCTCGTTGCACGTGGCTGGTAGTAGCACCAGCGAGATGCCCTGAGGCTTCTCCGTGATGGGAGTCACCAGCCACGTGTGACCACTGAACACCTGCCGTGTGGCCAGTCTGAATTGAGAAGCACTGTAAACATAAAACACACATCAGACTTCTAAGGCCTAGTACAAAAAAGAATGTTAAATATCTCATCAATAATTTTTATATTCATTACACATTGAAATAATATTTTGGATATAATGACTAAATATAATATGCTATCAAAACTAGTTCTACCTCTCCTTTTCACTGTTTTAAATGCAGCCACGAGAAATTTAAAATTGCATACGAGGCTCATATTACACTGCTATTGGCTAACGCTGCTCTAAGGGAAGCAAGTACCAATTATCCCAAGTAGGTGCTGGCTTATATTGTAGCAGGGGGCATTCTTGCCAAATGCTTAGAAACAGCCTTGAGGATTTTAGCTCAGCTCATGACCACATCAGAGGAAATGACCTGAATCTGGGGGTTAGGGTGGGTGAAAGCCTTTAGACACACCCGACACTCCTCGCTCCCCACAGTGCTGAACCCATGCACATTCACTGAGTGGGATCAGGGCAGCAATGAGAGTAGTACATCAGGGGGCTAGCACTTCAGATGAGAATGTCACACTAAATGCAGACTTGCTCCCTATAAATCACCTTGATTTATCGCCAAATTAGATGGCAAAATGAAACATCCAGCACGCAATGAAATTCCAGCTATAAAAGCAGCGTGAACCCATTCTGATTCGCTGTGAGGAGAGAGCTTGTCTCACGTGAGTTTTGAGCACCGACGTTTCCAGGGCAAAGGGTGGGGTGAGGGGGGCTCTGCATACCCAATTCTATCCCCTAGCAGAGGTGAGTCAACCCTCAGCTGCCAGAATAGTAGACACAAGGCAGGGCTCTGGGCACCTTGGTCACCTGTCATTCTTCTCAGAGTGAGCATTTCCCAGGGCTCTTGCCAAATGAGAATGAGACCCCAGGTAACTTTGCTCCATCTGGGCTGGGCCTCCAGGTTCAAACTGAGGGGTAATTTTTTATATGGCCCAAGCAAGTTCTGGGTAAAAGGCACGCCAGGCCCTGTGGTGCCAGCATGCTGCAATTTCTGTGGTGGCCGCCCTTTCAGAAGAGACCTCAGCTGTGGGCCCCTGTCCTGGGAGCTCAGATGTGCAAAAAACATCCGGAGACCAGAGTCTGGACAGTTCTGTCCTTTGCTCTCTGTGACCCTGAATCAGTTCCTCTATGTCTCCAGGGCAGGTCCCTTTTTTCGGACAACTGGGGGATGTTGGCCCAGATCATGGCTCAGGGTCTTCTGAACTCTGACACATGCCTCGTGACCTCATTCCAACACACAGAGAGACAGAGACGTGTCCACCCCAGACTATGTTTACCCTCCAGTTCCCGTGCTGCTGCACATCTCCAGCAGTGGCCAGAGTACGCCCAGAGGGAGAGCAGCCTTCCCCTGGTTACTCACTCTCTTTAAATATTCAGCACCAGTATCCCCATTGGGCACATTCCTGAAGCCCTCTCAGCCTCCAGGCACGGTGAGGTGCTGCTGCCCTGCTCTCAGAGTGCAGCCCTAATGCAGTTCAATATCACCCTATATTTGTATTTGCATTTTGCCCCCATCCACACTGTATTGAGCTACTTGTGGACAGGGATTGATTTATTTATGAATCCCTAGAGACTCACATAGTCTGTATCATAGAATGTACTGAATGATAAATAAATGTTTATTGAATGAATGAATAAATAAATGAGGCAGACTAACTTAACCCAAGAGAGTTCAGATCCTGCTCAGGGCCCTGCCTCTTTCCTGGAAGGTCAGTCTCTAGTGCAGTGCTGGCTCCTGGTGACGCCTAGCAACAGTTGCCATGACAACTGAAAGCACCATTTTCCCAGGGCAATCCTCCCCCCTTTGCCTTTCCCCACCTGGCTCAGCAGATCCAGGGAGGCACCCCTCCTGCTTCAGGAAGCAGTGGGACTGGGTAGGCTCCGTGAGAGCTTATTGAGTGGCTTGGCTCAAACCCCCTAGGGGAGGGAGAGGTCCTGATGGAGAGGGAGAAAATTGGATTGATGAAATCAGTGTTTGGGAACTCTAGGAGGAGGGACAGGCTGGGCCAGCTGACAATGGAACCCTAAGGGCGCCCAGAGGGAAAGCTCATCAGAGAGGTCTCAGTCTGCAGGGAGTTGGGCAGAAATGCTGTCCTTGGGGGCAGGCGGAGTACAGTATTGGGAGGGTAAGAGAGAGCTGGCTTGAAGGCTCCATCCAAAATATTGACTAAAGAGCCAGAACACTCAACCTCCCAGGTCTACACCCTTCAAGGACCCTGCATCAGGCCCCAGCCCTTCTGGGGACAGCTCCAGGCCATGTGTAAGCCCCTACAGTTCACAGATGTATAAAAGGGGGGCTGTGAACAAATAAAAAGAATAAAAAGCTGTGCTGAGACAAGAAGAAAAGAGCAGTCCCAGGGCTGAGGGTCCAGAAGAGAAGCCACTGAGGGCCTATTCTGTGTAGGCTGCACTACACAGATGGACGGATGTCTTCATGGAAAAAGAGGAAACGAGGGCTCCAGAAGACCAAGTTGCTTGCCAAGGTCACGTGGATAAAGGGGTCATGTGAGGATCTGAAGAGGCCTGGGCTGCTCTACCCCATGCAGAGCCACAGCAGCAGAAAGATGCCTCTAGACCTTCTTGCAGCTGGTCCTCTTTGTCCCACCCTCCACCCGCACGTTCTGTCTAGGCAGGGAACACCTTGACCCTGCAGCCCACTCCTGTGAATCAGAAACCCTCCAGGTGAGAGCCGGTCCTGCTCTGTTCTTGTCACTTTCAGTGCCCAGCCCTGATGGATAGGAGGTGCTGAATACATTATTGCCAGAGGGACGCTGGCAGGTTCAAAACAGGGAGAAGGCCAGCATCTCCAGCTACGAGACCTTAGGACAGCTACCACCCCTGAAAGGAGAATCAACTTCATGAAAGGTATTCTCCTCTTCCCCTGCTCCTCTCCCAGAGCTGGCCTTGGTTCATTCCTGACATACTGCAGCAACCTGATGGAACAGTAAAATAATTCCCATTTACAAGGTGCTCCCCATGTGCCAGGCACTGTTCTCAACTCTTATGTGAACTAGCTTATTTAACACCCTCAGTAACTCAAGGAGGTATATACTGATCTTGTCCCCTCTCTACAGAAGAGGAAACCAAAACACAGGGAGGTTAACTCGGCCAAGGTTACACACAGCCACCATACGGCAGAGCCCCAGGTGTGACCACAGGTGGTCCGGCCAGAGCCTGAGCTCTGCGCTCACACCAGCCTGCCTAGCTCATCTGGCAGAATGTCTCCAGGCTTTGGATTCAATTTAGCCTCCACCCCCAAAGCCAGAACATTGGATATGCTCCGTTACCCCCCTCAGCAGAATGTAGGGAAGTGGGTGAGCAAGGAAGGATGTCCTAAATATGGGCTACTTTTCTCAGGTGTTGCCTGGCTTCCAGTCTCAGCCCAAAGGCACCCAGGTGCTGCTTTGCTCCCCAGCACCAAATACAGCCCCAGACAGACAGGGGTTAATAGCCTCAGGCACGGAATCCAGTACACTGCTTTATGCAGGATGTTTGTGTCTCCCTAAAAGTTACATGTTGTTGGAGTCCTAACATCCCAGTGTAATGGTTTGGAGGTGGGGCCTCTGGGAGGGAACTGAGTCAGGAGGGAGGTGCCCTCACGATGGAATCAGTGCCTTTATAAGAAGAGACAGGGAGAAATGATCTCTCTCTCTCTCAGCCACAGGAGGACACGGTGAGAGAGTGACAAGCCAGGAAGCAGCTCTCGCCAGAAAATGAATCTGCCAGCATCTTGATCTCTAGTGCCGAGCCATTTACCCATCGATGGCCCTCCAGGGCAGGCTGACCTGGAATTGATGACATCTGAAGAGCAAAGAGGCTGCCAGAGGGACTGAAGCCATTCGCTTGTTCATTCATTCATTCAACAAATATTTATTAAGCCAAGTCTACCTTGTCCTGTGGCCCGGGGATCACAGGGCAAAACACACTAATAAAAATAATGACTTTGGTCATGCAAACTGCAACTGTGCCGATAACATCAAAGCAGTAGATTAAATATGGCCACAAATTCTTTGCTGACTCTCTCATCAGGAGGTGAGATCTCCTTTCCCCACCCTCTTTGGCCTGGGCTGGCTCTGTGACGTACTTCAACCTAAGGGTGTGGCAGGAGAGACGTGTTCTTGAGTCTGGGCTTCGAGAGTCCTTGCAGCTTCTGTTTTCCCCTCTCAGAAACCTGCAGTTCACAGGATAAAGATGAAGCTGTCTATGGAGCAGTCAGAGCTGAAAGACCAGGAGGTGAGGGAGGTCCCTCAGTCTCAGCCATCCCAGCTGAGCCAGGCCCCAGGCAACCCGCTGGAGCAAGCCCAGATTAGCTCTGCCTGGCCAGCTCCTGGCGTCCTGACAAATGATAAACCCTCGTTGTTGTAAACTGCTGTTTTCAAGTGTGCTGTAACACAGCAAGAGACAACTGAAACGATCAAGTACACTTCAAGTTTTCTTTTCATTTTGATAAACTAAAATGTGAAACTTCCTGATAAATATCTTAGGGCCCATAAATCTAGAAAAGCACTTAACGATTTTTATCTGCCTGTGGTCCATCCTTCCATTTATTTAAAAGTCATATGCAGCACAGTCCAAAGATTCACACACTCAGGAAGACAGAAAACAAGTCGAGGTTGTCTACCACACCCAGCCCCACTCCATCTCCTCCAAGGCAAACACTGTCAGCAGCTTCTTCTGGACCCTCCCAGTAGAGAAGGGTTGTAGGTGCACCCGCGTGTCTGCAGCTATGCCAATATCTGCGACTGTCTCCCTTTTTTATGTGCGACTACTGTGTTACATGCACTGCCTTGTATTTTCATATTCTTTTTTCTGCTCATGATTTATCTGAAGTACCTTCCATCGCCTGGGACCTGTTTCACGGCGTCTCACTGTACAGATGGACTGATGAGGGCCAGCCGCACTGTTTCAGTTTTGAACATACATATAAACACATACTGGTATGCTTTTGCTTGCCCATCCACAGATATTGCTGATATATTCTGGGTCAAAGTTCATGTTTATTTTCCATTTTGACAGGTACATTTGTTTTGGAACTCCAATATAAAAAGGGTTTTGTAGCCATTTCTATCACTCCCTGCTTCTCATGAGCACCACAATAGCCGGTGAGATGATCTTCCCATTTTATAGAAGATGAAACTGAGCCTTCAAGGTTGAGCATGTGCCCAAGGTCCCACAACTAGTAAACTTAGTAATAAAGTCCTTTTAAACTTTTTCCTTAACAGCATTAACCTTTCACGGGAACCTAAAGAAGTTGGCAAAACAGAAAACAAAGACATACTAAGAAAATCTCATTACAAATGGAGTACAGACTTCCGTCTCATCCACTTACTACTCTGTGATCATAAAATGAGAGCTGATCTCTCCAAAATTTGAGATTCAGAAATTGGGAAGATGGAAGCTCATCGTAGGTGGTGGCAGCAACAGGCTGAGTGGTGGGTGAGGACGTTCTGTGGAGGAGCCCTGTATGCAGGCCCACGAAGTGGAGATGAGTCAGGCGGACCCAGCCGGGGGGCAGCCCGACAGGACCACTCAGTGCTCCTCGGCCTGGGTTCCTGCTGGGGCTAGGCTGTGGGAGCTGCTCCCACCAAGAGGTGAGGCTGTGAGCTCAGGTCTTGGCCGAGAAGCCTGACTCTTCCCCAGAGGACTGGGATGGTGATAAAGGTTTAAGCTGAAGTCTCTGCCCTGACACTTTAGGAGTCAGAGCCTCTGTGCCCCTCAATTCCAGGCCCCTGATTTAACTGGGTGAGGAGCAGAGGTATTATTTCCAGGGGAATTCAGGTGGCAGGATGTAGGGATGAGGGAGCTACCGACTGTGCATACCTACTTTGAGCCAAGCGTTCTACCTGCACTGACCCCTTGAAGCCTCACATCAAGCATGAGGGGCCATTATTGTCCCATTTCAGACACAAGGGCAATGATGCTCAGGCACCCAGATTTTACAATTGAGCCTCAAGGTCCGGACCAGACTGGCAGCTAAAGTGCTGTACTGTCAGCTTGGATACTAGAGCCCAGATGATTTAAACAGCACATCCTTATTTCCCACAGTTCTGGAAGCTGGGCCACAGTTCTCATGAGCCACAGTTTAGCAGTGTGGCTGTGCTGGGCCCTGTGATGGGTAAAGTGGTGGTCATGGGGATGTAGCTTCCATAGAACACATCACTACATGTCCCCTTCCCACCCAGACTGCACAGAATCCTTGCACATGTTCAGAGGCCTTGGGTCAGTCTTAACCTCTTTTGCCTCCTTTCCTCTCTAGGTTTCTCCAGTTTACCTGGCCAACCATTCCCATGCCCCTTATCAGGGAAGCACCTGACTTAAGAGAAAGAGGGTCACACCAGGAGTCAAGAGACAAATCTTACAGATGAGGTTCAGTCTTTACCTGACAGTATGACCTTGGAAACTCCACCTTCCACCTTTGGGTCTCAGCTTCCTTAGTAATAAAATGAAGAGCAATCAGAGAGCCCAGAGTCTCAGTGTGGGGTGCAGGGTGGGGGAGGGGTTGGCAATCTGGGCGTGCTCTGATCCAATCAGAACAGCTCCAACTTTAATCTCTCCTGTGTTGGATCTTGTTATTTGCACTGACTTCAGTGAGATACAATTTACACAGCATACAGCTCACCCACTGAAAGTGTATAATTCAACTGGTTTTGTTCAACAATCACCATAATGGGATACCTCTTAAAATATGTCTCTGGTCTTAAATAATACCAATACCAATATTAACAATGACAACTTAATTTTCAACCACTCCCAAGAAAGATGGTTTTTAACATGCCTTATATGTATGACACGTGGGGGGTTTACCCACCCTCTGAAGGTGACGGTAGGGGAAGTATTTTGGACGTGGGGGTTAGGCTGGGACCTGTAGATGAGGGAGGGCTGCCGGCACCAGGGAGAGTAATCAACCACTCAGCATGCCCTCCAGTGATGCGGGGCAGGGGGCCCTTTGAGTGGCAGGCACAGCAGTGGCAGCTGCCAGAGAAAGTGTCTCTCACACTTACACAGCCTTCTGCAGGAATAACATCGACTGATTAAGCCTCCCTCCCATCTCTCTCCCAGGACCCACAGCCAAACATGATGCTTGTTTCATGTATTAAATCTGGAGAAAACCTACCTAAAACTGGCTGGAACAAATAAATGCACTGACAGACTCAGCGACGGAGGAACAGAGCTGCCCTGTAGCCAACCGCTGGCCCCCGCCCACCTTGCACGCAGTCTTGGAGCCCCAGACCAGCAGTAGGAAAAGCAATGACTTGGGGAGCACTCTGGCGTGCTCTCCCTGTTCTCCACCAGTCAGCCAGTGACTGGGCTCCACTGAATGTCTACTGTGGGAGCCAGCCCACTGCCACAGAACAAAATGCAGGCCAGGTTTAAAACTTAGCTTTGCAATTTGCTAGTGGTGTACACTTAGCAAGTAACATTACCTACCTATGCCTCAGTTTCCTCAAGTGTAGGGCAGGCACCATGATGCACACCTCAGTGAGATAATACATATCAAGATGCCTGGCACATGGTCACACTGACCAACTGTAACTTCCCCATCCTTTTCTCTCCACTAAGAACAAGCTCTGAGCTCAAAGCTATGAAGAAGGATGGGGTAAGAGCCATCTCTGTCTCCAGGAGCTTACAGAATCCTTTGTGGGGGGAAGGAGACAGATGTACAACAAGTAACCTTGGGGGGTCAAAGTGTAGGCCAACAGGATTGGTGAAGGTAACAAGTACACTGCCTGCCTGATCCCCTCCTGCACGGTTTCCCTTCTCCACAACCTACAACCCAGCCTTATCCCCTAGTTCTGTGCCACCTATAGGCTCAGTCCAGCCCAGCCCCTGAGCCAATGTGAACCTGATCTGGCAGTGGGGTAGGGACATCTTCATCAGAAGTGACAGTGCTTAGTGCACCACCATCACCATCATCACCACAGAACACTCCCCGCAAAGATTCCCATGCCCTAATCCCTAGAACTGTGAGCACAGTACATAGCAAAAGGGACCTTGCTGATGCAATGATGGTTAACCATGGGCCTCAAAACAGGGAGAGCATCCTGGACTGTCCACCCTCATCCAACGTGCAGTTAAAAGCAGAGCACTTCCTCCTGCTGGAGTCAGATGTGGCAGAAGGCACAGCCTAGAGAGATGTGAAGCCATTGCTGAAAGGAAGAAATGGAAAGCAGGAGAAAAGGTGTAAAATGACTCCAGGAGCCAAGAGCAGCCCAGGCTGATGGCAGGAAATGGGAACACAGTCCTACAACCTCAAGGAACAGCATGCAGCCAACAACCTGAAGGAGCCTAGACGTAGATTCTTCCCCAGAGCCCCTAGTGAGAAACACAGCCCTGCCAGCCCCTTGGTCTCAGCATCATGAGACATTTAACAGGAGATACAGTGGGCCTTCCCAGATGCCTGATCCACAGAATCTGGGATACAAAATGGGTATTAAGTTGCTAAGTTTGTGGGTAATTTGTTACATTAAATACAGTTACCATCACCCCACTAACAATATCATTACCACCAAATTACTGTCACCCAGTCCCGTGCCATCATCACCATCACTTCCACCCATTACTGCCCCTGTTCCCACCAATACCAACACCGCCTCCACCACTCCCTCCACACTGCACCTTCTTCATCATCACCCCACCAGCATCATCACCCACCACCTCCACACATCACCACCATCCCATACCTCAACCAGCCCTGTTAATCTCAATACTATTTAACAACTAGTGAGGCAGAAAGTGTTCATTCGGGATCCCCAATACCTGCACAAATGGATTGGAGAGAATTCCCTGCTGTAGAGGTAAAAGAACCTTGTTTTTTCCCTTCCTTTGCTTCCTTTTAGGCAAACCATAGGCAGGAGGGTGGCCCCAGGGGCAGGCAGGGGTGCCTGCAGGGCGGTTACTGTCTATAGCATTAGCAACTCTGGGCTGCTTTCTTTCCATTTGCTTTCCCTCTGGGCACTAAAAGCTCATTAGGACTTAGACAGAAGAGAAATGGCCGGAGTGAGGAGAGAAACTCTTCGTTTCCCAGAAATTCTGCTCTGGGCTCCTATTGCCTGTTTCCTAGCAGGCTGGGTCTGCAGTGACCCCCAGAGACAGAGCAAGCCCTGGCCAGGGAGGGGGGTCATGCTGCACAGGCCTGAGGCCCATCCAGACCTTGCAGTGTCACATAGCACTGGTTTGATTTCAGGCCCCAATCTGTTGTGGTTTAGATTCATTCACACCTGGATAGGGCTGAGATTTACCAGAGTACTATCTGGGAAGCCACAGTCTGCTCAGCAAATAAATAGTGTAAATGAAGCTGGGGAGTGGGGGAAGGTTTAACCTACTTAAGAGACTCTCCATTCTCAAGCATTTTAGCTCCTTCCTTTTGCATGGAGGAGAATGACTTGCTGAATGCAAGCTATTCCAAGCTGGCCAATGAGGGGCCTCTGGGCTTCCAACGGACAGCACTTTGTTCTCACTGCAGTAGGCTCTGGGAGCCATGTGGAAGAGGCTTTGTGCTCTGGAGCAACACCCCTGGCTGAGCCTGAGATCCAGCTCTGAGACCCTACTCTGCCCCATGTGTACCCCAGGCTAATGCCTTGTTCCCTCTGGGCCTCTGAATCTGGATCTGGAAGGTAAGAAAGCTGGACAAGTGATTTCTGAGACCTAGCACTGCCCTTGCATGCGCTCGTAGTTTTCCATGACATCGTAGATACTCTTAAGAATCTGATTAATTTCACCAACATGATTGAGCACCCACTATGTGAGAAGAACACTGTGTGGGTGGCCAGACATCCCATGCATTAGAAAGCCTCAAGCCCTCCCATCACAGACCACATGGCCCAGAGGACACTTCACTGCTGTGTGAGGCATTTACATTTATAGCTGTGTAAATGTTCAAGGATCCATTGAGTCCCTCCTCACACCTCAGAGAACCAACTCCTCCTTTAGATTCCCTCTAAGGTTCTCTCCAGTCCTACAACCTTATGTTACAGGGAAATGTTTTTCTTATTAAATATCCTTTACCCCACTGATAATTATAAGTAAGACAGTATAAAGAGTGTGTAGGAGACAGAATCAGATTTGAGTATCAGACCTGACTTGCTAGTCATTTAACCATAAGCCTTGGGCATTTAATCTCTCCAGGCCTCAGTTTCCTTAGCAATAAAATGGGGATAAAAATATTGCCCTTGTGTATGTTAGCAAAAACAGTGTGAGGATCAAACAAGACCGCATATCTCAAAGGGCTTTGGGAAGCACACCAGCCTGCACGAGCAGAAAATGCTGACTCAGCCTTGCCCAGGATCTTGTCCGTCACGCCAGATGCACAACTTTGTCTAAGTGGCTTCGTCTTCCAGCCTCGGTGTCCTCGGCTGTGAAATGCACGTGACGGGTTTGGTCTCATAGACTTCTGAGGATTAGACATAGTCTCTGCAAAGGTTCATTTACGAGGGCTCAGCGCACAGGAGAGGTCTAGCAAATGGTAACTGATGGCAGCTGTTGCGCAAGTACCAGCTTTGGAGTCTTGCAATAACAGTTTGCAGGTATTTTCTGCAGAGACTGGAAGGCAGCCTGCCTCTCTCAGCCCCTTTCAC
Organism: Tonatia bakeri; assembly: GCA_004024845.1. Lineage (NCBI taxonomy): Eukaryota > Metazoa > Chordata > Mammalia > Chiroptera > Phyllostomidae > Tonatia > Tonatia bakeri. Next base: position 127,649 of record PVIA01002472.1, on the reverse strand, counting down.
CCCTGGAGTCCAAGTCAAGGTGTGTATTTCCAACAGCGGCATGTCTGCCCTGAAGTCTTAATGAGAACCAGGAGCCCTGTGGCAGCTGAAGGTGCAGCTGCTAGCCATGCATGAAGTTAATTTCACTTCTGTAAATGTCTAGTGGTTTAGGGAGCAGGAGACAGTCCTGGGCTGCAGAGATGATCCGTGCTCTGCCTTAGAAATGATGGGGCAAGCAGCCTTCCCAGCCGAGGAGTTTTCATTCCTGCAGCGACTAAACCAGAACTAGGGGAGGCTCTCTGTAATCTGGGGTTTGTTTTCATCTTCAATTGGAAAGGTCTCTAAAAACAATCATGTTATCGCTTTTCTACTCACTGCTGACTCAATAAAAGTAGGTCTTTTAATTAATTTTGTTGTTTCTCGATATGCTATCTTTGAATGGCATAAAGGTGTTTTTACTCTCTCTGTGGCTTTTGTAGCCCACAGGCCAGTCTTTCTCTCTGTCTGCCAGCACCCCAAATGCCAGCAGTGGAGAAGACCTCAAGAGCACTTGGGCCCATTCTCCTCATTTTGAAGACAAGGAAACTGAGGCCTGGAGAAGGGCAGTGATCTGTTCCAGGTCACACACTGAGGTAGTGGCTGAGTTGGGATTCAAATCCAGAAAGAAAAAGACTCAGTGTGCAGTGAGCAGCTGACAGTTTTTGCAAAGACTTCACTAGAACACGTTCCCAAAGAACAGCGGTTAAGAGGAAGTGGGTCGATGCCGTTCTCTTCATTTAAACAGACACACATGCACACACACGCAATGGGTGACTATCTTTCCACTGGAGCTATCCTGCCATTTAAAAAGGAATGCACGAGTTCCTGGATATTTTGCTATAAAGCAAATTTCTATTTCAGCAACCCCTTTCTTCCTATTGATTTTCCTCATAAAATCCAAGCAATAGACTGTTGTAAAAAGAAAATTGGCCTTTGGATTTACTAAAATTACCCAGGAATGTGGCAACCCCCTCTAAATACATGTTAAAGGGGAAAACAGAGTGCTCCAGTGAAATATTAAGAAGAGCCCTAAAATTATTAACAATACCTGGTGCTGAAGATGATGAAGCAAAAATAAGAATGGTAACAGTGCAGTCCAACACTGAAAAAGGAGGCAGTTTTCTATCCTGCCTCATCCAGCCTCCTGTTTTCCTCCCTTTGGTGAAAAGCCTTGTCTGCCAAGGACTAAGTATCAGCAGTTTACTACCCCCAGCCTCCAATCTCTTGATACCCGCAAGTGTCCACCTGCACCATCAGTCACTTAAATTCACTGGCATCTCTCCAGACAGTCTTGCCTGGTTACATGGTCATGGATTTTACACCATCACTTGTCAGACTTTTACCGTGGACACTCCTTCCCCTCTGTTCACTCAGAATCTTTGAAGAAACCTTCCCTGATTCCTACAGTCAAACTTTATCTTTGCCTCCCTGGACCAACAGGAGCACTTTATCTGTCACTCCCTAGGGACTCTGTGGACCAGCTGTATATTCTTTCAGTTCAGATGCTACTTATTTTGCACACTGCAAGCTCCTTCTGTACTGTGGCCATGCCTTGTTCCCACTTAGGGGATAGTGGAGTGCTGCCAATCAAGAGAATCCGCTCTCCTTTCTTTGCATTCCTAATATATGCCTGTTGGAGAGATTATATTTTTCAACAAACATATTTGCAAAACCTATACTGTTCAAGGCACTATGTTAGTAACTTGGGCTAACACAGAGGTGCCCCAAACATGAGCCCTGCACTCAAGGAGCTTCTAGTCCTATCGGTGTGTAAAGGTGTTTCATTGAGTTAATCTTGCTTCACATGCATTCGCTTCCAGCTATGGATTTACTCCTTTAATAATGCATGGATGCGATCTCATTTACATTCTCTACTAGGAACATTTTTTCCCACCCACAGTCATTAACCATAGCTTCGCAGGAGGAGATGTCTGGAGTCACAAAAATATTGGAAGGAGTTTTGGACCAGATGAGAACTGGCTCCCACAGGTGTTCCTGGAGACCAGCATAGATCTTCAGTGAACAAATGCAATCTTTCCCTGCTCCTCTGAAGCGCTCTCCGGTTTGTCTTGTTATGGCTGTCCTCCCCTCCTCCCTCAACACACATGGAGAGGGTGTCCGCTCCTCGGACTGCACCTCTCGCCCCATCTCCTACCCCTCCCTCCACCTCTCGCTGCTCACCTCCCATTGCTGTTCCTCATACACACCCAGTATTCTGCCGCCTCACAGACTCGCACAGGCTCATCCCTCTGCCTGGGACACTTCTCCTCAGAGAGACACACAGCTCACTTTCTTCTCTCTTCAAGTCTCAAAGTCTTTGTTCAAATAGGGTCAACCCTCAGCACTTAAAATTTAAACTATTCTTCACTATTCTAAAACCCCCTCCCTTGCTTTATTTTCCTTCATGCCACTTTCCCCCTTTTCACAAATTATATATTCGACTTGCCCACTTTTTATTTTCTGTATTCTAGAAGGTTTCTGTATTCTCTATGAAGATGAGTTTTTTGCCTGTTTTCTCTGTTGCTGCCACCCCAAGGTCTAGAATGGTGCCTGGCACAAGGTAGAAACTCAATGAACCTTTGTTCAGTAAATGAATGGATACCCCGAGGAATGTCTTAAGACAGTAAGACTTTTAAAAAGATTAGCCCTAACACCATCTGCAGGGATATAGCTATTCATAATTCATGAAGCATAGTGGTATCAATAATCCTGTCTATGAACAGAACTGTGTTCCTACAAAATTCATGTGCTGAAGCCCTAATCCCAATTGTGATTACATCTGGAGATAGGTAGGGGCTCTAAGGGATAATTAAGGTTAAATAAAGTTGCAAGGGTGGGGCCCTAACCTGATAGGACTGTGGCCTTTTAAGAAGAGAGAGGGTGTTCTTTATCTTTCCTAGTCCTGTGAGGACACAGCAAGAAGGCAGCCATCTGCAAGCCAGGAAGAGAGCTCTCACCAGAAACCCAATCGGCCTTGATCTTGTACTTCCAGTCTCTAGAACCGTCAGAAATACATTTCTGTTGTTTAAGCCACCCAGTCTATGGTAATTTGTTATAACACCCTGAGCACACTAAGATACCCCACCAAACAGACCCCACCAGGCAGATTTGATCATCCCATTTTTAAGATGCAACAGCTGAGGCCCAGAGAAACAGAAGTTCACATAAGCAGTGAGAAGCCTGTTCTTATTCCACTACACCAGAGCATGGTCTGCACCCAGTCCAAGCCCCACACACTTAGCTCTTCCCTTCACTACTGTCTCACCACCACTGTCTACCTGCAAAGGGCCTAGAAAAGGAGACAACGGCATTTTTCAAACGCATCCCTCATGGCATGAAAGCCGTGAGGATTTCTCATGAGCGCATTGTACACAAGTCCAAGAAAGAGGTCATAATTCAATTGGATAACAAGGATTTCAAGAATTTCCGCCTTGCTCCTCATAATTCACATACTCTTTCTGCTCTACTTGCAGCCATTTTTGTTCATCCATCCATCCAATATTTTTGAGCACCTACTACATGAGTTAACATCATTCTTGAATTTTGATGTTATCAAAAAGGACCAGCTAGGACCAGCTAGGACCAGCTAGGACAGGTGGTAGAACAAACGTTTATCAAGGGCTCCCTGTGGGATGGAGACTATGTTGACACCTTGAATTTCTGTTCTCACTCAGTCATCAAACAGTTCATTCACTCATCACAGAGGTGAAAACCAAGACTCAGAGAAAGTAAGGTGACTTACCCAAGGTCATAATGCTACCAGGTGGTACAGCCATCATTGTTGGCTCCACAGCCTGAGTTTTCTTCATCACCTAGAGCTACAGGTGAGAGCTGTCAACCTGGAACGGCTTCAGGGGTGGCATGCAGCTTCTTAACCTCCTGTCTTCCCACATCACACCTCTCATCCTTCCAGAATTAGCTAGTTCTTATCAAAACTGAAGCAGGCATGCAGGCTTGAGGGACAACCACCTAACAGAGCGCCAATAACAAAAAGGTGCCATTAGGCACTCATTGTGCAATTGCCATCACTGTCTGAGGAGGGAGCCACTACTATTTTCATCATTTTACAGATGACAGAACAGAGCATCAGAGAGATTAAGTAATTTGCACAAGGACACACAGCTTCTATAGGACAGGGCTGAGATCCAAATGCTGGTCTTTCCAAAAGGCAGCTAGAACTCATCCAAAGTGGAAAAACAGAGACCTACAACAAGGACAAACACCAAATGGGTCTACCATATGTGAAGCATGAAGCTAGAAGCTGGACTCTGTCAGTGGGTAGGCAGGGGGGCTGCGAAATGAATAAGAAAGTTCACAGTGTCCTGCAGAGTCAGAGAGTGACTTTCAAAATACAAGAGCTTGGTGAAGGGGCAGTGGCATTTACAAGACACTCTTTAAGGTTTCAAGTGCTATACTAGTGAGACTATCTGAAATTCTGTCCCAAGCATCCTGGGTCAAGGACAGAGGAAGAGACTGGCTGAACTGCCCAGGAGCCTCTGAGCATGAAGCCAACAGTCCCGCATGAGAAGAACCTCTCAGCAGAGTCCTCAGATGCACTTCTGCTCAACCACTCAGCTGTGTCTTCCTTGAGCACCAAGAGGCAGGATGAGCAAAGGCAGACAAGGCATGTGATAGAAAGAATCAGAACTCTGGCATCACCGAGGCTTGTAATGAGCTCCATCTCCCCTGATTCTAAGCTCTGAGACCCTGGGGAATTGCTCATTTTCCCAAGCCTGAGAAATGAAATAACAAATGTAGAAACACATAGCAAACAGGTGATCCTCAAAGAAGGTTAGCGCTTTCCACATCCCAATTAGAGTAACATGTGGTGTGAGCTCCTAGGGGCAACACAAAGAGCTGTGATGCTTTTTACTGCTTCCTGAAAGCTTATCATTTAATTGGGATGCAGGACACAAAAGAGAATGAGCAGAAGAAAATAGTAAATGTTCCAATCTCTGGAGTGTTGATCTGCCTTCGACATTCCTCCTGCTAGTCCATCTTCTGGAGGGCCTGTTTCAACACAAATCTGACCATGTCCCTTATGACAAAAGGATTATTCTCTTAGGTGTCTACTCAACAGAAATATGCCCAAATGTTCATTAACAGATGTGATAATTTGCTCAGTGTTAGTCATTAGAGAAGTGTTCAGTGAAATCATAGTGAGATTCCACTGCACAGTTCTCAGAGTGTCTTAAATCGAAAGACTAAGTACAACAAGTGCTGGTGGGGATGCAGAGCAACTAGAACACTCACGCTTTGCTGGGGGGAACGTGAAATGGTACAACCACTTTGAAACCAATTTAGAGCTCTCTTAAAATGTACACATACCTGTCATGTGACCCAGTCATCTCAGTCCTCTCTATACATACCTAATGAAAAGTGAAAGTACATGTCCCCAAAGGACTTGTACAGGAATACTCATAGAAGTTTTATTGGTAAGAGCCCCAAACTGGAAACAACCCAATTGTCCATCAACACATGAATGACAAGCAAACTGTGGTATATCCTGTCAATGGAATACTACTTAGCAATGGAAAAGGGCAGGCTATTAACACACATCAACAGAAATAAATCTCAAAATAATTAGGCTGAGTGCAATAATCCAAGCAAAAGAAGAACAGTGCACACTGATGGATTACGTATGTCTGTATAACATTCTAGCAGGTGTAGATTGTTGTACAGTGACAGAAAGCAGACCTGTGGTCACCTGGCAATGGAGGTGGAACATGGGGTGGGCAGGTGGGAAGGGTCACAAAAGGCAATGAAGAAACTTTGGACGCTGAGAATCTGTCCACTTTCCTGATTGTTGTGATTGTTTCATACGTGTGTGTGCAAGTGTATATACTGATTTATTTATATATATAAATAATTTATGTGTCAGAACTTGTTAAATTGTACACTTGAAATTTGTGCAGTTTAATGGTAATTTATACCAATTATAATTCAGCAAATCTGTTTTTTAAGACACTTACAAGAATGTTTACAGCATCTTTATTCATAATGGCCTCAAACTGGAAACAGTATAAGTGTCCATCAACAGAAAAATAAATAAACATCAGTACTTTCATATAACAGAACATTATGCAGTAATGACAATGGACAAACTGCAATTACACACAACACCATGGCCCATTCCAGCAAACAAGAATGCAAAAACTGAGCTAGAGGCAAAAGAATACAAAGCATATGATTCCAGATACAGAACGCTTAAAACATATCTGATAACAAACCTGTGGTGTTAGAAATTAGGGGTGTGGTGACTTTTCGGGAGGAGGTGAGGGGGCTGTGATGGGAGCCCCTAGGATGCTGGTGATACTGGGTTCCTTGGATAGGTGATTCCTTTATGGCTGTGTCCTCTCACAATAATACTTTAAGCTGTAGACTTATGATTTCTCCATTTTCTGTACATATGCTATGCTTTAATAAATAAGCTTATTTTTAAAGGTTATTATCATGGCATGTGATAAAGGGAAGTGTTGATTGGAGCTGAAAGAATGCTGTAAAGGATATTATAGAAGAGGAAAGGAGCTGGGGGTTGGGGTGAGATAGAGTGGGGGTGGGGCACAGAACAATAATATGATAGCGAGTTAGTAAAAAGGGGGTGTGGGGGTGTGAGGCTGTGTGGCCCGGAGTGTACGCCTGGACACTCTGGGCTTGGCAGGAATTTTCCCAAACCTGCATATGCAAAATCAATTCAACTATTTACATCTTAAAACTTTGCATTTGTTTAGTGCTACACAATTTACAGTTTGCAAGGTTGTGATCCCTGTAAAGATAAGAACTCTGCTAATCTAGCACAGAGTGGGCCTTCAGCAAATGTTTGTTTGAATGAATGTCACCTTCACCAACTCAACGATTTCTCACGAGCATTCTGTAGGCAAGCAGAGTGAGGGTTACTAGTCTCTTCACATAGAGGGAAAAACCTTTCTGTAAAGGGAGCTTGGGCTCCCAGGAGTTAAGAGATTACTTGCAGAATGGGCCAAAGCATGGGTGTGGTTTGAATCCTGGCTTGATGCCTTGAGCCCTGTCTGCTTAGACAAGGCTGAAACAAAGAGCCCAGTGCTCTTCCCCTCCAGCTGTGGATCCCTCCCTGGTCCAGCTGTGAAAGCAAACATGGGTCAAATCTTAAGTCCCCAAAGGAGAGGCACATGGTGCAATGTCTTACAGTTGTATTTTCTCTTTGGTCATGGGTGACCTTTTACAGTTCCAAAGGCATGCACACCCTTCCTGCTGAGGACACACGAAAATGAAGTACATTATCACAACAGCTCATACAAAATGAAAGTGGGCAATATCTTTCTCAACCTCCCCGCCCCAACACACACACTCAAGAAGTCCTGAAGGACAGCAGCCAGGCCCCTCGGGAGAATGGGAAGATTCACGGCTAGAAGATGCCCAGGTGGACGCTCAATTGTGCTGTCCCCTGTGAATGTTGCTGAGCATAATTGTATCCCAAGGGAGTCCAGGCTTCCAGATGGGCCTCAGAGCATCATTTACATATAGTATTTTAGGCCAATAACATCATTCTAATGAAGCAGGAAGGAAGAACAAGAATAATAAAATTAACAAGTCAAATTTCTGTCCTTAATCTCCAGGGCTGCGAATAGGATATGTCTGTGGTTCAGAGGCCCAGCGAGGGTAAGGAAGGAAGCCTGTTTCAAAAGGGGCCAAGTGTTCCATACAGGGTTAATGAGAGCGACACGCTTTAATCCCCATTCCTGCAGCTGACCTGCATCTTCATGTGTGAGAGGAAGCCTGAAGGAGATGCAAAAAGGGAAATTGCAACTTATCTGTCTGCTTCTATGTCCCACTTCCCTTGGGGAGGCCCCGCAGGACACAACCTTCATCAGATCCATTCGTTTTGCTGGAAGGACAGGTGTCCAGGGATGAATCCAAGAGCGTTTATGGAAATTTTTCAAGGAGGTGAGTCCTACTCAGCCACAACATCCTGCCCACAGAGACCTACTTCCCTCTTGGGCCCCTGCTCATTTGTTGGAATTCCCACAGTTCAAATGCCTCTGGGACACTGAGTTGTAGCTGGTTCTCATTCACTTTTTTAGCCTCTGCTCTGAGATGCACACTCAGGGCCCTAAGTTAAACACAACTGCTGTTGCCCCTGCCCTCAGGGAGCTCACAGCCCTGCAGGGGAGAGGTTCTTAGGCTGCACTGAGCGCTCTCATTACAAGAAAAAGAAACTATGAATAAGATGAGGTGGGAGTAAAGGCAAGTGAGGAACCCCTTACACTTCCAGTTCCTGAGAACCTGTGTGGGCCTACCACGGGCCCCATCGCAGCACGGAATCCCACCTGGCCTCTGAGAAGACACTGCCACCCTCACCCCCTGCCCTTCTTCATAACCAGACTCACAGAGCCATGTTCCAGAAGCACATCTCCCACTCCCAGGGTAAGGTGAACCCCACCATCACCCTAGGCCACTCTCAGCTATGCCAGGGAACCAGACAAGTTCTATAGCAGCTGGTTGCAGGGGAACAACCTTATAAGATGACCAAGAAGTCTTATTGAGACCTGAGGCCCCCAAATCTTCTACTTCTGGAGACTGTTTCTGGAATTTCGCCTTGGGTTCACTGACTTTCAGTCTTCCCCAAGATGACTGCAAAACTGCAAGGCCATGAGATGTGGAGTCGGGAGGTGCAGGTTCCAGTCCCACTGCTAATGTCCATCAGCACGCCTTTGGGCAAGCTACTGCCCCTGTATGGACTTCTACCTGATCTGCTACAAATGAGGGGCCTGAAGAGATCGTATAACATTCAGAAAAGGTGAGGCCTCAAGGGCCATAAAATAATACGTCAGCAAGGACTAATTTCTATCCAACTGAAAGCAGGACTGGCCTTAGAGATGACACGTGCAGGAAACTGAGGACTGGGGTAGTTCTTATACCACCAAGTTCACTGACGACTCTTTCCATCCTTGCATATACATGACCCTCCACCCATCAAAACATGGAAGCCATGCTTCCCTCGCTTGGGCTGCCTTATGAACCGCTTTGGCCAATGAAATGTGAAAGGAATGACGTTGTGCTAATTTGGGATCAAGGCTCTTCTTGGAGGCCAGAAAGCACCCACTCCAGCCCTCTTAGAGTCCTGAGCTACCATCCCAAGAACACTGACAACCCTGCCAGAGATGTTAGCTCCCCACTATTCTAGCCATCTCAGCTGAGGCAAAACACATGTAAAGGAAACCACTAAGCCTCCAAATGTCTGCAGCCACATGAGGAGGTAAGATGAGCAGCACGGCTTCGCTGAGCCCTGCCTGTTAGAATTCATGAGAAAATGAAGAGTTGTTATTTCAAGCCACTACATGGAGGGGCGGTTTGTCATACAGCCACAGATAGGTGAAAGAGGTGCCATAGGTAAATGCTACAGGTACACAACCTTACAAAGACTGGTGACGATAGCTAGAGGCTTGGATTAGGGTAAGCAGTTCTGGGTTGTACACTGAGTTGTACCTGGGTAAAACAGATCACTGAAATCTATTGTCTCAAAGACATTTAAATATTATGGGATGTGTTGTCATAGGAATTACATGATATTGGTTGGCTGAGCCCATGCAGATGTCCCTCCATTGTGGGCTGGAAGCCCACTTGGTTCCAAATATGGAGGGAGTAAAATTTCACACATAAATACCCAGTTATTTTCCAGGTTTCCCTCCTCCCCTTACCAGTCCCTACCCCAACTCTCACTCAAAGGATTTGAGATGGAAAGCCACGGAAACAAAGGGCTTTGTGAAGTACTGAATGGGAAACAGAGCGTCTGGGTCTTGGGGAAGCAAAAGCTGTTGTGTTGTTAATAGCATTTTTATGGGTGCTTTTCTTGTCTTTGTTGAAGGAGAGTAGAACAGACTCCAGTCTGTTCTTCCAGGCCTGAGGGATCGGTGGCACCAGTAGAGCTCTGTGTCTGTGGAATTTACTCCCAGCTGACCGCACTACACTCCTGCACCTCAATATCAATCACAATAGGTACCAGTTTTCAAGAACTCCTCATGCTAGCCATTGGGTCATACAGTTTATTTGTGCTAGCTCACTGAGTCTTCATAATGACCTTTCAGGTCATACTTATTATCTCCCTTTTTACAGTTCAGAAAGCTGAAAGTCAGAGATATTAAACAATGTCTTATATTCGAGACATTTTAACTGAGAGACGCAAGGCCCCAAAGCCTAAGCTCTTAACAATTCTCTGAACTGAAAATAGCTCTTGGTCCTGACCATTATTACCAGGATCACTCAGACACATATGTAAGTATCCATTTATTCAACACATATATTCACTTATTTAATACATATTTAATGATCAGCTACTCTGTATGAACAGATACGCATTAAGGAACAAAACAGACAGTCTCCACCCTCATGGACCTTACAGACTTTAAAGCAGAGATGCTCACCATGACCTTCACCATGAACTCTCACTTTACAACATCCTTGACTCTCTTTCTACATTTTAACCCAACAACCTCCCAGTCTAGCTAAGGCTCTAACATTCTACAGGCTGGTCCTGACTTTGATCTTGCTGTATTCTTGACACAGTCTATACCTTTCTCATCACAATTCCTGTCACATTATCCTGAGTTGCCTCTCCATCCATCCAGCCCTGGGAACTTTGCAGGTGAAGGAGGAGAAGGTGCAGGAATAAGGAAATGAGAAGAGATAGACTGAAGTGTCCGGCATTAGGGTGGAAAACAGGGACCGAAGAGCAGTGCCGTCCAACCTCAGATGAAGAATCCTTTTGTAAGAAATCAGAATTCAACACCTTCTGTCACCTCCTCCCCTGCCTCCATCCAGTGTCTTGAAAAATTTCACTTATGTCCTTTTTCTCTCATGCCCACGCAAACAGGCTTCAGCCCTGGACCTCAAAATCACAGAACTGCCTTTCATTGCAGGATCAGGAATAGGTTAGTCATATAGGAGAGTATTTAAGATCTTTATAGCCTCTCTTAAGAGAAGACTGGTATAAATAGATTACAAAGCTGTACCCAATTCCCTTCCACCCTGCCTATACCCATGCCCTTTGCAATATGACTGTACAGCTCTTTCCACCAAGAGGTGGAGTCTATTTTCCAACTCCCTCTGAATGCAGAATGGCCTGCTGACTTGCTTCAGCCACTAGAATGCAGCAGGAGTGACGATGTGCCCATTCTGAGCCCATGTCGTAAGAGGCCTTGCATGCTTCAACTCACCTTCTTGCACTTCTGCCTCCACTATGAGTCTGCCACTCTTATGGGTCAGGTAATATTCTAGGAACTGAAAGTAAAAATATGAAAGAAGCAAGCATGGTCCCCACCTGGAATAAGTTTACATTCTAGTGAATCAAGGAATGATGGATGAGAATCTGTAATTTTCCAGGTTAGAAAGTGCCATTATTCAACCTCAAATAACACAAACATTTCTTTCTAGGTTCCCAGTTTATTTCAAAAGAATGTAATTCAGGAACAGCCAGATGGAATAGATACATAGGACAAGGTATGTGGGAAGGTGCATGGAACTTCCACACTCTCTCCAAGCACACCACCCTCCCCTTACATCCATGTGTTCACCAACCCAGAAGCTCCTGCTTAATCTTATACAGTATTCCAATTAAGGTTCTGAACCCTCCAAAGATAGGGAGTTCCCTATGTGCCAATGTAACAGTTCCAGTTTTAACAGTTCCAGAGCTAGCAGATAGCTCTCACTCCTAGAAAGCCAGCCTTCCCTTAGCGTGAACCGAAGTCTATCCATCAAATGTCCACACTTTGATTTATGGATCTGCCTCAGGGGCGCATACAGCATGTCTAACTACAACACATATCTATCCTGATCTTGCTCTCCTCTTAGACAAATCTTCCTCTTTCCCTTAGCTGTTCTCCAATGTCATGATTCTGAGTTCTCTTGCCATTCTTCTGAACTTGCTACATTATTTTGCTACATTCTTCTAAAACTTGATTCACAGCCATAAACTCAAAACTTACCAACTTATATGACCTCATCAAGTACATTATATCTCCTATTTGGGAGGGGGGGCTTAAGATCCCTTCATTTTAAAATGAGGAAATTAACCAATAGCTTCCAAGAAGAGGCAGCAGTGTACAGTGGGATAAATCCTAGATGCTCAGTAAGTACTCTCTGCTTCCTCTGATTGAATCCCATCACTGCTGCTGAGCCGGCCCATTCACTTAGCATCTCATAACACATCCCACCCCCTTTCTAACCTGCAAAGTTGGTACCTGAATATGAAATCAGAAGACCCGGGGCTGAGGTCCAGCTCTGGCACTTAAAAGTGACTGTGTGACTTTGGGCATATTAATGACCTGCTGTCTCAGTTTTTTCACCCATAAACATGAACCATTGCTCCTTTTCCTCCTGGCTCACAAGAATCATCATTAGGGCTGTAAGTGAAGATGGTAAATGCTCTAAATTAAAGAACTCTTCTGTAAGGATGCTGGGCAGTTAAGAGGTGGCACGTTGGTGCTATCTTGAAGTGGGAACTCAGACCAGCAGCACAGTGGACACCGTTCTCTTTGTTTAGATACATATATTGAGCCCATTTCCAAATGCACTTAGTGGCTCTGTTTCTACACGAAAATTCAATTCTATTTAAATAACTCTAGAGAAGAGATTGTGTGGCCATAATTGCCCCTCCTAATGAGTGCATCACTTTCTGTGATGTTCTAAGAGAAGAAAGCTATTGAGGAAAATGCCATGTTAAATATTTTCACAGGTGACAGGCTTGGCAAGAGAAACCTTCAGGATGGTAGTAGAGTCCTCATGGCTGCATCTAAGATGCAACTGGCCCGAGGTTTTGGCCCTTGCTCTGGGGACACTGCGGGAGGACTCTCTCCATGCTGCATACTTTACCTTTCTCCAGTCCATCACTGCTGGACTCCCTCCATGCCGCCCTCACATGATCCTTCTCCACTTCCCACTTCTCCTTGCCCTGCCCTCAGTTCCTGCGGGATCTAATACCCACAGCAGGGCTCACAACCACCTCCCATTCAGATCCCACAGTCATGCAATTCTGTCCCTCCTTCATTCAACCCACTGTAATATTTTGTGTCCAGATACCAGAAAACATGCAATTCCTTCCAACCAGCAGTCCCTTTTTGCCTTTATTCATTTCATCAATTCTGCTCAGCCTTTCAAAATCAGTAGAGAATTTGCCTTCTTCAGGAATATCAGGCTGATAACCTGCAAAAGGAGGTCATTACTTCTTTTTCTGTGTCCATTTTGGACCTTAAATAACATTGTGTCTTCATGCATGGAGATTCTCTGTTTATCTGCCTGTCTCCTTTTGGACAGTTGAGAGCAGAGTAGCAGCCTCAACTACCTGAGTCTCTAGCACCTAATAGTGTTCAGCACATGGAAAGTGTCTGAAACAAACTACAGTAAGGCATACATAGCTCATGTAAGCACAGATATTAAAATAAGGTTGCATAATGACTACACTCTGGAACCCCTCCCCAAAACTGAGCACTGTATAACCTTTCCATGTGTCTGAGCCCGGAACAGCAAAGAATGAACCCAGCAGGAAAAAGCAGAGAATGTAACCCAGCTCCCATTCTTTCATGAAACAAGAATTTACGATTGCCAGGAAATGTATAAATTGCAGTACAGATTTTTGTCACCAAGTCAGGAAAGGGCAGAACACAGCTATTTTTCACAACCTCAAATGCATGCATGGGTTTTGGCTTGTGCAATGTTAATACCATGCTTGTTTCACGTAGATAAGATAAGGTGGCAAAGAGGCCTGCTTCTCCACATGTGAGGGCTGATTTGGTCACTCACAAGGCTGCTTGGTTGTAAGGATTCTGCTGTAACCCATATGTGCTTAATCTGAACTCCAGACTTGCTGAGCTCAGAGGGCAGGAGCCTGTGGACTTTTTCTGGGTTGGGGAATTTCTGCTCACTTATGGACTTTAATGCTCATAAAATCAATCTTTTTTAGTTCCTATTTCCTTAAATATAAAAGATCTTTATTGAGCACCTAGTATATGTTTGGTCAAGAAGGAGAAGTAAGTGTGAATCCATCACCCTAGCCTCAATATGGGGCATGCATGAGTTGTGTTACAATCACACAACAGATCAGGAAACATGTGGCAATCAACTGCCCAGCTCCTCCTCACCATGTCCAAGCAAGGGCAGCCTGTAAATGTCTGGATGACCAGTTGAGATGAGATGGGTTGCAAATGAAACTTGTAGGTGGGTATTTATTCCCATGAATCAAACCTGCTCTCTCTGCTGTTGATTTGGGGAAAGACACATTCCCCAAACTGGGATTCATTTTTGTGAGATAGCATTTCTGCAGCTCCTGGGTGCTGCTTGCTTTGTCCAGAAATACCAAATTCCTAAGAACTGCAGAGGAGAGGAATTTTGCTTTATACTAGCAACATCACGACTAATCCCTTTGTCAGAGGAGCCTCCTGGCATCAAGCAAACTGGCGATGTATGACTTCTCCCTAATCCCATCAGTTCATCTCCCTCTAGTGAATCCAAACATTATACCAGTGCCAGAGCTTGGCAGGATGCAGCAGCCATGGAGTGGTAGAAAACGCACAGGATCTGTTGTCAGAACACTTGGACTAGTCCTGTCTCCACCACCTATTAGCTGTGCATCTTTGGGTGAGGTGCAACCTCCCTCTGCCTGCCTCAGTGTCCTCACCTGTAAAATGGGATTGGTGATCTGAGGATCGAAGTAGGCAGTATATATGCAATCACTTTATTAACTGTACAGATTTACATAAACAAAGGCTGACTATCAGTTCTTTTCAGATTGTGCCTATCAGCTCTTCTTAAAAAGATAGGTGCCTTCTGGATAAGAAGGTCCACACCTCCTTCATTTTTGCATTTCCTGAACCTGACATTGTGCCAGGCACTTGACAAGCACCTCAGGGAATATTTATTGAATTAGTAAGTGAACAATTTGGAAGATATTTCCCTGGAGGTTAAGGTATGTGTCCTCCCTCCAAGCTAAAAGAAAAAAGAAAGAAAAATTAATCTATAGAAAGTTTGGAATCCTTCAAATGAATTTTAAAATATTTAGTATTTTCTGAATAGAATATGTGCGCATGTAATTGTGTGTGTGTCTATTATTTCCTCTGAGGCTGGAAGTCTGCATTAAATATGAATAACACTGCCCTGAAAAACTTTTGGCTCCTGGTTGTATGAATGTGTTTTGCTCAGCATTAAGAGAATAGAGATGGGCTAATAGGTCATGCCCTGGTTCTCATTCTTGATTCATTCATTCATTTCTTTGTTCATTCATTAATTCACTAGCAGCAAATGGTTCTGTGCAGAAGCCAAGCCTCATTACAAGGTGGAAAAATGTTTGACCCAGCCTCTTGGCTGATGAACTCCCACTGAGCCTTCTAGATCTTATTTCCTCTGGGCTTTGAAACATTTGAAATCCTACTACTGTATCTACATGTGACACTTACCACCACCCTTGATCTTCAGTTTTATCATTTCAGAGCTCAAAATGTTGACACTTTCCCCCCATTGATATAATTCCTATTACTGGTGTGTTGCCAACAGAATTCTCCAGAAATCCCATTCCTAAAAAGACTGTTCATGGTTAAGTCTGAGTCAATATGCAGAATGACAATGACTGCTTTGGTCCTAAATCCAAACTTTGGACTGTAGATCAAGCAAACTGGACCACATGGCCAAGGTGTCTATAACCTCCTCACCATCCCTGCACTTTCTCTGTCTTCCCAACCTAGGTATACCCCTGCTATAGCCTCTGTTTCTATCCCTCATGTCTCCTCCCCCTCCTCCCTTCCGCCCTCATCCCTGGTCTACTCCAATTTTATACTGAATTCTCATGCACCAGACCCAGGCTGGAATGCATAAAACTCTTCTGCAGTGCCTGCCGTTCCCAACTTACCATACCCCTTACTCTTTATTTCCACCCTTTCATGTCTCAACCCCTGCAAAATAACATTTCTTTACCATGTTTTATGCTTCCAAATTTTGTTCTCCCTGGGTTGCTGCTTCTACCTCAGGCCGGCGGCACCATTGATATTATGATCATATATTAAGTTTAATGTGTCCACAAGGCATTTCACACTCTCATAAAAATCAGGCCCTCTAAGAGCTCCCTGTGCTGAAGACAATGGAAATACCTTCCCAGGCCTTCGCTGGTACATCATGCCATTAGGGCCTCTGAAAGAGCAAAGTGGGGTGGTGGTTGTTTACTGTTGTTTGTGTGACTCTTGATGATAAACACAGCATTTTGAAGAGGACTAAATGATTTTCCAGCTTACGAGCGAAGCTGAAGTCTGATCACCACCATTTGGGCAACATCCCACAGCATTAGTGACATTAATAATAGGTGACATTTATTTACTGTATGTCAGACTGTACACTAAACATTTCATATGCATTATTCCACACAATCTGCTCAATGGCCCTGTACAACAAGCAGTATTTAATTTAAAAGTATTTAATAAAGGAAGAAAATTGAGAGACAGAGAAGTAACAGGTTCAAGGTCAAACAGTATAGAGGCTGGAAAAGTGAAATTACTGAAACCCAGATGGTCTGGTTTCAGAGGCTGCCTGCTTCAGCATACACAGACGCTGGCACTGGAAGAGGCTCACCTTTAGGGTCTAGGTTCACAGATGAGTTAAAAACAAGTGTGACCAATTAGGTAGATGCTGTAGATATGCTCTTCTCTCTAAAAATGCTCTGCCCAAAATTCCTCCTCTGTCAGTCTCTGACAAGGACTCAAACACTTGCAGTACCTCCATTCCACAACTGAACAGAGTTTATCTTTATCTTCCCTGACCTAGGACACAGACAATGGAAACCAGAGCAGAGGACTCAGACAAAAGCAAATCTCCTTGTACCGTGGGAGTTGTAAGTGCTGCAGTCCTGCACAGGGGACAGAAGCTCAGTAAGCCAGGCGTCGCTTCCACAGAATACTAGCTCCATTAATAATCTTAGGTGTTCACTAGTACAGTTTGCTAACAGCAGATAAGGGATTGATTAGCCAAATGATTTCCATTGTTTATCCATCCTCTTGATTCTTCAATAGTGTTCACACTTCACTTAGCCCTTCCCCTTGTTGCTCCTCATTTTCTTCATTTGAGGCATCTATGATCTACCCTCACGGTATGATTTTGCTTGGGAAACATAAATATCAATGAAGTACCACTTTTCAAGTATGAGGAAGCCAAAGCTCAAAGAGGATGTTTTGCCCAGAGACAGGAAGCCTGTTAGTGTAGAGATTGAACAGGGTTTGTGTTTCCTGGCTCATAGGACAGTGCTGGGAAAGTGGAGACACCTCCCCCCACAGATTATGTTCAGCACATGAGTGGGCTGCTAAACCCACACCAGCGACACCCTATCCAGGTAACAGCCTTCCTGAGAAGTCTCCCAGAGTTTCAGTTTACACATATTCATTTGCCCGACAGACTCCAAAACATGTCACAATACGGGGTGGAGCTAAAGAACATTTACAGTTGTGAGTACGTGAAACCCTGAATTTATTCTTGCATTATTATTTACTAAATATTGTATTATTTTCCATGCACACAACTGTAAACCTACTTTTGCCCCACCCTGTACCTGTCATGTCCTACCTGACCTTGGCTGCAATGCCACATCCTCAGTCCCAGAGCCTATAAAAAGCTGCTGTCCATGGTGCTAATCAAGCAACCTAAAAGGACACATTAACCACAGGGCTCCAGGAAGTGAAGGAGTGGAAAGACAATATTCACTATTGCATAAAGACTCAAAAACAGGAAATAAGGTACTGTTCTAAGAATTCAGTATAAAATGACAAGTAAGAAAGGCATCATGCCTGTCTTCATAGAGTCTGTCTTCTAGTGGAAAGACAGGCAAACAAGCCACCAAAAGGTGTCAGTTGGGAGGGCCTCTTGAAGATTTGAAGGGTAAGAAGAAACAACCACGTGAAAACTGGGATGAGAGAACTCCATCAGGGAAAAATGACTCACCCCAAAGTCCTGCACTTAGAAAAATCTTGGCATGCATAGGCACCTCTCAGATAGTCTAGTGGGACTGCTGCACAGTAAGAGAGGCTGGAGGAAGAAGGTATGAAATGGCTAGATGGGCAGGACATAGCTTGGGCTTTTTCCTGTATAAAACAGCAAATCCCTAAGAATTAAAAACTATAAAGAGCCCTGGCTGGTGTGGCTCAGTGGGTTGAGTGCCAGCTTGCAAACCAAAGCATCACTAGTTCGATTCCTAGTTAGGGCACATGCCTGGGTTGCAGGTCAGGTCCCTAGTAGGGGGCCCACGAGATGCAACCACACACTGATATTTCTCTCCTCTCTTTCTCCCTCCCTTCCCCTCTCTCAAAGTAAATAAATAAGCTACAAAGAGAAGTGATTTAATTTATACTTAAATAATATTTTAATATAGAAAATTTCAAACATATACAATCAAGAGTATAATGAACCCCACATGCTCATCACACAGATTCAACAATCATCAACATTTTGCCCTTCTTGAACCATCAATATTTTCACCTACTCTCCATCTTCCCACTTGCTATGTTTTTTACTGTCCTATTTTCCTCTTTCAAGCTTACTTAAATGAAATGTATGAATCTTAGCTATATTGTCTTGATGAATGAAACCCATATCTTTATCACAGAATACTTTCATCTTCCTACAAAGTCCCTTCATGTCCCTTCTCAGTCAAACCCCACCAACTCCCCACCCCAAGAGGCAACGACTGTTCTGACCTCATTATCTTAAATTGATTTTGCTCCTTTTAAAAGCTTATATTCATGGATTCACACAGGATTATTTTCTTGTGTCTGGCTTCTTTCACTCAGCAAAATGTTTTTGAGATTCATCCATTTGTGTGTATCAGTGGTTTGTCTTTCTACCTTTAGCTGATTCCTATTCTGTTGTATAAATATAAAATATGCTTATCAATCAACCTGTTGATAGACATTTGGGTTGTTTCCATATTTTAGCCATTGTAGATAAACCTATTATAGCTGTTGTACAATTATTTCTGTGGACATATGTTTTTATTTATCTTGGATAAATTCCTAGGAATAGTATTAATTGATACCTTTTTTAGGTACTGGGAATAAAGTGGAGGGGTCAGGGATAGTGGCAACAAAAACAATTAAGAGGCAATTACAATAGTTATAAGAGTGATTATTATAGCTTACACTGGGAAGGGACTGCAGGAAGACTCGAGGGAGGCAGATATGAAATACTTGTATGTATAGGTAAATATAATCAGTTATTGCCGCTGAAGTAAATGTGAGGGTAAGAGAAATGGAAGCTTTAAGGATGACTAATAGGTCTCTAGCTTGACTAAACTGGTTGCATATTAGGACATTTTACTACAATTTAGAAGGTTAAGAAAGAAAAATAATTTAGAGAGTGTACAAATGCTTCATTGTGCAATGCATGGGACATCCAGAAGGAGGTGTTAAGCGGGAACTTAGAGGCTGGAGCTCAGGGAAAAGGCAGACCCACTCCTACCCTTGCATGCAGCTTCCACCCTGCCTGGACCCAGACCTCAAGACCTGGTAGAGAAATGGAAAATGGACTTTATTTCATAGTACTTTTTACTCCAGTACATTGGTTAAGAGCTACCTGGAACACTGAAAAAGGATGCTGAGACCACATTCAGGGTTAGTAAGCAGAAGTGAGGAGTGGATAAGAAAGTCCTTCGATGGGCATGGAATCACAATGAGGCAGAACCCAATTCAGATATTGTCTCTGCCCAGTCAAGAAGGTATCCATGAGCACAGCAATCCAAAAATTGAAGAATCTGATCTGGAATAAAAGAGCCACTGATAATATAGATAAAGGACTTAGACTGTGCAAATACATAGATTGATCCACTATGGAGCTATCTCTTTACTTCTTTATTTCAGTTCCTCTACCAAATTACCTGATTCATTTTCCTACAAGTCCTCAGAGAATGTCTTTGACCTTTCTCACCTGATCCTCAAACTGCAAACATCCCACAATACTCTGAGTTTCTCAATTTTAGCTGGGATCCTTTCATGTCTTGAGGTTAAATAACCTACTCTTGTGAGAACTCACTCTAAATGATTTTAAAGTTTGAATACAATGATCAATTACTTAAATACCTTAGGAAAAACCCATTTCTTGTGAAACAGCACCCGAAAGGATTTCAAAGTTTTGAATACAATGATGAAGCATTTAAATACTATGGGAAAAATGTCGAAGAGTAGATTAGATAATCAATGTGTAACAGCTGGATCCTTTTTACTTCCCAATAGAAGGCATGGGTGAGTACTCTTGTTATTAAGAAAACTACCTGTGCATTTATTGATTCATTCACTTAATCGTGGAGCTTTTGTTGATCACCTAATCCACGCCAGGCCTTGTACTTGGACTTAATTATAAAGACAGGTAAATTGTGGATGCTGCCCTCACAAAGGCTCACCTAGACACATAAGTAACCCAAGGAGAGTTGGATATGTTACTTTGTTAATATTCCAAGGTAATTTAAAAACGAGTCCTCAGAGGATGAGGAGTCTAAACTGAGTCTTGAAAGAAAATTAAAACTTCCTCTGGAGGAACCTTGAGAAAGGGCATGTCAAACAGAGAAGCCAGCATGGAACAAATCTGTACAAAGGAAAAAAGGAAAGCTGGCTATTGAGAAAATACTAGAGCAGCAGAGGTAGGCAGGGCCTGTTTTGATGATTGAACTTGATGCAATTCTTGCTGCAATGGTAACTGCAGAACCAACTCAAAATTGTCCCATCCTGTTTAACAATATACTGAGTCACTTTCCAGAGACAACAGACCAGAACAGCAAGTCAGGCAGCTGAAGCATGAGCAGAGGAGAATAATTTGACCTCCAGCTGCACCCAGAGCCAAAGTCTTGCCGCCCCCCATCCCCAACATACACACACAGAACCAAAGGACTGGGCCATAACAGAAACTTTAATACTGGAATCCTTTCAGAAGCAAAAAGTCCACTGTCCAAGAAGATCGGTGCGGAAGCGCCTTACCATAAATGGCCAAGCTCCAAGGTCTTCCAGTTAAAACTTGCCTTGCCAGTGTCTCTGCATACCTGCTCTCCCAAGACCTTAAAGACCAGTCCTGAACCCCAGATCAAGGAGTTTGAGCTTTTGAGTTATCCTTGCTTAGCTAAAGCTCTGCAAATAAAGCAGACTCTAATTTCTCCGCTGCAGTTCTTGGTGTAAAGTATCTGGCTCTGCTAGCACCAGGTGAACCAATCTGTTCCGTAACACAACACAAGCCATTACTGGAGTTTTACAGGGAGAAGAACATAATCAGATATGCATTTTTGAAAGATTGTTGTGGCAATGCAGTAACCAGGTAGGGAAGCATATTTGCCCCTCTTAAAATGTGTGTCTCTGGCATGAAGATTGTTTTAAGAAACAAAAGACTTTGGAAGAACCTTTAACCTTACTCCTTACTGTCTACAGCTTGATATAGAGGGTCTTTTCCAGAAAAGGAGGTATCACCACAGATAACTATGGTGAACAAACATGAACATGGCCTGGTAAGGGATACACATGTGTGTTGCACATGTGTGTGCATTCCTCTACCCATCATTGCATGGCCAACCCCCTACTTTTTCTTCAAAGCTGAATTCAAGTGTCTTACCTAGGAAGACTTCTCAGCTCCCTTCACCTGAAAATAATATCTTTCTAAACTCTGCTACCTACATCACTTTTTACATTTTGTCATAGATTTGAGTCAGTTCTGCACATGTCATGTTCCAGCTAGACTGTGAGGTTCTTGAGTTTGCCTACGTGGGATTCACCTCTGAGTCTCCTCAGGGGTCAGATCG
The DNA here is from genome assembly GCA_004024845.1 of Tonatia bakeri. Taxonomy (NCBI): domain Eukaryota; kingdom Metazoa; phylum Chordata; class Mammalia; order Chiroptera; family Phyllostomidae; genus Tonatia; species Tonatia bakeri. Next base: position 105,859 of record PVIA01002472.1, on the reverse strand, counting down.
TACTGAAGAGGACAACCTCTCAGGGTTTACAGAGTGTCGCTGCCTGTGTCACCTCACTGCATCATCACAACAGCCGGGATTACAACACCTGAGAGAGGAGGTAGCAGTCTAAAAGGACCACCCTTGAATCCAGATCTTCTAACGTGTCCTCTTGTCTCGGTGGTCTTCATTCCCAGAAGCACCCTCTGTGACCTGAATATGAGGGCCTCGTGGGTGAAGTGAATTATGGACACAATCTTCGGGTCCCGCTTTCATCCCAAGGATGGACAGCAGGACTTGAGATGGTGTCCTTGAAGCCTCCTTTCCTTCCCCTCCTCCCAGGTGACCCAACTCCCTGGGCCCCAGCTAATGGGTTAATAGTTCCTCCCATGTATTTAGGGACCAGGGGTGACCTTGTGCCCTTTGTGGGAATGTAGGCAGATAAGATCAGAGGGGAGAGAAGAGACCCAGACAGTTTCCCATGGAATTTGTGTAGGGGCCTCATGTTCACTGGGCACTTACCAAGGGCCAAATACCACTCTGGGCGTCTCCTTTGGGTTCTCTTCTGATAACCTTCTGAGTAGGCTGCTTCATAGAAAGCATTTCATAAAAGGGAAAGTAGTCATCAGTAACACGAAGGGCCTTGCCCAAGTTCACACCACCAGTAAATGGCAAAACCAAGATTCAAACCACTTTTCATCTGTTTCCAAAGCCTCTCCCTCTCCTCTATGCTGCCCACCAAAGCACAAAAGATCTCTGGGAGAAAAGAGGAGGGTTTTTCTTACAAGCTACTTGTTCTGATGTACCTACACTTACAACTAGACTGCTGGCATGAGGGAGGGTTTTGCCTACAGTCCTGATAACTGTGTTCTCGTTACTGAACAGAGGGCCTGGCCCTAAGTGGGTCTGCCTAAGGTCAGGGGGTAACGTGTGGGTTCTTGACTTCATGTAGAAAAGATTTCACAAGTCCAGATGACTATGAGGATGCATTTATTAAAGCTGCAGACAGTAAAACAAGGGGGAACTTTGCATAGAAGAAGCAACAGGAGAGCCCAGGCTGGGCTGCCTTAGCTCACTGGGAAGTCAGAGAAAAGGGGACCTTGGAGGCAGGTTCAAGGGGTTTGCCTGGGACAAGCTGCCGGCTGGCCATTGTCTTAGAGTTTAGGAGACACATGCCTGAGGGGAAAGAAGTGGGAGAAAAAGAGGGGAATGGAAATGGTAAGGGCTGCTCCCCAGAGGAAGAGTGTGTGTGCTGGGTCCTTTGTCTTGAGGCTTTTATGTCTGTCTTGCAGGTAGGAGTCTTAGGGGAGGTCTCAGGAGAGGGTTTTGGTAGAGTATTCATCAGTTCTCGAGGTGTGCCAGGTGTTTTCAAGGTCATGGCCTCCACTAATTGGTCAGTGACCGGGCAGGGAGTCTTCAGTCATTAAGGTTGGTTCTGGTATCTTTTTGCTACTTTTCTGGGCGTGGAGCTGAAATGCAACGGAGCCTAGACGTTATCCCTAGGGAGGTGACCTTTTGTACCAGCTGTAAATTGCTTGCCCATTGTGCTCAAGTATCTGTCTCAGTTTCCCTATTCCACTTGCCAAAGAATTTTCCTAGCTTCTTACTATCCTGTCTCATTCTGAGAAAGAGAAAGGAAAGCAATTGAAAAGTAAACAAACGGGAGGAGAAGAGTAGAAAAACTGAGAAGAAAAACAAGAGGAGAGCAATCAGGCTTGAGAATTCTAAAGAAATGCTTGATTTGATCACGAAAGTGCCTCCTCCCAAGTGGTGAGAATAATAGTGTTCAGAGTGCTTACTTTTTCCAACCACTCTTCTAAGTACTTTGCGATAAGAAAATTATTTAATCCACTTGTACCCTTGAGATAGTATTTTCTGCAACTTTAGGTGAGAAAACTTAGGCACCTAGAGGTCAAGCATTTTTGCTAGAGTCCTGTAGGCACTTGATTACAGAACTGGCATTTGGGTCTCAGAAATCTGAGTCTACAGTCCACACTCTTAACACAGAATGACTGTGGCCAGCGCAGGCCTGGCTGAAGGGAATGAAAATCTCAAGTTTGAAGTCACATACTCTACCCTTGAAGGATTTAAGGAGAAGACAAACCATGGACACAATATTGTGACCAACACGGGCAATAGTTCTGAACCACTAAGTAATTAAGCTGTTCATCTGTATGAAAATCCCCCCAGGGATCTCTACAAACCAGTGGTTCCCAGGCCTGGCTGCATGTTAGAATTACCTGGGGAATTCTTACAAAACACTGTTGCCTGGGCCTCATGCCAGACCAACTGAGTCAGAACCTCTTGAGGGGGCCTTAGCATCCCAATTTTTTATAGCTCCCCAGGTGATTCTGATACACAGCCTGGGCTGGGAACTACTGATGCAAGTAAATGAAGGGGCCATCTGTGAGTGAAGAACCAGCTCTGACCAGCTGTTTGGCTTTGCCTGGACTGAAGCTTTCTCAAATGCAGGAAGGACTTTCAAGGCTAACACCAGGATAATCCCACAGAAACCAGGATGAGTTGGCCACCCTGGCAGGAAGAAAAGACACCCTCATCTCTCCCTTGTCTAAGAATCTAGAATAAGTAGCTTCCTACAGTATTCTGCATCAAGAGAACTAGCTGCTAGATGTCAAGAAAGATAGATTCCAATCCCAGCCCTGCCACTAAACAGTTTTGTGATCTTAAGCAAGCCACTAACCCTGTCTGGGCCACAGCTTTCTCCTGTAAAATGAGGAAGTGGGACTAAATGGTTTGAAAGTCCCTTGAAGTTCTATCACTCAGTGCTGAGACTTCTTTCTGGGCTGTGGGCATTATTCTGAGTTTCTGCAGGACAGTGTTCATTGTTTCTTGATCATGGCCCCTTAGCTTTCCAAGGGGAAAGGCCATAAATTTCTGTATGTTTGTGCCACACCCCTGGGGCCTCTCACAGTGTCAGAAACGCACAAGTTGGCTGTCCTCAGTCTAGTGGGTCCTCAGGGAAGCAAGTGGTCATTGTTTTCCACAGTTCAAACCTGGGAAGTCCAAGTGGGGCCCAGCCTGGCAGGAAAAACTTTATTACTGCCAGAGGCTTTTAGCAAGAAGGTCAAGTGTTTTCAGAGGGAGGAAATGAACGCAATGATGGCAAATCCATTAGCTGAACTCCAGTGGAGCCTCCCAAGCCCAGTGAAGGGGGAGCTGTGATGGACTGAAGCTGGCCCCTACAGGCTCAGGGGAGCTGATCACACTCATCTCTGCCCAACTCTGCTTTCAGTGATGTCACCTGGGTGGCTTGAAATCAGCTACAGTGGGAATGGTGGGGATATTTATACCATAGAAAGTGTCAAATGCTAAAAATCTAGGCTTTTCCTTTATTAATTAACTAAGTAATTAGTTTGTTTGTTTGTTTGTTTATACAAATTTTCAGGACATATCTCTGGCTGGTTAGCTCAGGAAGGAGAAGGTAGCTCCCAGCCCAGGGCTCCTTGGGGGTGCAGTAGAGCCAGGGGCTTCTTCATCCAGGGCCAGGCAGAAGTATCAAAAGTCAAGTGAGAGTAGGAGAAGGGACGAAAGGACAGAGAAACAGGGAAGACTTAGCCAGTTGTCAATAGGCCTAAGCAAAACATTTACCTCAGTCACTCATAGTCCATTTGGGGAAGTAGTGAGTTTCTCAACATAGTAGGTCTTCGAGCAGAAGCTGGCAACCATTTTGCAGAATGACATGAGGACAAAGGGAAATTTAAAAGTAGAAAAAATAGGCATGGGCTTTAGAATAAGAATGCTAAGGCCCAAAGCTCCAACATGACTAAACTACCTGTTTGATCTCAGGTAAAATTACTGAGTCTCTCTTGGAGTCAACCTCCAAATTTTTTCAATGGCAATAATGAAATTTTATTAACAGGATTTGTGCCAGTTACATGCACATTTGGCCTAGAGTGGGTACACTAAGCAGGAGCCACTGGCTGAGACACAGAAAAAGATATCTGGTATGTGACACCTGTGTATTTTGGACACAGTTTTTGAGTAAGCAGCTTGAGACTGGGAAAGTTTGCAAAGCAATTTCCAAGTTTGGTTGGCATACATTTCTCAGTGACTGTTCATAGTCCCCCAGTTAAGCTAAGCTGGTGGGCAAAGGAATGTGGCCTTCAAACTGACCACAGGGAAAAAGCAATAACCCCTTGGGAGGTGACCTTACAGCCCACCACCAGCAGGCTTTGCTCAACTCTCATGAGTACTCAAGCAAGCAGAAGGTGGGAGCTTTTCTGGAGAGGAAGATTCAAGGTAGGTTCTACCTGAGACTTTTCAAACTTATCCATTTGGGTATATATAATCTTCACTCTTGAGCCTTAGGTAGCATATCCTCACAGTACCTTCTAGAAACCCAGAGGAGATTGATCCACATGGTCTAGAGAGAGGTTAGGCCAGAAGTCGCAAATGGGACTTAACTCTCTCTGTAACCACATCAAGGAGGAGCTTCCAAGTCTACACCAATAAAACAGGAGGTGGAGGAAAGCTCCACAGGTATCCAGAGTCTGGACTGGAATAGAGACATCAGGACTGGGTCACCTACTCACCACTCTCCCACCACTGCCCCACCACATGGAAAATAAGGCCAGGAAGGAGACAAACACCCCCATTCATCATGGACCCATAAGCTGTTCACAAACCAAGGTAATTTGTGTTTAGTAAATGCTACCCTCCTCTTGTGCTAGTTCATGGCATAACCCATGGTGCCCTCCTTGCTTCATAGGCATTGCTTAGGGCTGGGCATTCAGAATCCCCAAGAAGCTTGGAGGCAGCACCCCAGAGGCAGTCTACAGCTCTATTTTTATGAAGCTGGTAAGAGGTTGACTTAATTTATCTCCAATGCTCCCAGTTCAAAATACACCCCTTCGATCCTAGGGCCCAGTCTTCAGCAGATTCCCCAAGTTCTGAGGCCAAAGACAGGTGTGACACACTTCTCGGAAGTCCCAGAGTTAGTAGGTACACTCTTGGCATTTCAGGTGTGCACAAATTGTTAAATGCACCACCCTGTGCAGAGGCCTGGGACTGGGCCCATGTCTACATATCCCTGGACAGCAAAGAGAATGGAGAAGTGGGGCGGGAAGGGCTATAAGAGATAAGAGATATCTAGGTATTGAGATACACCCAGAAAAGGCAAGAATGAAGACCTAGATATCCTGACCTTGGGGCATATCATATCCCCTTTTTGGGCCTCATCTCCCCGTGTGTACCTCCTGTGGGTTCTGTCTCTTTCTAGCCCAACCCATCCACTCTTCACCATCCACTCTTCACTGCACTGCCCCCCTCCTGAGACCAATTTACCGTCTGTTTTACTGACCTCCCTCATTGACTCTTGCCTCCCCTAACTTAATAATCAGAGGGGAAAATCAACAGCAAGGACGATTCTAAAAGAAGAGGAGGAGGAAGAAGGGAAGTAGAAAAATCAAGTAAAGACATTTTTCACAAGCCAGAGAGGAAAAAGCAGAAAGACTCTGGCTAAGAAAAAATACCAACTAAACCTCCGTTGCAAGTACATATGAAGGTGTGATCTTTAAGGAAAAAGAAAGTGGCAGGCACAGACCAGCGAGAGGCAGTGAGGAAACAGGATCTGGGGGGAGGTATGCAAGGTCAGGCACCAGGCCTCTTGGGCTGGAGCGGCTAGTTCAGGGTGAAAATGAAACACAAAAGCCATGGTGCACTGGACCCCAAAAAGCTGGAGGCTTCTGGGGCAAGGCATCTTTCAGATCAGCCACCGTGGTGGCAGGTTGTGAAAGCACCGTGTGCTTCTGCTGAACTTCAGGGCAGCCCCAGCTCCATTCCGCTCCCTCACGGCTCTGCTTCAGTCTCAGGGAGCCAGCTCGGTCTCGCTCTCGAGGGAGCTCCCAGACAAGGGAGCCACCGAGGAAGGCCCGGCGGCTGCAGCAGCCTGCTGGGAACAAGGGCATTTTGGGGATTGTTGGATTGTTTCCAAGATTCAATTAAAACGACCCTGGAAAGAAGGCCACATTTCCCCCTATATTTCAGATAAGGAAATCAAGGTTAGAGGAATTTTTAAGGCCACAGTGTTAGAATGTGGTGAAGCCAATACAAAGCCAGCTGCTAGTGTTTAATAACCTATACTTTCCCCTGGTTCTAAAAGCAATATATCTTTATTATGAAAAAGATATCAAGTAATAAAATAACAAAATGAAAGTCACCCATAACCCTCTACCCTGAAAGGAATAAAAATACTGTATATTTCCTTCTAGTCTTTTTAATTAATTCATCTGCATATTTACTTCCTTTAAAAGGAGGATTGTATTGTGTATACTGTTAGAAGCCTTTCTGAAAACTTTATGTGATAGACAATTTCTGTGCAGTCATTATACATCCTTAAGAAAGTGATTGTATTTGCTACGTAGCAATATGTCATATAGCTACACCATAGTTCATTTGGCCCTTTTCAACTCTTGGACATTTAAGGTGCCTCCCCCTTTGGGGAGCTCTATGAATGACTTTAAGGAATGTCTTTTAATATAACTTTTGCCAACCCTGGCACTAACATTTGTGATCTCAAAGAGCCAGCAGTGTAAATATACAGATTCAACAATAAAAATATACATGGAAAACCATTATGACAAGTAATAAAATCATAGAGCAAAGAGCTAGTAGATATTGGGAGAGTCAGATGAGTATAGCTTGGTGGGATCCAGTAAGGTTTCATCGAGAAAATGATACTGCATTTGAAATGGGGTCAGCAACCTCCTTCTGTAAAGAGTCAGATGGAAAATATGTTAGACTTTGCAGACAGGAGGGTTTGTTGCAACCACTCAGCTCTGTCCCTGCAGCACAAAAGCAGCCCGTAGACAATACAGAAATGAATGGGTGTGTCTGTGTTCCCAGAAACTTTATTTACAGAAACAGGCCATGGGCTGCACTTGGCCAATAGGCTATCGTTTGTCAACCCCTAATTTAGAACAGAAAAAAATAGAGATGGATTTTTGTTAGGGCCTTATCAGAAAGAGGACATTTCAGCTGGAAAGAATTGTGAGGGCAAAACAGAGAAAGCAAATACAGGGAACAGGGAAAGATATTTAATGGTTGGCTCATGTAGATTGGGCCCAAGTCATATAGGGTCTAAACTTCAGGCTAAAGTCTATAGATTTTATTATGCAGCACACAGAAAATTTACTCATTTTCATGGGACCATTTTCAAGTATTAGGGACCCAAATTGCTTCCAGGATGACACCCATCTCTGAGAAATTATGGGAAGGGTTCCAAGCACAGAAACACAGGTTTGAATTCATCTCTATTTTGATTTTCTGTTTTTTTGCTTCTCTCCTTTAGCATCCCATAATTCACTCCATTTTGGTATATCTAGACGCCCAGAGGCCAGAGGTTATCCAGCTGGAAGAAACAGGAGTGAGGCAGAAGAGGGGAAGGAGTTCTGTGTTGACTGGTTCTTCGCTGGCTTTGGATCTCTGTGCATGTGATGGAGCTTGTGAGAGAGCAGCTGGCCACCCAGGTGTGAGAAGTCAGCTGACTCCCTGGCCTAGAACATAGGCCTCCTTCAGGGTACGCGTCTCTCCACCTGGACTGTCTGCTCATTGAGCCCATACATGGTCTTCATTTCCTTGTATTCCCACAGCTCCTTTCATGGTCTAAGACGCTTCCTGACTTTCAAGAGTGACTTCACAATGAGTAGCATGATATTGACTGGGAACTGGTTAGAAATGAAGAGCCTGGGGCCCTACCCCAGACCTATAGAGTTAGAAACCAGGAGTCTATTTTTTTTAAGATTTTATTTATTTATTTGGGGCGATGGGGGAGAAAGACAGAGAGAGAAACATCAATGTGTGGTTGCCTCTAATGTACCCTGTACTGGGGACCTGGCCCACAACCCAGGCATGTGCCCTGACTGGGAATCGAACTGGCTACCCTTCAGTTCACAGGCCAGTGCTTGATCCACCGAGCCACACCAGCCAGAGCTAGGAGTCTATGTTTTATCCACCTTCCAGGTAACTGTGAGGCACATTCAAATTTGCAAATCACGGCCTAGGATTCCTCTATCCCCAGCAGGACTGCATCCCAAGGGGTTGGGCCTGTGCTACTGAGCATTGGATGCCATTTTATCCTCCTAAAAATCCCAAGATCTCATTGCTATTTCTATTTAAAACACACAGACACTGAGGATCTGATATGTTAAACAATTCGATTTGAACCTGGTTCTTCTTTATTCCAAAGCCCATACTATTGACTACTATGCTCTAGTGCCTTCTCTTTATGGACAGGGTTAGAAGGTCCATGGATGAAAATTTTCCCAAAGCCTGTCATGATTTATTTACTTAATAAGCACTTATTAACCACCTCTCTTATGCCAGGTCATATCCTAAGGTATTACATACATTGTTAAATTGCATCCTGGTCTCAACCTTATGAGTAGGTAACTTGCCTCAGCACTTACAGAGCATGAAACCTGGGCTTAGGAAGACTATGTGATTTGTTTGGGGGTTACTGGAGCTCAGAGTGCTATAAAATCTCACAAAAAGATGCATTTCTGGCTCAAGCAAGCAGGGGCTTCATAGAGGGACAAGCTGAACTGAGAAGGACCGTGCACATGGTGGGAGAAGACGACAGCGCAGGCGAAGCTGCACAGGTTCAAGTGCGCTGCAGTGGGCATTCTGCGGGGAGCCTGTGCGAACTGTGTGTGTCTCAGGCCCTGTGCCAACTTCAAGATCTTCCAAGTCCAAGACCTCTCTAACACGAAGAGCCCTCTCCAGGTGCCCTAGGTTTGAGTTCCATTTCTCCCATTGAGGCTGTTTCCCAGTTGGTATAAGAATAAGTGAATTTCAAACACTCTTCAAGTTGTAAAAGCTTTAATTTAAGTATCTGTAGAGAGCTGACCACCATTAGCCCCTCACAACCGCTGGCACCACTTTGGCTCCATACGGAGAAGTTGCCTCTGCAGCTCATCCTTTCTAGCCCCCATTACCATGTGACAGTTCCTGCACCTCCCCCCTCACTCCTCCCAGCCACACTGGCCTTCTTGCTATTCCTCAAACATGTCAGCCACACACTCTCCTCAGAGCCTTTGCACTGGTCGTTCCCTTTGCCCAATATATTCTTCCTCCAGACATCCTTCCCTCCTTCCAGTCTTTGCCCACACACTGCCCTTCAATGAGCTCTACTGTAACCCCTATTTAAAAATCGCAACCCCTCCCCCACCCACTGGGTTCATTTCCCCAAGCTCTTATTACTTTCTAACTTTGTAACTACTTTTGATTGTGTATATTGCTTATGTCAGGTCTTTGTCAGGAGTGAGAAGCTCCTTGAAAGCAGAGACCAGCATCCGCTTGCTCACCGACACATCCCAAGTGCCTAGAACAGCAGAGCTTCAGAACCCGCAGGCCCTGGACAGCTCTTGTTGTAGTGAAGACAGGAGCTTTGAGAGCACTCCTTTACAAGTTGTCTTCCCTGTGGGCGCTTCCAAGGCCCCCACCCCATGCACTTTGTCTGCAGCGGGGCCAGAGGCCACAAGGACCCAAAAACCAGTTCAGCCTTCTGACTCTCTGAGGCCAAGAGCAAGGCTACTTGCTTTCTTCCCACACCTCCGTCTTTGAACTATGCAGTCAGAAAGTGAAAGAGGGAGAGTGGAGAGGGCACACAAAGAATGTAGGAAAAGGAGGGAAGGAAAGAGGGGGAAGCAGAGGCTACTGTTGCAGATGGCCCAGCTAGGATCCAAAGTGGGAGCTGCATCTCCCACAGCCCCTTCTTGTATCCTAAACAGAAATAGGACAAGGGGCACACGGTTAGCACCTACTAAGAGCCAGTTTTAGAGGTGCGCATTTTCTATGGGCTGTCTCATTTATCCTTCTGACTACACTGGGATGTCGAGACACATAAAAAGCTGAACCCCAGAGACTGAGGCCACCCAAGATCAGACAGCTAGTAAGGCATGCGCACTAGAGAAACAGCTGAGTATTTCTCAGGGTACAGAGAAGAAGTTGAGGAATCCATTATGTGTAGCTTTGCTTTCCCGACCTCATTCATCTGCTGAAGTCACAGGACCCAGGGTCTGCAGTTTGGGAACCTCTGGCCCTGGGCACCTCTCCTGTGATCCGGTCCACTCAGGAAGGCAGCCGTTGCTCATGCTCCCTGCTCTCAAGTCACCACTGTCACCACAGGGAATGTTTGCCCACATCATACCCTTTCCCTTAGGCACCCGAGGAGGCTGTAAAGCCAGCCAGGAGATGTTTTGTCTGGCTAAGCTTTCGACTGATTCAAAGTCTTCAGAACCTACTCCTCCTGGCGCTGCTCTTCCTGGAAACGGTTGCCATGGAACACACAGTCATGCAGCCTTCACTGTCAGAACTAATGAAAGTCGAAGAGCTATTAGGGGAAGGATGTTTTTTTCTCCCTCTCCCTTCCGCATAATTCCACTCTTCTGGCTAGGTGTTTGCATTTCTGTTCTGTTTGTGAGATGTTAATTGCATCCTCATTGTAATTCCTTGCCCACTGCCATCACCTCCTTTTGTAGCTCCAGTTCCTGAAGCAAAGCCTTTTTGAGATAATGAAGCCAAGTGACCAGAAGGAGGGCTTCCAGCCTCTCTGGAGTGATCTTTCCTAAGCATGCATCTGACCACACCACATGACTGCTGAAAAGCCTTCTTTTTGTTGCTCCTGGGGACTCCAGGACAGTGTGCTCAAGGACTCTCAGAGCCAGGTCCCACCTGCACTTTGCAATCTCCCTCTTTCCTCCAGGAAATTCTGAACAAGAGTCACAGAGGGCCAGCTCTACCCTCTAACAACACTTCAGAGCTCAGTTTCTGCTGCCCCATGCCTTCTGTCTAGAATACCCTCTAGGCCCTCACATCATCTGCTAACTCTTTCAGGGTTCAGCTATAAGGGTGACCACATTGCTACAGCCTCCATTCCTAATGCAGGCAGACCTATGGCTCCTTCCTGTTCCCTGGGAGACACACGTCCCATCATAACTATTTGCTGCACGCCTACCTTCCTTTTCTAGGCAGTGAGTTCCTGGAAAGCAGAGCCAGGCTCTGATTCACCCGCAACATCCCAGTGCCTAGCTTTGTGCCTGGCACTTTAGTAGCTGTTTGTGATGCTGCTAACTTAAATCTTCCCACTCTGCGAGTCCACTGGGGAAAGGTGGGCACGGGCCAGCCTGTGGGAGGTGAAGACACTTATGGGTGAAGTGCTCTGCAGATTCCACCTGCCCAGTACTGCCCCACCCACCACAGAGGCACTCAGGGAGAGAAGCCAGTTCTGGGGCCCTAGAAGCTTATCTTGGTGGTATTTATAGGAGGATAATTAGCTCCTTTCCCTAGCACCTCTGGAGATGCAGGAAGAGAAGATCTGAGAGGCAGGAACGAGGAAAGTAAAGTGAAGTGATTGCCATAGAAACGTGGAGAAGGTGCTCAAGGGCCAGGGAGAAGGGGAGCAGCTCCCAGCACTTGAGGTACCCCTCGCCTGTGAATGGAGGGGCTCAGTCCTGGAAGAGAGACTCTCTGGGAAGCCTGGGGGCTTCTCCTCCCTCGGGCAAAGCAGCACTCTCACTTCAGCCCAGGCTTGAAAGGAGCTATTTGTTCCCACCAGGAAGACCCTGATTCTGCAAGAGGGTCCCGGGCCAGGGGCATGAAAAGTTCCACAAGTTCTCTCCCTCCAGACTCCTGAAGAAGCTCACTGTCACCCCAATAACTGCAGCTTCCCTGGCTGTGTGCCCAGGCATGGGAAGGGCTGAAGGCAACTTCCCTGCCCAGGGGCAATGTAAGGGAGTTAGGACAGCTGATCAAAGTGCCTTCCATCTCAAATCTTTCATCTGGACGCTTGCAATCGCCTCCTAATCGCTCGTTCAGCCCTTGTCCTCACCTCCCTTCTGTCGATTCTCCACACTTCCACCAGAATGATATTTCTAAAATGCAATTCTGATCATGTCACTTTCCTGCTCAAAATTCTTCAGCAGGTCTGCAAGATGGTCAGGATAGAAATCCTTATCGCTTTGCATTGAATACAGGCTCCGTCATGCTCTGGTTGTCTGACCACTTGCCAGTCCCTCTCCCCATACTCAGCCCATGATATTTCATCTCAGTCATACTAAGTAATGTGTGATTTCCCAAACACTCAGCTCTCTCTAGCCTCTGATCTTTGCCCATGCTGTTCCCACTGCCCATAATGCCCTTTCCTTCCTTCTTTCCTTCCTCTCTCCCTCTCCTCCCTCTCCACCTTCAATCTCCTCATCACCCTTTAAGTTTCAACTCCAGGACCACCTCTTCTCAGGGAAGACTTCCCAGGCAGACCAAGTGCCTCCCCTGTTGCCCCACTGGGCCTCCCATGTTCCCACTGAAGCAATCTCATGGCCAATCAAAATCACTGGGCTTCCTGTTGGTTTTCCAATTGTCTGTCCTTATAGATAGGTCCATGTTTTATTGATTTTTGTATCCCAATACCTAACAGAACTGACACCAAATTAATTTGCAATATCATAGAGCCAGGGCTAGGATGAGGTGAACGGGGCACTAGTGTGCAGAATTTGAGATGATCTCAGTTTGTATAAAGACAGGCTGCTCTTCTGTTTGCCAGGTCACATCCAGGCCTTGGTGACAGAAAGGGTGCCTTCTATTTCAGAGAAAGATGGAAAAGACTGCATTTTTCTGAAAGGTCCTAATCTCTGCTTTTATACAGAACTGAAAAGCATCTTTCTCTACAGCAGAATCTCCAAGTAAATCTCTAACTTCTTGGATGTAGGGCAAGATAAGGAAGGCTTACCCCTACCTAGACACTATCCTGGACTCCCAAGCCAATGGCTTTTGCACTTAGTTAAAATGAACTCTATAAATACTGTCTGTGTCTGCCCATACAAGACAGTTCTAGCCATAGACTTGGCTATACAGAAGAGCTAACCACCTAGCCTTTTATAATATGCAAAGATAGTCCCTAAAAGGAAACCATTAACAGCCACTTAAAAGGAGAGGGGAATACCACCAAGACTATACACACAGACCCAGGGATATAACATTCCCAGTCAAGCTATTTGATACACAACTCCAGGGCATGCCTGCCACTCACATAGACTGCAATGCCAGTCTATGGCCCCCAAAGCTATGCAATGTGATGTCTGTGTGCACCATGATTCCTCAGCCACATACAACAGTGGTTCAGATTTCCTCACGCTGAACATCCTCACCAATAGCCCCAAAGGGGAGCAAACTCAGTGTTGGCAAGCTGGTTCCAGAGACCACAAATGGCTGGCTTCTCTGACTTTCCAATGGGATGACCTTAGCCAAATCACTATACGCTCATCCTCTGTAAAACTGATGCCTCAGGTTAGGTCCACATAAGGACATTAGGCTGAGGGGTTCCTGTGGAGGGAAGGATAGACAGCTCCCTTCAAATTAGCAATGGGAAGGTCTTGTGTCACAGGAAATGGAAGGAGACAGTGAGGATTAACAAATGCTCCAGGAGCCTGAGTGCTTTAGGGTACACCTACTCCAACCCCTTCATTTTCAGATACAGAAACTGAATTGTAGCATTGGGAGGAGTCCTGCCTAATGTCACCAAATGCATTTACAACAAAGCAGACCCTTTTTGGTTCAGCCAGGGCTCATGGAACCATACACCTGATTTTTTGATAATGGCGGTGTTGGATGAGTCTGGCTCACAGCTTCTGTAGGTTTTCATTCAGAATCAATTAGAGGAATCCCATTCTCTTCAGTCCCTGCTCAATGGAGGTCTTCCTATCCCTAAAGTAAGGGCCTGCCCCTGCCCTTTTTAAAGGGTCCAAGAATTGTCTCAATTTCTTGTATCTAAGGAAGTCTTTACCCAGCACTCTTTGGTGGCATCTACCTGAACTGCTGGCATATAGAACCCAAAAGGAGAAGCACACCTTCTGGAGCAAAGATTATCTTAGTGTGATCCTGACACCAATTGCACTGGAGTCCCTCAAGTGCTTGCTAAAAATCTAGTTTTCCAGACCTACTAAATATCTTCTACTAGGTGTGGGAGATATTTACTGACATTCAATAAAGTTTGAGAACCAATTCCCAGCTATCACAATAGGAATATGGGATCTATTGGCTATTAAGTATTTACCCAGGCACTGTGCTGGGTATTGTATATATACATTCCCTATAAATGATAGAAGAAGGATAAAGAAGACACTATCTCTCAGCCACAGAGGGAACATTAGTGCTGAGGATGGCACCTAGAGCCCACTGTATCGAAGTCCTTCCCAAAAGGAGGGGATGCATCATGTGGGAACTTCACCTTGAGTTCCTACTCTCAGCCCTCAAACCCCAGCAATTCACTCACTTCACTGTATCTTCTTCCACCTAAATTTAACCCCAAGCTCTCAAAACCTCTTGAATCTGAACACCCCTGTTACATTGTTGGTTCTGCCACTTACTAGTTATATGATCCTTGATGCCTTGTTTTATATCTACAAGCCTTCATACTTTTCTGTATAATTGGGGAGAACAGTTCTAGGGTAGTAGTTAATATGAGAGGTAATTATAGGAACTCAATAAATTAGCTCTCTTCCCTTTTTAATCCCACTTTTGGAATGGCATAACCTGGCTTAACAAACCCCAGTGGCCTTCTGGCCCTTGTTTACTTCCCCATGACCCAACATCACCAATTCAACCCCTCATCACACCTGGATCATGTTTGCCCCTGGGCCTTTGCTCAGGTTGTATCCTTCACCCACTATGACCACACACTTTTATCTGCCAGTGAAAACCCTATCATGTTTAAAGGCCATGTTCAAGTCCTTCCTGCTGTCTTAGAAAAGCCTTCTTGTGGTCCAGGGAAACAGAGGCCTCAGTCCCCTCTGTTTCTCCCCACTGCTCTCCCTCCGCTTCATCTCCTGAAGATGAGAACATCAGAGTCAGCAAGATCAATGTTCTGTAGGTATTGTGATTTCCCATACTGATATTTTTTAATGGATCAGCATCAGGCCATAAATTTTTGTTTTGCCAGGTGAGGATATAATTTTCAAGGCGTCCTTCTAATCTCATCATCACATCACAAAACAATGATACTGCAATGCCAAAAGTAATAAGGAAGAGTATTTCATACAAAAGGATTGTCCTTTAAATGGAACAAACTCGGCTTCACGAAAGCTCACTGCACTGTCCATCTGTTGCTCCCTTTGCTTTGGACTAATGAAAATGCTGTCACGGGCTGGCTCCTGGACAAGTGCTCAGTCACCTGCTCCATGCAGGAATTCACCCTGGCAATATGCTTACCTGGCAATGTCCTCAACAGCTTCCATTTACTGAGCACTTGCTGTATACCTGACCCTGTGCTAAGCACTTCATGCATTATCTCACTGAGTCCTTTGCTTCCATCATTACTGCTACCATTTTTGACATGAAGCTTAGAAAAGTTGACTAATGAGGCCAGGTCACAAATGGTAAAGTGGCTGAGCTGGACTTATAATATAGGACAGCTTGACCCCAAACCCGAGCTCCTTCCTCTACTCCATGCCTTGTCTTCTAAAACAGGAAGAATGTTTCGAAGGCAGGAATATAAAGGGATATGCTTCTCTATCTCCTCACAGTCCATTTTCATAGTATGCAGACATTCATTCATGTATTTGACCAATAATTATGAAGGCACTGTCCTGGGTGCTGAATCCAGTGACAACAAGGACAGAAACCATGTCTGCCCTCATAGAGGGTTCACTGTGACATGTATGAATATGCCAAATAGGGAGCAATAATGCAATGTCTTACTAGTAGCTCCCCCACTCAATCCCAAGAGCTTTGTAAAGACCAAGGTGACAGGCAGGTGTACAACTGTTAAAAGTGCCCTGGGTCTCTGAGGGCTCAGTAATGATCTGATTCCCTTAAACTACCTGCCTTAGCTATGGAAATTGATGAGTCAAAAGCACCTTTCAGACCGACAAGCCCCCACACTCCAGCTCCACTTGATTTATTAGAAGGAGTTGAATTTAAAAGGGACAGATGCAGTATTGATTTTGCATGTACTTGAAGATAAGCCTCCCCCAACTCCCTGCTAAGCCCTGGGCCCCAAGCCCCCACTTGCTGCTGAGCTGATCACAGCAAATCACTCTCTTCAATGACTTGTTTCATCCCCTCACCACACTCTGATCTTACAGCTCTCAGACCTGCTCTCCCCTTTCTTAGCATCCCTGTGGCTTCCACTTGCCTTTACCTCACAGTTCTACAGTGATGCACCCACATGGCCCTTTAATGCTCACTTTTAGAAAGCCCAAAAGTCATGGCTGCTATAACAGGTTATTCAACCCTTACCACCAAGCAGCTCCAAGGCTATACCCATTCCCAGCTGTCCTAACTCCTCCAGGACCATGCCCCCAACTTGCTAACCCTGTGACTGAGGCCTCTGACCAGAGAGATATCACACTCTTGGCATATATATCATGTCACAGTCTGACGACCAAATTCACAGGGCTATGCCTGACAGACAAGATCATAGCCTATGGGTCTCAGCAAAAAGTCTAATAATCTTCTCACTGAAGACACTGCTGGCATGTTAAGGAGGAACAATTTCTCCTTGTGTAGGGCTTTCTTGCATGGCAAGAAGACTTAGTATTTCTGCCCTTGTCCACTGGAAATAAATCCTAGTAACAACAAAATATGTCCCCAAACATATCCCAGTGCCCCCCCTAGAAGGGCCTCCAGACTGGAGTGACAGTGGCTAGGGGTAGTTTTGGATCTTCCCATTAATGCAGCCAGTAACTAAAGACTGGGAGGGTCCTGAGAGTGGGAGGACGGTGCTCTGAGAAATGCCATTGTAGGGAAGGGAGAAAATACACTCAGATTCCTCTATCACCTCTGTTTCCTAGGTAAAAAGCATCCTGAAGAGACATCAAAGAGGGAAGGGGTGTACTAGACCAGGTTCAAGAATATTCACTGGAGGTAGTCCACATCATGACTGAATCAAAGTGGAAAAAGTTAAAATCCTCATTGGCATATTTCTAATCAATGTTCAAGAGGTAGCAAAGGTAAAGGAAAGAGTATGCATGGGCATTGGGGTCAGAGGAGCACAGACTGGAATCCAAGCTCTGCACCCTTTACTCGCTGAGACCTTCATCAGGATCTTTATTTGGACCTCAGTTTTTTCATCTGTAGAGACACAGCAGTGTATGTCTTGTAGGAATGAAAAGTGAGCATAACTGGAATTTCTCTCCCCTACTTCAGTAGGGCAGGTGGTTTGGAACAGCTCAATAGTGTGCTGCAGTTGTGGGGATGGGGGTGGATGGGAGGAAGAGGCAGAAAGGGGAAAGTCAGGGATGAGCTGTGGACAGGATATTCCAGAAATGGTAGGAGATCCTGGACACCAGGACCCCAAAGATGAAGTCATGACCTGTGCAGTGAGCACAGGTATTAAAGATTCTGATCCTGAAACCAGTATTAAGATTAAAACCCCACACAGTAGAAGAGGTCTCAGGAAAAGAATAGGGAAGGGCATCAGCGGACAACTAACTGGAGGTCAGGGTGAAATAGGTCAGACACATTGGCAAGACCAATAAGAAGGCAGCACCCCTGAATCATGATGGGAATATAATTCCTTTGGCCACAGGACAGCTTTTCCTTATAGACAGAAAGTCACTGAACTTAAGAGTACCTAGGAGTACTTAAGTCTCACTCCATTCTTCACTACCAAAGTCATTGCACTGCCCTGGGGAGGGATGAAAGGGGTGGAGAGGGAGCTAACTGGGTCAGCAGTGGGTCGATGAAGGCCATCTTGTTGGGCACATCTGAGCAAACTTTGGAAGACACCTAAGTTGGATGCCTAATTGACTAAAAGGCAGTGGGGAGGGTAGAAAGTACACCCTCCTTTCTTAATCCACATTATTTGCCTTACTTCCACCTTTTAAAATAAACTTTATCATGCAATATT
Source organism: Tonatia bakeri (assembly GCA_004024845.1). NCBI lineage: Eukaryota > Metazoa > Chordata > Mammalia > Chiroptera > Phyllostomidae > Tonatia > Tonatia bakeri. The sequence continues at coordinate 88,017 of PVIA01002472.1, read as the reverse complement.
TGAGACATATTAAAATTGCATAAATAATAATATAATAAAAAGCCATGTTTCTGCCACCAACATTGGGAAATTAGGCATTTCTGGTCTAGCTGAAGGCCTCACCCACCACACACCTCTTCATGACCACTCCCATCCCCTCCTTTACCCACAGAAGTCAACATAACCTGGAATTTAGACTTTCTCACTCCCACAAATGACTTTATACTCTTACAAGACATGTATTTATCCCTGAACAATACATAAAATTGGTTTTTGTGTTCTCAAACTTTTTATAAATCTTATCATAGAATTAGTATATATTTCTGCTGCTTGCTGTTTTTCCTTCAGCATTATGTTTATGTGATTCATCTCCATTGACATGTATAGCTCTGATTTATTTATTAGTTTTCTTTGATAAAATAGTATCTTTTGAGAACATCACTTATTTATTTATTCCTGTTAAAAGATAATAAAGGTTTTTTTCCAAAATGTTTCTTACAAACTGCTTCTGTGATCATTCCCTAGCCTGACTCCAGGCACAAATGGGCAGATGCTGCCATCTGTCCCACCCATCACTCCTTCACTTCCTTTCAGCTGTGCACCTTCCTCCACATCCTGCATCCAAGCCACTCTGCTTGGGCTCTGTGATTAGACTCCTCTCATCAGAAGAGTCCCTTGTTTCCTTGAGCTGGTTTGGAACTTACCACCTTAACTTTGTCCTTGGGGGCTCTAATCTCTGCCCTACATCTTCAGACAGAAATTGATGGGTAAGTAACCTACCCCAAGCCCAGTGAAGTCCTGTGGGACTTGCCTTTACTGTATCAGCTCCTTCCTGACTCCTGTCTAATTAGATGATAAACTCCAGTGGGTAGGGGTTTGGTCTGCAGCATTCAACGATAGAGCTCTATCCCAGGCACAGGACCTGGAACATTACATGATGCTCTTTAAATAGTTGTTGAGTAGATGAATACATGAACAAATGCTTCATGGAGAAGGAGTGTCAGATAACCAGGATTATGTATACACTTGCATTTACCTTCACCTGGATACACAGCCCCAATCTATGCATCCATGGTAATCCCAGTGAATTCCACGTGATCACTGGATCTTCTGCAGACTGAAATTTCCCTCTCACCACTTAGTGAAGTCTAATTAAAGATACAAACACATCCGGTCTTTCCCACACAAGCCCCCCAACAGCCTAAGTCACCCAAGAATGGTGGATCCTTACAGTACTCAACCTGTAGAAGCCAGTGGAGATGGCCTCCCTTTACCTGGTGGGTTCGCTTTTTTTCTTTAAATTAATTTTTACTTTTCGATTACAGTTGACATACAATATTAGTTTCAGGTGTACAACACAGTGATTAGACATTATATAACTAAGTGATTATACCAATAAATCTAGTACCCATCTGACACTATACATAGTTATTACACTGTTATTTACTATACTCCTTATGTTGTATTTACATCTCCATGACTATTCTGTAAATACCAATTTTTACTTCTTTAATTTTTTCTAATTTTTGGTTTTAGAGAGAGGGGAAGAGAGGGAAAAAGATAAAGAGAAACATCAATACGAGAGAGATACATTGACTAGCTGCCTTCCATATGCACCCCAACTGGGGAGTGAGCCTGCAATCCAGACATGTGCCCTGACTAGGGAATCTAACTGGAAACTTTTTGGTTTGTGGGACAACATTCAACCAGCTGAGCCACACTCGCCAGGATCCAATTTGTACTTCTTAATCCCTTCATATTTTTCACCCATCCCCTTAACCTGCCTCCCATCAAAATGTTCTCTGTGTCTATAAGTCTATCTCTGTTCTGTTTCATTTTTTAGATTCCATATATAACTGAAATCATATGGCATTTGTCTTCTTCTGCCTGACTTATTTCACTCAGCACAATACCTTTTAGGTTCATCCATGTTGTTACAGATGGCAAGATTTCATCCTTTTTTATGGCTGCCATAATTTATTGTATATATGAACCAGTTCTTCTTTATCCATTTATCCATGTGATGGGCACTTAGGTTGCTTCCATATCCTGACTATTGTAAATAATGCTGCAATAAACATATGGATGTATATGTCTTTTCTATTTCGCTTTTTGGATTTCTTCAGATAGATACCCAGAAGTGGAATTCCTGGGTCCTTCTGTGTATCCTGTTACATAGTCTTTGTTTTAAAGTCTATTTTGTCTGGTCTAATAAGAATTACTACCCCAGGTTTTTATTTGTTTTCATTTTAATGAAATGTCTTTTCTCATCCCATTACTTTCAGTCTGTTTGTGTCTTTTAATCTGAAGTGAGTCTCTTGTAGACAATATACATAAAGTTCTTGTTCTGTTATCCATTCAGCCTCCATATGTCTTTTGATCAGAGCATTTAATCCATTTGTATTCAAAGTAATTGTTGACAGATATGTATTTATTGCCACTTTATTATTCATATTTTACTTTTCTTCTTCCTCTAGAAGATTCTAACATTTCTTGTAATACTGGTTTGGTGGTGGTGAATTCCTTTACCTTTTTCTTACCTGGGAAGCTCTTTACCTGTCCTTTGATTCGAAATGATAGCTTTGCTGGGTAGAGTAATCTTGATTGCAAGTCCTTGCTTTTTATCGCTTTGAATATTTCTTGTCAGTCCCTTCTGGCCTGCAAAGTTTCTACTGAGAAATTGACTGACAGTCTTATATGAGCTCTCTTGTAGGCAACTAACTGCTTTTCAGATTCTCTTTGTCTTTGATCTTTGGCATTTTAATTATGTTGTCTTGGTGTGGGCCTCTCTGGGTTCATCTTGTTGGAGACTCTCTATAGTTCTGAGACTTGTATGTCTATTCCCTTCAACAGGTTAGGGAAGTTTTCCATAATTATTTTTTCACACAGGTTTTCATTCCTTGCTCTCTCTCTCTTCTTCTTCCTGTACCCCCATTATGCAAATGTTGATATGCTTGAAATTGTCCCAGAGGCTCCTTACACTATCCTCATTTTTTGGGGGGGATTCTTTTTTCTTTGTGCTGTTCTGATGGGGTGTTTTCTGCTTCCATGTCATCTACATCACTGATTCGATCCTCTGCTTCATACACTCCACCACTGATTCTGTGTGATGTAATCTTCATTTCAGTTCACGGAGTCTTCAGTTCTATTTTTTGTTGTTGTTGTCTATTTTTGTTTTTATATTTCCTATCTCTTTGGTGAAGTCCTAAGTTCACCTACTCTTCCCCTAAGTTCATTGAGCATACTTATAACTAATGTTTTGAATTCTGCATCTGGTAGATTGTTTGTCTTCATTTTGTTTAGTTCTTTTGCTGGAGTTTTGATCTGTTCCTTCATTTCAACATGTTTCCTTGTCTCCTCATGTTGGCTGCCTCCCCATGTTTGTTTTTATGTATTAGGCAGAGCTGCTATGTCTCTGGGCTTTGTAGAGTGGTCTTATGTAGTAGGTGTCCTGTAGGTTCTAGTGGCACAGCCCCCACATTTGCCTGAGCTGTGTACTCCTGCTGTGGCCCCCATGTGTACACCCTTCTGCAGTACATGAACTTTGATTGCTGTTGGCATGTCAATAAAGGGATTTACCACCACCACCCCCCCAGGCTGATTAGCTTTGAGAACTGAGACTACTGTGGAAGATCAGCTGTGCAGCAGATCAGCTGTGCAGTAACGCCACCCAACAGGGCAGGAGTTACTTCAGCAGGGCTCTGTTGCCCACCGAGTCCTCCCTTTGAGTGTGTCCCTTGTGGAGGTGTTGCTTTGGGTGTGTCCCATTGGGTGTTGCTTTGACATGGTCTGAAGCTGTCCACCAAATGTGCTGGCTCTGGTGCCCCCCAGGAAGTACAAGCTAAGGTCAACTGCCACTTGTTTTTTTCCCCAGGCACTGGGCATGAACTACAAAGAAATCTGCAGATGGCTTCTACTTGTGCTGGCTTGGAGGTACCCAGGAGAGGCCAAGCTGTGAACCAAGGCTGGCTGCAGCTAATGCAAGTCTGGAGCCACATAGTGAGAAGCAGGGAGCATGCCATAGCCAAATGCTACTTGTCTGAGAGATTTTAGCAAAGTCCAAAGCATGAACCAAGTGAGGCCAACTAGGACGGGCCCACAAGTTGGGTTGGGCAGGGTCTCAGGGAATCACCAGGGTGTGAGGAACAGTGTGAGTCAGGTGGATGGAGGCTCAGATACAGCACCCACCTGCCAGTTCTGTGGGGAGAGGGCTCAGCAAAAAAATAATGGCCTCTGTCAGCACTTCTATCTAGGAGAAAGCTGCCTTTCCAGTCCTTGTCCAGAAACCAAACAATTCAGTTCCTCCCTGTGTACACCCTGGCACCTTTGAGCTACTGCCCCAGCACTGATATTTAGAGCTAGTGAGTCCAAATAAGTCGATGTGTGGATCCTTTAAGAGAAATGCCTGGGACTCCAGGAACTCTTTGTATCACTCAGATAAAATCCTGCTCGGTTTTACAGCCAGAAGTTATGGGAACTTCTCTGGCACTGGAACCTTGGGCTGTAGGGTCTGGTTTGGGTCTGGGACCCTTGACTCACAAGAGGAGGCCTCAGCAGCCCAGATATCCCTCCTGATTTTTATCTACCACATGTGAGTGTGGGAACAGCCCATTTGATGTCTCCTACCTTCCTACCAGTCTTGATGTGTCTTCTACTTTACATCCTTTGTTGTGGGACATCTGTTCAGCTAGATTTGAGGCAGCTATGAATGATAGTTATCCTGTAGTCTAATTACAATTTTGATGTGCGTGTGGGAAGATCCGAGCATCACATTTCCCTACATTGTCATCTTGACCAGAACTTCTGTGAGGTCACTTTTTTGATGTAAAACACATGCTACAGTTGAAACATCTGATAGCAGTGCTGTTTCTCACATCAGATATTGAGAGGGGGAAGAAGCACAAAGCCCAACGGGCTCTTGGGGGTAAAAAAGGAATAGAGAAAAAAAGCTGGTATTTCCTGAGAGGGGGAGTGGAACTGAGATGTAGCCGTGAGAAATTGCAGACATTCTAGTCAAATGGCAGGTTGCAGTGGAGTAAAAACCACTGGGTGTGGAGAAAGGGGACTTGCCATCAATCCTCTCTCTGCCATGTACCAACCTATGACTTTGGTTAAGTCATTTAGCTTTATCTGATAACAGACATTAGCTAACATTTATTGTGTGACAACTACATACAGACAGTCATGTGCATCATGCAGCATTCCCAGGTTGAATCAGAGGATCAACTCACAGACTACACAGCCAGGCACACAGCATCTCCTGCAGGCATTTCTGATGACTTCACTACACTGCCTTTTCACTGAGCATACAATCCTACATGATCCTCGTAACAACCCTGTTGGGCTGGTAATGATAATAAATAGAGAAACTGAGACACACAGCTACATGGTTAGTGAGGATGCTGCAATTCCAACCTAGGGTTGCTGTTTGGCCTCAGCAGCACATGTTACTTGGGATCAGGAATCACTTGCTAAAACCAAGGTACTTTAGCTCAACCTTAAAAATTATTTCCAAAATCCATGGGTCCAGGTCCATCTTACTGGAATTCCTCCACTGAGCCCATTTTATTACATGGAGCATTAAAGGAAATTGTAGTGCCATTGCATCCCTGCATTAGTAAATTAATTTAATAAATATTAAATCCCTGCTGTGCACAGAGTACTGTTTTAGGCTCCACAAATGCAGAGAAATAAAAACCACAGAGTCTCTCCTTTAGAGATTCTCACGCTGAAATATGCAAAGGTTCGAGTTCAATGTTATAATGACTCCAAGGGATTCAGCAACTATATGCAACAAGAAAAATTCTGGAGAAAAGCACACCTGATTATTTAGGGTCCTGGATATGGTTCATACTATGTGGTCTTGCGAAACTCATAAGGCACGTCCCACTCTGGGTCCTCAGTGCCTCCATGTGTAAAATGGGATCATAGTCCTGGCTGGTGTGTCTCAGTGGACTGAGTGCCGGCCTGCAAACCAAAGGGTTGCTGGTTCAATTTCCAGTCAGGGCACATGCCTGGGTTGCAAGCCACATTCCCAGTAGGGGGCTGTGAGAGGCAACCACACATTGATGTTTCTCTCCCTCTTTCGAGGTCCCTCCCTTACCCTAAGATAAATACATTTTTTTTTTAAGTTTATAAAATGAGATCATTACACAGGATGATCTCTTGCTTCTTTCTGGCTTCTGTTCCAGAGCTCTTTTCCACTGGTAGTGACCAAACCCTGGGCACCATCAGTTCCAATGTGGCCAGCTGGACAGAGTTCTGGAGCCCCAGGTGGCACAGTGCACAAGACCAACTTAGACCAGGGGATTTCATTCTGTCTGTCTCCTCCGCATGATTTAACTCTCCTCTTGGCCTTTTTGTAGGCATCTGGGATTTGAAGCTGGCAGTGCCATCAAAGGCAGGCTGGTAGCTGCATTATAAAAGAGTTGTATTCCCTCTTGTTGATAAATAAATCCTTTTTCCCCTAAATAGCCAAGCTGGCGGGTTTCATTTTAAGTGTTTTGCACTCAGCAGAGAGTTGGTACTGGCAACACTGCATCCTTCATCTTTGCAATATTAATTAGTTTTCCATGACACTTTATTTTAATCACAAAAAAATGAGATCCGTGAGAACCAGTCTAAGAAAGAGTTGGGAAGAAGAGGGCAAATGAGACGCAGCATAGAAAGGAAGCACATATAATGTGGGGGAAGCAGTCAGAGATGGAGGGGGAAGGCACAGGCTATGAGGTGAGGAGGGAAGCTGGTGTTTATAAACATCTACTACGCGTTGGGAATGGTACTAAGTTCTTTGCCAGCATTGTTTCAGACAACCCTGAAGTCATTCTGCATTTTAGCCTCATTTTATAGACGAGCACACTGAAGCTCAGAAAAATTAGGTCTCTTTCTCAAAGTCAAAATTCTAGTACAGGGAAGATCCAGAATTTGAATCCTAAATTTTTTACTCCATGCCTGAGCCTCTTTCAACTACATCCATACAACTTTCCACAAATATGAATCTGGCAATTATCATGCCCAGAATAGTACCAGGCGTGTGGCATCTCCAGCCCTAAAAAGCACACAAGAAGGGCATTGACTCAATCTTTATGAAAATGGCACATTGCATTTTTGTCTTGGAAACATCCCTCTGAGTGCAGTGCAGAGACGGGACTTAAAAGTGGGCAAGACTGTTGCAGCTGCCTCTGTTAGGGTGTGGCTGTCAAGATGGAGAGAAATAACCCTGCAAACTCTCTCAACTCATTATCTCTTGGCAGCTCAGACAGGATGAGGTTAGATGAAATGAGAATAATAATACCCCTCTAAGGACCCAGAGGAAGAATTTCAAGAGAGGGGCAGTGTGAAAGAAAATGTGATCAGTATTTTCTTCTCCTTTGTTACAAAGCAATCCACAAACACATACTGAGACTCAGGATGTGTCAAGCAGTCTTTTAGTAACTATAAGGATATCTTTTATCCCTTTACCTTCAAAAAGCTTCTAGTCTGGTCAAGAAAGGAAGGCATGCTTTCCTAAACAGACACCTAGCAATATATACCAGGTAGGCACAGACAAGAAGTGGGATGCAGGAAGGGTGGGCTGAATTGGCATGATTGGGGGTGGAGGAGGATGGAGGGGATGACTGTTTACCAGAACATACTGTGTGTGTTATGAATTGAATTATGTTTCCTAAGCAGGTATGTTGAAGTTCTAACCTCTAGTAACTCAAAAGGACCTTATTTGGAGATAGGGTCATTGCATATTGTAATTAGTTAAGCTAAAATGAGATCAAACTGGATGGAGTAGGGTGGCCCCTAATCCAATACCACTAATATTTCTTTTAGAGGGAAGACGGCCACACGAAGATAAGGCAAAGATTAGAGTTACATTGTCACAAGCCAAGAAACATCCAGGACTACCAGAAGCTGGAAGAGGCAATGAGGGATCCTCCCCTAGAGGCTTTGGAGGGAGCATGGCCCTGCAATGCCTTGACTTTCAGCCTCCAGAATGGTGAGAGAATAACTTTCTGTTGTTTTAAGCCACCCGGTGTGTGAAAACTGATACTGTGTGTATCTCACTTTATCGTCCCACAAAACTGCATGAAGTGGACACTTTAGTTCCATTTTACAGGTCAAAAATCTGAGGCCCCAGAATTACTGTATTTGCCAGGTATAATGTGCTCCCATGTATAATATGCACCCACATTTTTGGCCCAAACTTTCAGGAAAACAACTTCTCATTTTAATCTTTTAATCCTATTTTATTTATTTATATCTAGAAACAAAACCAATTACTGTATTCCAGGATATTATTTTGCATATAGATATTTTTATTGCTTTCTAAGGTTACATTTTAATATATAAGCACAAATAAAAGAATTAAAAAGATTTATACAGATACAGAATTATTACTACACTTGTATAAGGCACATCCTCATTTTTCCCTCAAAAATGTGGGCAAAAAGAAGTGCCCATTACACAGGGCAAAATACAGTAACATGTGCAGATCCTCCCATGAACATGTGGCATGCCTGTGCTCAGCTATCCACTACAGAGGTGTCTCTGGATGTGAAGCTGAAAGGATAAATAGGAAACAGAAGTTACCAGATGATCATGGGGACAGCAGGAGAACTTTCCTCCATTATGCCCTGCATTGCTTTAGTCCCCAAGATAAATGAGTGCTTACAGGGTGGCAGGCACAGGCTTGAAGCTGAAGAAAAATTGTGGTTGAACTGGATGTGGTTGCCCTTGAGGAAGTCATGGGCTAATGAGGGAGAAAGACAGTTGACCAGACACAACAAGGTGAGTGCCACATCCACTGTGTGAACAAAGCCGGTGGAAACAGCCTGCGGGTACTTCCTACTTCCATAACCAAGACACCTTCATGGTGAGGCAGCTCCAGACTCAACAACAGCTTGCAGAAAAATGAAACTGTACCACATTAAGTGAACATATAGCAGTTCAAACATCACTATTGTAAATTCCCAATGAAAAGCAACAAGAACAGATAAAATGTGAGAAAGTGGGCATCTCAGAATCAAGGAAACACTGCAACTTTTTCCAGGATGGGCACGGAAGGCTTCTTAATGATGGCACTTGAGCTGAACCTCAGGGAAGAGGGAAATGTGCCAAGGGGAGGGCACTGGGAGACGGATTGCTCACAGGCTGGCAAAGCTTCTCCCCCAAAACATCAGCTCCACCAAAGCAGGGATCCAGGTTGCTGTGATCACTGCCCTATTCACAACACTTAGAAGAGAATATAGTAGATATTCAACGTGTAGATAGATTTAATTAATCCCATTAGAATGAGATTGTATATGAAATGTCTCTAAATGCTCCCAGAAGTTTGGTATCCATCATTTGAACACTTATTCCTTCATTTGTGAACATCTTAGCCTATGTCCCGCCCCGAGTCCTGGGTTGCTTTCTGGGAATACAAAGATGAGTAAGACAAGCTCTCCAAGGGCCATCTGTAGACTGAGAAGCCATAGAAGTGCTTCCCATATTTGCAGTGTGGTATACATCCTCTGATGGAAAAAAACAGGGTGAGAGAGAGCAGGCAAGCCCTGGTAGAGGAGGTGACACTCAGCGGAGATTTAGAAGATGAGCAGGAAAGGAGCCTGGCAGAGGAGGGAGAACGATGCTCTAGAAAGAGCAGTGGCTACATCCAAAGAGGAGCTTGTCGCCTCCTGGAAACTGCAAATACAGAGTGACCTGGAGCACAGACTGAGAAGCAAGATGCAAGGCGGGCGCAGCTGCCACAGCTTATGGGGCCCAAAGCACACAGGGATGTCTTTGAGGGGCCAGGATTGTGGTAAGAAAGATATTTGCTACCGTTTTGCAAGCCTCCTCTGGTCAGACTACAATTTGCTCACCCTGAGAACGGGGAGCCCAGTCCCTGCAGGGCACCACAAGGTAGAATGCAAAGCAATGGCAGGAAGAGGGAGAGACATGTGTTAACATTACCTTAAGTTAACATTCTTCTTTTTTTTAGTCCATTGGTGATTAATAAGTATTACATGTCCCCCCAATCCATTCTCAAGAGAGGTGTTATAATAACACGTCAGAGAGGTGTGGATAAGCAGCATTAGGGAGCCTGGTTTATAATGCAGTTTGTAACAGATGCTAACATCCCAATTATGCATTCCAGCATCATTTATACTCGACTCCATGGTACGGTAAGGCTCGTCACATCATAATTCTCCAAAGCAGTTGCTATTAATCATTCATTCATTATTAAAACACATTGTGTTCACTTTGCTTGGCAACAGGAGCAGGGCTGGCTCTGTTTATCCAGAGCAGTCATCTCCAGATGCTGTCAGCTGTGGCCCAGAGGAACTCCAGCCCTCCAGGGTGGCTGAAAGCTTCAAACAGACACCTCAACACAGACGGGGACATGGGACTCAGCAGGGATGAATCTCATCCAAAGGGATGTGCATCTGTGAGGGGCTGAATGCTTGCAGAAAACACGAACATCTGTTCTCCTGGGTGTCTCCTCGGGCCATTTCTCTCTGAGTTGAAAGCCCCCTTTCCGCTCTCTTATGTCCACAGGTGTCTCGGTATCACCCACTATCAGGGTTTTGTTTCCAAAGTCACTTGATCCTAAGAAGCCGTAGGTCTCATAGTCAAACATCAAGTCTCTAGGATCAAATCCCCGTCTTCTAGTACTAGCTGGGTGACCTTGGATAAGTAATCTAGCTTGTTGGTCCCTCAGTTTCACCAGCTGTCCAATGGGGTGGGTAATAACAGACCCAAGCTCATAGAATTGCTGTTAGGGTTAAATGAGTGAATTCTGACAAAGCCTTTACAAGATGCCTGAAACATAATTCATATCAGTCTTCATTATTACTTATTAAAACAATCTTAACCTCTTCTAGATATCCTCCCACAGCCTTTTACAGGTGGGGTATGGAATCCATAAATAGTTGTCGAGCATTCCAAATGTACCAGGTATTATTTTATGTACCAGAGATGTGGAGACATGTAAGGCATAACCCCTCCTTCAAGGAGCTACCCAGCCAGTAGTGCAATATGCTAAAATTGCTCTAAGCTCTAAGAGGTCTGGAAGTCCCTCTAGCTTTCCTCAAGAGTCTCTGCATTTGATTATGCTTTACAGTTTACACAGCACTTTCTTCCATTTAATATTTCATTGGTGCTCACCTGAAAGGTGAGCAGGGCACAAATTATTATTATATCTCTTACAGTAACAAACACCCTTGTCCCCTGTCACCGTTAGGTTAGTGCCTAAGGCTCTCAATGGTCCCTTTACTTTTAATGAAATATTTCAGCCCAAAAATGTACAGAGAGTAATTTAATGAATAAATAGAATAGTAGAAAGGCCTTCGTATCCTTCTTTTTGTGCTACCCAGTTGTAACCATTAATTTCAAACCTGGTGTTATGATTTCCATACTTTTCAAGAAAACACTTACTACAAAAAATATATACCTACAAATAATGTATATTTCTGCATACATGTTCAAATCTGATATAAATAATACCATATTGCACATCACCTGCAGCTCGCTTTTTTAGGGAAAGCATTTGTTATGGAAAAGATAAATGTATACAAGCAGATTGTACAATGAACACCCATGTGCTTATCGCCCAGCTCCAGTTATCAATACTCAGTCATTCTTGATTCACCTGTACCGATATCACGCCCTTCCTCTTTCCCTGGACTTAAATATTATATTTGACAATCATGCTTTAAAGTAAAATTTACATACATTTGAATGCATACATTTTAACTGTACACTTTTTAAAAAATAGATATATCCTATACGTCTATTTCTATCAAGATACAGAACAGTCTCATCTCTATGGAAAATATTCTTCTTTTCCAGCTTTTTCCCCCCTCCACCATCCCTGCACCCTAGGAAACCACTGTTTTGATCTTTCACCTTAGATCACATTTGCCTGTTCTATAATTTTGTATGAATAGACTCACAGAGTACACAACCATTTGTGTCCATTTGGGGTGAGGCATTTTATCTCTCTGAGATTCATCCCTGTTGTTCTCTGTGTAAGTAGATGGCTCCCTTTTACTGCTAAGTGGTACTCCATTGTATGAACATAGCACAGTTTGTTAATTCATTCTCATTGTTCATGAACATTTGCACTGTTGGCACTGCTTGGCTATTGTGAGCAAAACTGCTATGAACATTTTTACACAGTGCTTTTTGTGGATATTGGTTTGCATTTCTTTGGGATAAAGGAGTGGACTTGCTGGGTCACAGAGTGGGTATATTTTAACTTTTATGAAAAATTACCAAACTGTTTTCCAAGGTGGTTGTGCCATTTTTCACTGTATGAGCAATCCAGTTGCTCTATATCCTCACCAACCCCTGCTGTGATGCGTATTTTATTGTTCAAAACCTTTGCCTATTTTTATGCAGTTGTCATTTTATTTTTTAGTTGAAAGAGTTCTTACATATTCTGAATACCAGTTCTTTGTCAAAAATGTGTTTTGAAAATATTTTCTCCAGGTCCACCTATTCATTTTTCATAATATCATTTGTTGATCACAGGTTTTGTTTTAATTTTTATGAAGTATAATTTATAATTTCTTTTTCTTTTATTATCAATGTTTTCTGAATTCTGTCTTAGCAATCTTTATCTTCTATTCTGTGAATCTTCTGAAAGTCTTATAATTTTAACATCCACATTTAGGTCTAAGATCCATTGTGTGTGTCATTATTTTCTGAAACATCTGAGAGTAATGTACATGCATCAAGGCCCTTTACCTCTAAATACTTAAATGTGTACTTCCAAGAGCATGATACTTTCTTACACAAACATTGCAATGATCAAACTCAGACATTTACATTTATGCTATACTTTCAACTAAGATACCATCCAAATTCCAATTGTGTCAATTTACCTAAAAATGTCCTTTATAGAAACTTTCTCTTCTCCAGTTCAGGATCCTGTTAGTGGCCAAGTTTCTTTAGCCTTAGATAATATGTAATATTTCCACAGCTTTTCCTTGTCTTTCATGACAACATTTTTAAAGAATACAGTCCTTCCATCTTTCAAGAGAAAGTTATTCACTTGGGGTTGTGTGACATTTCCTTATGGTTAAAGTCATATACACTTCAGATATCACACCTGGAAACACACCAATGTCCACTTGTTCCTTATTGGTGATGGTCATTTTGATCATTCAATCAAGGTGTTGCCAATTTTCTTAGTATATACAATACTTACGGATTTCTCTTCTTTTCAACTAATAATCAGCATGTGGCAGACACTTAAAATCACATAAATATCTTGCTCTCATCAAAATTTCCTCCAAGATGTAGTGTCCACTGATGATTCTTTCCTGACAATCTTTACCATGATGGCTACAATATGATGATTTCCAAAGTCCAGCACTCCCTTCACACTAACCACTCAGCCCACAGCATTCTATGTAACCAAGGGGGCGCCCTTCTGATGCATGTATGTATATATGTGTCTAATCTATGCATTGAATCTATTGTATCTTTCTACCTATCTATTGTGCATGTGGATTCATGAACTCCTGTTCTGTACTTGCCTGGTTTATTACTCGGTAGTATCCTTAATTATTTTGGTGTGCAAATTGTCTCAAACTGGATCAACAGGAGCTCCTTAAAGTTGGCTCCAGTACATTCAGTTTCTCTGCTGTATCATATACCATTGTAAAAAATATACCAAACTTATTTTGGCATTCTGCTGATTGCCATTAGGTTTTTAAATGATTTTTCATATGTATAAATAATGTCAAAGTATGAATTCTTGTGAATGTCTCCTATATACATCTATGTTCCAGGACAGTGCTAAGTATAAAACTTGTGGTTCTTAGGACATGAAAGTCATCCATCTTTACCATATAACTATTCACTTGTATGACTACAAAGTAGGTAGGACTTCTGGTCAAGATGGTGGCATAGGTAAATACAGCATGCACCCTCATACAACTACATCAAAATTACAACTAAAATATAGAGCAACCATCACTCAGAATCATCAGAAATCAAGTTGAATGGAAGTCTAACAACTACAGAATTAAAGAAACCACATCCATCCCAACCGGTAGACAGGGAAGAGACACAAAATGGGGTGGATACAAATTTAGGAGGGATATCTTGGGAGCAAGGAGTCCCAGCCCCAAACAAGGCCCCCAAGCCCAGGTTGCACTGCCTGAAAGATAAGACTCCATAACTTCTGACTGCAAAAGCCAGTGGAGATTAGTGGGTGAAAGAAACTTCTAGAGTCCCAGTCAGTTCCCCTTAAAGAACCCACACACAGATGTACGCACACTCATACCATCTGAACTCCAGCACCATGGTAGCAGCCTGAAAGGCACCACTCACATACAGGGAAGAACTGAAGTGTCTGGCATCAAGGTGGGAGTGGGGGTCATCTTTCTCCAGGACAGAAAGGCAGGCAGAGGCCATCATCCCATTTCTGAGCCCTCCCCTCACAGAGTCACAGAGTCAGCAGGTGGGTGCCACATCTGAGACTCCATAAATCTGGCTAACACTGGTTTGCCCTCCCCTAGAGATCCCCTGAGACTCTCTCCCACCTAACTTACAGGTCCATCCAAACTATTAACTGTGACTTTTCTGTATGGCTCATGCTTCAAAACTCATATGGTCTTAGCTCATGTTTCACAACTTCCTAAAACCTATCAAACAAGCAACAGCCTGCCTCAGTGAGTCCCCAGTCCCTGTAACTCTTGCTAAGCAGCCCCAGGCCTGGCACTAGCAGCAGCCAGCCTAGATTCACAGCTAGACTTCACCTGCGAATCTCCAAGCCCAGCAACAGTAGCAGACATCTCAGATTGCTTTATAGTTCATATAGGGGTGGCCCCAGGAAGAACACAGGTGGGAGCTGACCTTGGCCTGCATCACCTGGGAAACCCCAGAGCCTGCTCAGAGTTCAAAATACTGCTTATAAGAATGCTCAAGGAACTTAGTAAGGACCTCAACAGCATAAAAAAAAACCCAGTCAGAAATGAAAGATACACTAATTGAAATAAAGAACAATTTACAGGGAAATAACAGTAGAGTGGATGAAGTTGAGAATCAAATCAATGGTTTGGAACATAAGGAAGCAAAAAAAAAATCAGAACAACAAAGAAAAGGAAATCCAAAAAAAGTGCAGCCTCTGGCACAATTTCAAGTGGTCCAGCATTCACATCTTAGGGTACCAGAGGGAGAAGAGAAAGAAATTGGAAATCTGTTTGAAAAACTAATGAAAGAAAACTTCCCTAATTTGGTGAAGGAAATAGACATGCAAGTCCAGGAAGCACAGAGTCCAAATTATAATGAATGCAAAGAGGCCCACTCTAAGACACATCATAATTAAAATGCCAAAAGTTAAAGATAAACAGAGAATCTTAAAAGCAAGAAAAAAGCTGTTAGTCTACTACAAGAGAGTTCCCATAAGACTGTCACCTGATTTTTCAAAAGAAATTTGCAGGCTAGAAGGGACTGGCAGGAAATATTCAAGGTCATGAAAAGCAGGGACCTACAGCCAAGATTGTTCTATCCAACAAAGCTATTTAGAATTGAAGAGCAGACAAAGTACTTCCCAGACAAGGTAAAGCTAAGGGAGTTCATCACCACCAATCCATTGTTATATGAAATGTTAAAGGGACTTAATTTAAGAAAAAGAAAATGATCAAAACTATGAACAGTATAATGGCAATAAATGCATATCTGTCAAAACTGAATCTAAGAAACAAACTAAGCAAACAAGAACAGAGACAGAATCATGGATATGGAAAGCATTTTGATGGTTGCCAGATGGGAGGGGGGTATGGGAAATGAGTGAGAAGGTGAGGGGATCAAGATGTATAAATAGATAGTTACAAAATAGTCATGGAGATATGAAGTACAGTATAGGAAAGGAATAACCAAAGAACTTATATGCATGGCCCATGGACATGAACAATGGTTTGGGGATGGCCTGAGGGAGTGGGGGGTTCTGGGTGGAGTGGACAAAAGGAGGAAAATTGAGAACTGTAATAGCATAATCAATTTAAAAAATCTGTAAAAAGTAAAAAATACTAAAAACATCAAAATAAGCAGTTTTACCAGTTTACACTTACATTAACAGTGCATGAGAGTTTATCCTGATCAACATCCCTCCCAACACTTGGTAATGTTACACACACTCACACTCTCTCTCACACACACACACAGACACATTTGCCATTTGACAGGTTTTAAATGGAATCTCTCTGCTGTATAAATCTGCATATTTTCAGGTGTGCACTGGCCACTAAGCTTTTCTCTTTGGGAACTCAGCCATTCATATACTTATTCTCATTTTTAGGTTGAGAAATAAAAACTCAAATGCCTTAAGGAATACGCCCTACATGACAGCACTGTTATAAACTGGACATGAATCCAGGTATTCTAACACTAAAAAAAATTTCTACTATCTAGCATGATACTCTATAGATTCATGATTAAGTACATGTGTCAGTTTGTGTGTGATTGTACATGTGTGTGTGACAAGTAGGACAGTATTTTTCTTTTTTGAAATTCACATTTTAACTTGAGGTCTTCAAAGCCATCCCTGGATAAATATAACATCCCTGGCAAATCACCTCCAATATACCCTTTGGACCCAATCTTTTTCCTAAGTAAATCAAATTAAAATGAATGAAAATCAAGAACAGTTTAGAAGAGAAGTCCTCAGAAGACCGCGCCCCGCCATTTTGCCTATCTTCCTATGTAGGTTTATAGAATGAACAAATGAACACAGGCTACAAGTCATCCTCACCGACCATCCATCTCTCTCTCTCTCCCCCCCCACCCTCTCTGGCATCCTCTCTAGGACACTGACCAGATTAGGATAGGACCCAGACTACTGGCCCATGTTATACCCAGAGACAACTCTGGAAAAGCTGTGTTCTCCAGTTGCCCCAGGAAACAGCAGCTACTCCTAGCCTGTGGCTTTAGCAGCTGTGGTTGCACACCATCACCCCACCCCCTACACTTTCCCTTAACTCACCCAGGCTCATGGCTCCCTCTACCTCAGGAATGCTCATTAGTCTGGGATTAGCAGTTGTGTCAGCAGCAGGTCCAGCAAAGCCCTGCTGTACTGGGCTGTAGCTGCAGAGACCTGTCTGTGGAGGGAGGACTCAGCTGCCCAAGGGCCAGGCACATGTCAAATCCAATTTTGGAGAGGATCTTGTTAAGCCTCCTTATCGGATGACAAGTCCTCCTTTTAAAAAAAAAATCATCAGTTAAGAAGTTTTTGCAAAGTCTACCAGACACCAAAGCTCAGGTCAGATAGTATTTCCTGTCAAGAATACATTCTTTATATTCCATCAGTCACTCGGTTCAAGGGGATTTGATTAGTCATATAGGATAACATACAAGCCTTGCTAGCCAATAGTCAGTCTCTGCCCTTCAAAAGCTTTGTGACTCGTTTGTGTGACTGTACAGTCTAGGATCTTCACAAGTCAAAAGTACAGAGCCGGTTTTTATTTCTATCTTATTACCCTTTCAAAACTATGGGTGCCAAAAATAATAAAACCAATTGCTTGTAAGTGTGTGGTGAAATAGTACTTTCATACACTGCTAAGGACAGCATAAGTTGTTTTAACCCTGCTGAAAAGAAATCTTGCAGTAGGTACCAAAATTCACAAAGGCATACGTACTCTGACATTCTATTAAGGACTTTTCCAAAGTAGAGAGTCGGGCTAAAATAGATCACATATCTATCATGGGATAGGCATGTTTATAGTCATTCTGCTAGTGATTCTGCATGTCACGTACTCCCATTTGATAGATGAGGAAATTAGAACAATGACTAATGACTTATCTGATGCTGCAGCATTATTATGAAAGAGAGCCTGCCTTCACACCCAGTCTGCCTGAGTCCAATCCCCTGTTTCTTCCTCTATAAAATACTGCTTTGAGAGAAGCAATCGTATGCATGACATCGTTACTGCAGCACTAGTCATAATAGCAGAAAGTGAGAAAAAGCAAAGTGGCTCATAACAGAGGAATGTTTTAGTAAATTATGGGAAATTTACCCAATGGATTATTTTGCCATCTTGTAAAGGATAATTTTAAAGATTATTTGGCAATATCAGGAAAAGCATATAACTGTCAAGAGAATAGAATACAAAAGTATTCCTCTGAAATGATTATAACTATATTAAAATGCATGCCCATATGAAAATAAATGCTCATGGGAACCTGGAAAATAAAAGACTTTTTAAAAGGTATTAATAAACTAAGCTTTAGTTCTCATAATATCCATATTGTTAGGAATTGTATTTAAAGAGAGGCATGAGTTTGGGTGGAAAGAATAATGTACTCAGAATAGAAAACTCCAGAATTTGAATATTAGCGCTGCCATATTATAAATTTGTGAAGCTGAGCAAATTGT
Organism: Tonatia bakeri; assembly: GCA_004024845.1. Lineage (NCBI taxonomy): Eukaryota > Metazoa > Chordata > Mammalia > Chiroptera > Phyllostomidae > Tonatia > Tonatia bakeri. The sequence continues at coordinate 69,686 of PVIA01002472.1, read as the reverse complement.
ATAATCTCTGAGACTCTATCAAAAGATAGATTCGTAAGATTTGTAAGATGGTCATAATAATTTTAACTTCACCAGGTCATAGGGCAAAATAAATAAAACACATACAAACACTGAGCCCACCATAATAAATTAACAAAAATATCATCCATGATAACTTAATTAACACAAAAATTAAAATGATGGTCTTTCTCAAGCTTCCATCACCTCTAAGCTTTTCTGTAAGTTTTCTGGTACAAGACAGGGCTGAAGAGGATACAGCATTTCAGCCCACACACAAGTGCATGCTCATGGGGCAGCCAAGGGAGGCAAGTAAACATGAGAATTCACTCCTTGCCAGCATCATTCTCAGCTCAAACCCGACATAGATCTGATGCTTCATCAACATTGAGTGCATTATATATTAATCCCTAGGCTCTGCAGTGAAGCCAGCATGTGAAACTAACCCTTCCCTGGCCCTTTGGGCATTTACAAGAGAAGACCTTGTTATAGGCTAGGCAGCAATACTCCCTGAGCCTCCTAGAATGAATGTCCTCACTCTATAGGACATTGTAAGCCCTTTTCAGTAGGGATGTTGTGGGAAGATTCCCCTGGTTTCAATACTGCTAAGAGAGCAAGAAACACTCAACAAGATGGGATCTATTAATGTTTCTACATGGTCTTATTGCTGGGCAGCTGCGCTCACTAAGCTTGAAGTTGCTCTCCATTATGTCACTATTTCCCAAATCAAATGTAGGGTCAAGTAGATTGGGGGATGGCAGGATATCAGAAATGAAATGAACTTCACCAGGAGCTATACAAGCCCTGACGGGTATCTAGTAAAAATTAGGACCCTGATCCACAGCATCCTGGCTGTCGAATCTTCACCTGGGCTCCCAGCAGCAGGCCCTAAGTGTGTGTAATGGCTAGTGGCTGTGTGAGTGAGTCAATCTGCTCCTCCAAGAAGAGGCACTCCCTGCTTCCAGCCATGGCCCAAAAAGGAGATTGAGGAAAGTGGAGAGTGTTGGGGTGGAGAGAGAATAATATCATCACAGATTTAGTATGTATCAATGACATAAGGATGAGATGAGCTTGCTGTTTTGGTCACCACCTGCTAGGAGAATATTGTTACCCCATGATTTTAAAGATGAGAAAAGTGAGGCTCCATATTTGTTTTAATTATCCATCATCTATTTGATGAGCACTTACCACAGTCAAGGAACCATGAACTCTGAGGAGACGTGATAGTCAGAAAGTAGAGTTTCTCACTCGGCTGTGATGCTTGTTCACAAAGCTCCTCAGAACACATTGTTCCCTTGGGCAGAAGCTCCTGGACGAAGAAGAAATTGGCAATGCAGTTGTCCTAGCTGTCTGCCCCTTCTTGCCTGCACTGAGTTGAATGAAATGAACCCGGTGCCAGGACTGGGAACAGCACTTTAAATGGCTGCACTGGAAGCAGTTCCTTAGAACAGCTCTTGGCTCACAGCAAAGTCAAGTACACCTGGCAGCCACCAATCGAGGGAGACCACATACTGCGCCCTGGGATGGCTATGAGAGCAGGGAGCAGGCTGATGAACAGGGTGACTCCTTCTTCCCATGAAACATAACAAGCACAGGATCTGGAGGCGGGAAAACAAACACACATACACACACACACACCCCTAGATTGAACATGACTCCGCCACTTGCTTGCCATGTGTTTTGGCAATTTTCCTGAGATCTTAGCAGCAGAAAAGATTTTTGAGGGTTTAAAAGTGAATCAGGTATGTAGTATAACCTGCCTGGCACCTGGCACATAGGCATCAATCTTTTCCCCTGAACGATGTTCCCGTGTAGAGAACAGTGAAGGTTAGGTGGCAGTTGGCATCCTGAGAAGAGGGTGACAGGTTCAGCATATGATCCAGAATGGAAGCCCAGACACAGACAGGGCTATTCCCCAGAGCTCATAGGAAAACTGCTGGGAAAGTCTGAGAGCAGGAAGCAGGGCAACCAGTTAAGACAGTAGACCCCAACTGTTAAGATAGCAGACTCCAACTGTTATGAGCACAATTTGAATAATTCTAATCAACTCTGATTTTAGACCCTAAGTCTATGTCTAGTGAATATTCTTTAGTGTGTACACTCTATGGCTATTGTCTTGTAGAAATGGGCACCCAAGAGATTTCAAGGAACCACTTGGGACAGAGAGACAGCTTTTCCTCAGATGCTCATTTCATTGACCAGTCCCCTTGTGAGTCAGCACATTAATTCAAGCCAAATCCATTCGGCTTTTATTTCAGCCCTCTTCTTGTTTAGTTCTCTTGGGCCACAAAAAAAAAACCCACTAGCTTGGTCACCCTATTACTTGCCCTGCTACCTTGCTGGTGGAGAGCACAGCTGTGCGCTGCCTTAGCCAATCACTCAATAATCACAGTAGTAGTATCCTGCATTTTTTATTTTGGATGGCACAAAAGATGACAGTGTCTCCCTTTAGGAGCTTTAGACATTTGAATTGCAGTATGCTAGAACTCATCTTTTCCAATCATCCATTCACTACCAGAATCCCCTTACTTTTACTGATGACAGGTAGACATTCAACTCCTACTTGGGCTCCTCCTGTGATGGAAACTTCCTGCCACCCAAAGAAACCATTCCCCACAGGCTCTGGTGTTGGGTATAGAGGATAAGAGACTCTCAACATATATTGAGTATACAAAGGTCATTAACTGATGGCTTGAATTTTTCTTCAGTAATTGATTAATCCATTTGTTATAAATCTTTCTCTTCTTAACTTCTACACGTGTCTCACTTGGAGCTGCTCAAATATTTCAAGACTCTCCAGGACGAACATTTCTGATTCCTTCAAATATTCCTCAGATGGCTCTGTTCCTACCCCTGTCCTACCTGCCTGTCCTATCTTGGTTTCTCTCATTTGAAGAGTGTTCCTTCCAGATTGTGGCATTTAGAACTTAGCAAGTTGAAAACACTGTGTTTCAGTTGTAACTTGGAACCACACCCCCCTTACTCAGAAGTCTACAGGATCCAGCAGAAGTAAGGCCTGCTTGAGTGTGGTTGCTAGGGTAAAAATACGGGTGCAATAATTTATAGTTTTAATTTGAACCTTTCGCCTAAAATTTCATATGGTATGCTTGAGTGTGATATTGCTATGTTATAGAATGACATGCTTATGATTTTGTAATAAAAGATTTTCTAATAAAAAGGGGTGTTATTTGTGCTGGACCCTGTATATTTTTACTAACATAGCTCAAACAGTACAGGTAGGTATATCCATGGAAATATGCTCCATATGCATGGAACAATGTTTCAGGAGACCGTGAGAAGAAGGCTGGTGGTATTCACTCCATACGCACTTTGGAGCCCAGAACTAAAGACACAAACTCAAGAAGGGCGGGAATTACATGAGGCAGATGCGGGGCAGCATGAGATCAGCACTAAAACCAGCCGGTGTAACAGAGGGTTAACAGCAGAGATGACTCTTGGCAAAGACAGAGAAAGCTGATGGGCTTTGAGGTCCCAAGGCCCCTGGGCCCCTTCCTCCCTCCTGATGCGGCGGATGGAGTGAAAAAGGGAACAACTTTACAGTCACACTGATCTTGGTTTGAATCCTCATTCTCCCAGGCTGCATAGTGTCCTACAAGTACCTCTCTCTCACGGAGCCTGTTTTATTTTCTGTGTAATGGGAACAAGGATGACTCTGTCCCCACGTGGCTATGATTATGAAGGAAGGCAACAGATAGGACCTAGCACAAAACTGGAGTGCAAGGCGTCCAGAACTGGTTTTGTACTCCCCAACGTGAGCACGCCCCATGTTGGTAAGGGAAGCCTGCTTTGGGCAAAGGCCTTACGTCAGTGATTTATACCTCAGTGTGGGCCAGGGAGGCAGTGTGATTCCTGAGGGGCAGGGGGAGTTTGTGTGCTGCTGAGGTGTTAAATAAATCTTATGCTCCAGTCGGTGATGCTGGTTGTGGCATTTTATTTTATTTCTTACCAAGCAGCTTTCATGAAGGCTCTGACATAGCTGCTCTCCCTATACCACCTGCTTTCTTCTATACCCTCTCCCTCTACCACCTGCTTTCTCCCTAAGGGTGGGCCTTAAAAGATGCCATCCACAAGCTCATGACTGTTGCTAGTATGTCTTACCTAAAGGGCAGCATTTTCCATGATTTGGTTACAGACGTGAACCGCTGGGCAGGATTAACTAAGCCAATTTCAAGACACTCCAATTCTATTGCAAGTGTGTGTGTGTGCATGTGCACATGTGTGTTCCCACTGCATACATGTGAACCACCAACCTGTCAGGATTTTTCATCCACTTATTCAACCACCCTTTACTTCATATATATTATGGCCTAAGCCCTATCCTAGAGGTAGAGGAGAGAAAGACGAATATGGTCCTGCGTCCGGTGGAAGAGAGAGATATAATCAGACAAATTACAGAATGGTTTGTGTTAGCCAGATATGTAAGTAAATCATGTCAGAGCACAGAGGAGGGAGCAGAGAGCATTCCCCAGGGCTGGAGAAATTCAGCGAACTCACAGAGAAAGAAGCTCATGGTTGGGGCCTTGGTAGATAAATAGGAGTTTTCCCAGTGTTACTATGGAAAAAGGACATTTGAGGCAGAGAGGACAGCTTGCAAAACACTGAGAGTCACAGATGGGCACATCATTTTCAGGCAATAAGAGCACCTGAAGGTTGGGAGTAGTGGGCTCTAGTGGCAGAAGAGGTGATAGAAGGAATTTAGGAGTCCAATGTGGGAAGGACCTTAGTGAAGGAACTTTAGCTAAAGAGAAGTGACTGAAATCACTTCGACAAAAGATGCTCACATCTCATACTCAGACATGGGCGTGGAGAGAAGAAAGGCTGGGTTCAAGATATGTTTGCCAGATAAAAATTTGCAGGCCTGGTGATGGATTGTATGGAGGAGGGGCCCTGAGAGAAGGGAGGAGTTAAGGATGACTCCGAGGTTTCCAATTTTGGAAATCGATTGGATAATAACGTCATCATTAACCAAGATTAAGAACACAGGGAGAGGAGCAGGTTCCAGTGCAGGTTAGATAAATGACAGCAAGGGGCACATCTCCCATCAGCTTCAAGGACTTTACTCTGCTAGGGCCTCCGAATAAATATCAGTTCCACAATGCCCTTGAATGACACCCTCTAATGCCAGTTCTGAGCCAGGACCTTAGACAGCTTGCATGGGGCTTCAGGACACACTCCTTTGACTGCCAGTTGTGGTTCCCCTGAGTCATTTTGGTTTTCATGGTGAGGAAACACAGAATAGTAGCTCACCATATACTCTGGGACCCAGCAGCCCTGGGTTCAAATCTCCCTACCACCACCACCACTAACAGACTGTGTATTCTTGCAATTTATTCAATCTCTCTTAAGCCTCAGTTATTATCTATAAAATGAGTGTACTAATTATATCCACCACATAGGGCAACATGGGATTAAATGAGTTAATGTATGTAAGAGGCTCAGAGAAGTCTCAGTTGCACAGAAAGAATTCACAAAGATACATTGTTATTGTTATCAGTATACTTTTTCCCCTTTTCCTTTCTTTTTTTGAAGGTAGGGGGGTGGAGAACTCTTCAGCAGACAAGGACCAATTTCATACACCTACGCTTCTTCCAGAAGTTCCTATTAAGGTTGGCGCAATGCAGCCATAAAGTCCGCCCTGTAGACATATAAACCAGGCTCCTGGCCACTTGCAGCAGGGTATGCTTTTGGCCACACTCCCAGAGGCGGGGCAGATTTGTGATGATTGCTCATGGGTCCCTGACCAGGCCCTCTGTCCTGAAGAAAATGCTGGTCAGCATCAGGAAATAGAGCAAAACTGTCTGACCTGGAAGCTGAGACCATCTCTGCAGGTCTCTTATGAGATGTCAAGACTGTTGGGCCTCCATCCAGGGAATGGGTGCTCTAAGGCTGTACAAGTCCAATATTATGGAACAGTCTAAAGTGACCTTGGACATGAAAAGACACCAGTGCTTCCCTGGCTGTTTCTACTGTGCTGACAGCCAAGGGACTGTGCGTGGGAGTGTATTAAGTAGAAATTTTCTCTTGCCCATTTCACAGTTTTCATGTTGGAGGTCAAAGCTCTAAAATCAATTCCTCTCTGAACTCCCCTACACACACACACACACACACACACACACACACACACACCCACCCCCACCCCCCCCGGAAGAGATAGCTTTTATTCTCTGTGAAGTCCCGCAGCAATGTATCAGTTCACAGCTTCTGGCGGTCAATCTTTTCTACCTTGCACTACAACTGTTTGTAGACTATAAACTCCTGTCCAGCTACAAATCCTGTCATGACTGTAAGCTCCGAAAGGATGGGATTTGTGGCTGGTTCATCTTGAGGTCCCCCATGGTCCCTGATATAAGGTGAACACTAAGAAATAATATTCAATGAATAGGAACCATATTGGCCGCCACCACCCACTGGCTTTCTCTCTTCTCCAGTTCCACCTTAGAACAGAAGGCAGCTTCACTCCTGCCTCACAAAGTTTCCTGTGCACTCCTGCCCCCAGAGCCATTACAGTTCTGGCCATAAGGTTTCTGGAGGTTTTTTCTGATGATGACGGATAACAAAGTTAAAGGAATATGCACTATCCAACTTCCACTTGGTGACCCATGAGCCCTCTTAACTCAACACACCCAGAACTGAACTCCTCAGTATCCCTTCCTCTACCTCTCCCATCTGCCACCTGCCACCTGTTCCTCTGGCTTATTTTCCAACTCAGTGGGTCTCGGTCTCTCTCTCTCTCTCTCTCTCTCTCTCTCTCTCTCTCTCTCTCTCTCTCTCTCTCGTTCTGGCTCTCTAACTCATTTAGATTTTCAACTTAGAGTTGAAGCTGGCGACAAGCTTCAGGCAGATGTTGGAATAAGATGAATGTATTTTTTACATGGAAAGAACAAGAATTTAGGGGGTCCAGAGAATTTACCACTATAGGTTGAATTGTCCTCCAAAAACACATGTTGGTGTTCTAAACCCCGGTGCCTCAGAATGTGACCTTATTTAGATATAGGGTTTGCTGTGGATGTAACTAGTTAAGACAAGGTCATGCTGGTATAGAATGGGCACCTGTGCTGATATGATCAATGTCCTTAAAAAAAGAGAAGAAATACACAAGAAGAACATAGGCACAGATTGGACCTATAAGCCAAGGAATGTCAAGGACTTCTGGCAAACCCTGGAAGTCCGAAGAGGCAAGGAAGGATTTCTCCCTACAGACTTCAGAGGAAGCATGGCCCTTTCAACACTGTGATTTTGGACTTCTAGGCTCTGGAACTCAAACAATAAATTCCTGTTGTTTGAAGCCACCAGTTTGCGGTGCTCAGTTACTGCAGCCCCAGGAAACTACTCCACCCACTATCCTTCGGCTGTGAAGTGGGACTTGGCCTCCTTTCTCTCTTCAGCCCCCACAGCTCGTGTCATCCCAGCCATGCCCCACCTCTAGTGTCCCGTCTGCCTCCTCTCACTTATTCCCACCAACACGCCCTTAGCTGAGTCTTTCCTCTCTTCACTGGGCTATGATAAAAGCATCAAAGTAAGCATCCCTCCAGTCTATCATCGGCACTGCTGCTGGAGAGATCTTTTCAAAATATTGATCCAGTCATGTTCTCCCCTGATTAAAACCCTGTAATGCTCCCTCTGAAACACCAGGGCACTGGAAAAGGAGTGCGGGCCTCTCTGTTGCTCGTGACCCTTGAGACAAGGAGGACTGCAACCGTCACCCTGGAGTCAGCTCTGGCACCCACACCCACACGCACCCCTTATTTCAAGCCCATGGGAATATTCTAACATCAAATGAGTTTGTCCATCTAAGGGTCTTCAGGTGCTACTGCCCTGCCTTCAACCTCACTCCTCTTCTTCACCTAACCAGCTTGTACTCTTTCTTCAAAATCAGCTCAGTTATCATCTCCTTTGGGAAGTCTTCTCTAAACTTTCCCCTCCCAGTCGATAGGGTGCCCCTCTCTGTACTTTCATTGGGATCTGCTTCGCCCAGCCCATTTCTACCACTAGACGCAACTGCTTTGGTGCTGAAACCATCTCCATTACTTGCATCACCAAACCAACATGGTCACAGAGCAGGTACCCAACAAATGATGATTTTGCTTTTATTTACTTTTTTTTACTGATCAGCTTTTAACTGTTGTATGTATTGTTGGGGGCGAGGCAATGAGCCCAGATCTTGCATGCACTGTTGCATTTCCTCCTCCCACCAACCCTATCCATCGAGCATCATTATATTTCTGTTACTACTAAGGAGGCTGAGTCTCAGAGAGATGAACTAACTGCTCAGCACACACAGCTAGAAAGTGCCAGAGGGGACGGGTCTAGGCTCAGCCTCCAGACTCCACCACCCTGCCAGAATGATGGAGGAGGAGCCGATGAACATGGGAGAACTCACAATGAAAAGTTGTTCCCTGCAGTTCATTGGAATGCAGATGGAGACCTCCCTACTTTCACCTGCCACTTCAATGTCAACTTGCTTCTGAGAGAGAGAGAGAGAACCACTCTCCCATGGTTTAAGGAGTTGGAGTCCTCATTAGTCACACCAGTTTGCGTGTCCGTGTCCGCAGAGGGGAAGAATGAACACAGATGTTATAAACACCAGCAGAGGTAAATGAGGTGCTGTTTTGTCTCCTCAGCACAGAACATAAAACCGGAGCCAGGCCTGCACCCTGAGCTTCATTTACAGCGTGTGGTGAACAGAGTCCTGACGAGGGAGGCGCCCCCTTCACATGCGCCCGCGCCCCACGCCTTGTTAGGGGCGAAGACAAATTTAAAACGCAAGCTGCTCAGAGAGAGAAATCAATTTTCATCAGATCAGTGCCCCTGATACCACCCCAACGAATCGATATATTTCTCCATGACAGAGTCACTAAAGCTGCTACCAAGTCACTGGGAAACACGAAGCAGCCGCACAAAGAATATCGCAAAGTGACAGAATACCCAAATCTGAATTTCAGTTGTCTACCTTCAAGGGCACACTAGTATCTTCAGTAGGGGAGTCCATCCAAAATTCGTAAGTCCTGGCTTCACTGCCCTCAGGCAACAGGTCTGTGGGCATCCAGAGTTCCCACTGCTCCAAGCTGGCAGCAGGTGAGTCTCACCCAACCTAGGAGGAAGAATCTAGACTCCCCTGGAAAGTAGCCCACTGTAAGGGAGATGGACACTACTGGCCAGACAGGCTAGGTCTGAACCTTGGAGCTGCCATGCATCACCTGAGAGGTCTTGCAAGCCTCGCCTTCCCCATCTATGAAATGGAACAATGCCACCCTACCTCATAGGGTGGGTGTGCCCCTCAACCACCTTTATGGAAGGACTGACTGGTCATAGGGATCATCCAAAGTTCTTTAAAGGTATCGAGCCATTTTATCATCGCAACAACTTGGTGAAGTTGGTTTTACTTTTCTGGCCATTTTACAAATCAGGAAGTGGAGGCACAGAGGTTCCATAAAAGAAAGAGCACAGAGAAAGTGCTTAGCACCATGCCTAGCCCCTTGCAAAAGCTCAATGGGTGTTGTCACCTGCTATTACTAGAACATTTAACATACTTTCTAAGTAGTTTAAAAGCTGTGTCAGGCTCCTAAGCTTCATTGATCTGTATAATAGCATTTCTAAAATCCAGAACACTACAAAAGCCTTATAAGTGGCCTCCTGACCCCTCCAATCCATACTCTTGAGTGCTGCTAGGAAGATCTCTCTCAAACTTCCACATTTATATTCCTTCAGTGGATTCCCCATGCCTTTTAAATAAAGTCCAAACCTCTTGACTTTCTGGGAAAAGATCCCCTTGATCTGGCCTTGGTTTGCGGGTCCATTCTCAGTTTCCGATGCTTGCATACCACGGTTACAACTGCAATTATCCGCCAATTCTTTCAGAAATACGGCTTGTTCATGTACACATCTGGACTTTCATGTAGGTCATCTCTCTACTTATAATGATTCCCCTTCCTTATCCTTGTACACGCCTTCCCTTCCTGATAGAGTTGCCTCCTCTGTGAAGTTTGCCCTGCACCCTGGGATGGATTGGCACTCTTGGTTCTCAGGGTCCCCAGTGAGCCTCAGTACCCTCACCATGTCACTCCTGACACTGCATGTGTCTGCCCACTGTCTGCCTCTGCTGTTAAGCCAGGGCCTGCCGCATGGCCGGGCTTTGACGTCAGGATATCGAAGCTCCCCGGTTCATGCCCTGGCATACAGCAGGTACTGTGTGCATGTGTGTTTCATATATTGCTTTTATTTTGAATGATGGTGGGGCAGAGATGACAAAACACCATAATCTTATCCTTGATCAGGAGACAGCTGAAGGTCTTAATGCAGTCTTAGGGACAATGTCAGCATAACAGAATCCACTGTAGCTAGTTTAACCAGAAAAGGAATTTGTTGAAGGGTGTGAGGTAGCCCACGGAAACTCCAGAAGACCAGAGAATCTGTCTCAGGAGGGAACAGCCTGAACGGACTCTCAACTCACAGTGCCAGGCTGCTCCCATCGAGTCACTGTCCCTGTCATCTCTGGGCAACAGCACCCCAGCTCTTAGTCAATACAATTTAATAAAGGAGTAACAGTGATCTGTAGTGGTAGGTATTCCTGTCTCATCAAGGAAACTGAGGCATAACAAGACCATGGGCTTGGCTGACAGCCCCATAGGTAGTAGGTGTTCCGTTGCCTAGATGTATCCACTATGCGACAGCCACCTGGACATGGGTGCGGGGGTGGGCATTTCTGGAGCTGAGGAGCCAAATGGGTGCCCAGACGCTTGAACCCATGGCTGCAGAGAGCACTGAGGAGACAGGGTGAGAGGTGGCCAATGGCCCCATGTGCATTTCCCCTCTCAGGCACAAAGCTGGGCCACGTATCTCAGCCCCCACTGGAGTGGAGTGGGGCCCTGGGGTGGAGTTTTGTGCTTAGCAGAGTATGAATTCAAGAGAAGTGAGTCAGCTCTGGGCTGGTGCATCTGAAAGCTGGTGTATCTTCTCCACCATCTCATGGCAAGACACAGAGGACCCAAGGGAGGACTAGAGGCCCTGGGGGAAGCAGAGCTGCCACACAGGAACAGCCCCAGCTCCAGATCATCATAAGCAAGGCCGCCCTCCCAAAGCTGCGATGTGAGGGAGAAATGAAGGTTATCATGGTTACAGGCTCAGTCAGTAAGAGGTAGGGACCATGTGTTAGAGCTGTGGGCCTACTCTCACAGGTGAACATGAGGCAGGTGACCCACTGGCCCACACTCAATCCTGAAGGGCTGCCACTGAGATGGCGGGGCCCCAGGCTGGCAGGCAAGCAGGGAATGAACGGGGCTCCACACAGGTGGCAGCCTTCCAGGTTGGTGAACACACCGAGGTGGGGGGGGGGCTGACACACCCACAGAGGACGTGGAAGCTCCATCTGCCTGCCCCCTTACCCTATTAATCTCTTCCATTCAGTTGTTCCCGAGTTGTACCTTTATAATAAACCAGCAATAGTAAGCAAAGTGGTTTCCTGAGTTCTGTGAGCCACTCTAGCGAATTATCAAACCCTAACAAGGAATAAGGGGAACCCTGGTCTGTAGCCAGGGTTAGAAGTTCCAGGAGCCTGGGACTTGTGATTGGCGTCTGAAGTAGGGGTAGTCTCTTAATCAGCAGGCCCGCTCTGTCTCTGGTAGAGTCAGAACTGAACTGAACTGAACTGAATTGAACTGAAGGATGCCCAGCTGGTGTCCTGAGAGTCACAGAATTGGCTGGGGTGAGGAAAAACCCCACGCATTTGGTGTCAGAGTATAATGAGTAGAAATACATCAAAGACGCGTCCAAGTCAGGGCTTCTCCGACCAGAAATGAGGGCTGACTATCGCAGGATCTGGTCTCGTCATCCCTGTATCTACCATCTCCTTATCCTACGGATTCTGTCTCTCTCATCTGCTTATCTCTCCTTAGCTTCACTCCCAGCTCTATGAAGCAAGCAATGAGATGATCTTTGGAGCTCCCCTTCTACTATCACATTCTCCAATTGACTCTGAGTCAACAGAAGTATCAGGCCTCAGCCAGTGTGGGTCCCCACAGCCAGCAGCTTCAGTTTAGTTGGGGGACGAGACCCCTTCCTTGCTCTAGACTGTTAACCTCACCCCATTCCCACACCAGTCATGTAGCAATCAGTTCTGCCCCACAAATAAGTAGCTAGAATCAAGAAAGAAGACCTGGGGTCAGGAGCCCTTCTCAGCCTGAACACATGCCTTCCCCTTCTGTGGAGTCAATCAGGAGCCTCAGCTCTGCCCACCCTTACCTGGAAGATGCCATCAGCTCCCAGGAGCAGTCAGGTGTCACCTGAGTCCTCCACAGGGAGGCAGGGACTCAAGAATGTAGAACCTGTCCCATTCAAAGAAAGAAGTACAAAAATGATGACAGGGTCGTTGGGGTGTACGGAGCGCAGACTCAGAACCTGTGGGCTCGAAGTGCAGCCCAGAGACAACCTGGTCTTTCCTGTGCTCAGCATCCCAGGCTTTGGGCAAAGGAGGCCACCCCCTTGGACCCACAGTCCCGCTCTGTCACATTGTGGCTGTGTGACAGTGGGGAAGTTCCCCAAGCTGTCTGAACCTCTGATTTCTCAATCTGTAAAAAGGGGATTATAATTGTTTCTGCCTCACAGGGTTGCTGTAAGAATTAGATGAGGAAATGAGTGGAGTATGAAGTGCACACACCGAGCCCAGAACACGGCGATCAGCATCACCCTGCGCCCAGCATGGTGCCTAGCATCTTACACAGTTTTAGGAAATGTTTGAGAAATGGAGGAGGGAAGAAAAGAGGGAAGGAAGGAAAAAATAAGGAAGAAAGGAAGAACGGATATGGGTGGTAAGAAGCTCAGGCCAGAGCTCTAAATAATTAACACAAGGTCTGTGCAAGTTTCTATGGCGTGGGGGTAGAGTCTCATAGTCTAATCAAAGCACCCTACGTGATTCCACTCTGCCTGCCTCCCAGCCCTACTGAGAAGCCCCACCAACTAGCTCCCAGTGAGCCCTGGTGTAGGGACCCCCCGACCCCCACCCAGGGCCTGATACCAGCAGGGGAAGCTGTCCTTGTGAGGGAGCAAGTAGACCCAGAACCTCCCTGGGCCTCACTGTGCCTGCAGAGGGCCACCTGCTAAGAGCCAACTGTTTCCCTTCCCCCCTCCACCCCATACAAACAACATTTATTCAGTGATAGGACAGGAGGGGCCTGTTGATGTCACTGCACCTCAGGCAAATTACTTAACTTCTCAGAGACTCAGTTTTCCTCATCTGTAAAATGGGGAGGGTTAACAGCCTGTGCCCTACCAACCCTCATGGGTGGGCTAGTTCTAGCATGAAACTAGGTGCTAGACAAACAAGTTATTATTGCTAGTGCATCCAGCACTCTCTTTGCACCAAGCATTCACTGGTGTCCTGCAAATGTCAGATAGTCAAGAGTTGGTTTCCTTCTTGTTTTGCAGAGAGCGGGGGTGGGGGTGAGGGTGCATCAGTAGACAGTGCGCACCAGATCCAGCTCAGTTCTGACAGTGGACTAGAACCTCCCGGAGAACAATAGCACCGCACCAGAAGCCCTGGCCCCTCCCTGGCAATTCTGATTTGGTGGATATGTGGTGGGGGCATGGGCTAATTGTCTTTTTAATGTTCATAGGTGTTTCCTATGAAATGTTGAGAAATCCTGGGTTCCCCAATGCAGTGAAAGTGAATAAACCAAAGGAGGAGAATAATCTAAAAATCAGCCTCAGAGTGATGAATAACCCCCTCCCCCAGAGTTCAAGGGTCTGTGAACTACGAGAATGAAACATTTATGAATCTAGTTTTTAATAGCTCAGATTTATCATATGTGAATTACACGTCAAGCACTATGCTAAGCTCATGATAGCCTTTATCCCAGTGAACCCTCACTTCGGCCCTATGGGGTGCGGACTGATATCATGTAATGAGGAATAATAAACCCTGCCCGAGGTGGAAACGGGCAGGGTTTATTATTCCTCATTATTATGACAGAACCACACCAAGCCTAGCTAATGCCTGACCCTGAGGCCAAGCTCTGTGCTCCTTCAGTCCACCGACCAGTGCTGGAGAGAGAGACTGGGACCCTCACCCTGTGTTGCACTCCTGTTTTGCTTTGGGCAAATCACTGCCCTCTCTGAACCTGTTTCCTCATCTACAAAATGTGCCAGTTCTGTAATTCTTAGACCTATGATCTTGTGAACCCCTCTTGCTTACGTCCACTTCCCTTTTGTTCTTCTTCTCGTTTCAATTTCCTTAACCTCAAAATGTACTTGAGACCAGCATAACCAGCCTAGAGACCTGCTCTTAGGAGAGGTTACTACAAGATTTTGGCCTCTCCAGGCTTTGAAGCAGGGACTCCTCTTTCTGAGTTGTGCGTTGTTGTTTTTCCCCCAGCCTATAAAATCCAAGAACTCTGGGGAAGTGTTGCAGGGGAGAACCAGCTTTGGAAACCCTGTGATAACATGATAAACACACACACCGCAGGCTAGAAACCCATTTCACAGTCCTAAAAGGCCACATCTCATGCTCTACCTGAGCTTGAAAATTCCTTAAAAGTTTTCTCTGGGGTGTTAAAAGACTATTGGCTCAGAAGGTACCCCAGTACTTATCATATATACACCCTCCTGGAGATTCACAATGTACGTCAGCCACAGTAAAAGGTGCTGATAAGTCCTGCAGTCAAGAAATCTGGACAGCTTTGCTTCATCCAGATTTTTCTCAAGCTTCCTTGGCCACAGAACCCTTTGACTCAATATCTAAAATGAATACTTATAACAGGCCATACTGGTCCCTGCCAAAGCTACATCCCATCTTCTTAACCCCAAGATCACACTTCCTTGAAATTTAGAAGATACGCTGTGAGCAAACCAAGTGCAGAAGGAAGGCTAATGCTGGCCGTCACCATCCCCGTCACACCCTCTCCCTCCTTACAAGCAGGTCTGATGAGCTGGGAGGGATGCAATTAACAAGGCAACCACCTGGCCCGGTGGTACAGGAATCACTGTCCTCCAACAGCCAGGTGGGCCCAGCTAGGTGACAATAAAGCCACTGTGGGAACCTGCACCTTGTCATGTTAAGGGTGATATCTCATCCTTCGGGCTGTCTGTGGGGTTGGGGAGTTAATTCACTTGCACATGTAAAAGGACCAGATTAGAGACACTAAGACAGACAGAATGACCTGACTGAACCTTTCACATTCTTTCCAAGGAAGGATCCGTTAGGGGACAGTCATTGCCACCATGCCTTCAGGCAGCAAAGCTCCATTAAACCCTAACTCTGTGCAGCCTCTGGAGATCATGCATGATGAACCAGATTCAATGACGGCCTTGCAGGGGCTTCCGGCTTGCATGGAGACAGACGTGCGAACAGTTATCACACTGGATACTTGAACCAGGAGGGAGGACAAGGGCTCAAAGGAGCCCAGAAAGAGGAGAACTAGCTCTGCCTCTTTCCGATGCAACACACGTGTACCGAGAATCTTTCGTGTCCCAGGCGCTGTTCTGGGCACTGAGGGGAAAGACAAGAACAACAGGGTCCCTGTACAAAAAGGTGTCTTTGGCCTCCGAGTGGTTCCAGTGCCCACACCCCTCCTTCAACAGAACAAAACATTTCCTCCTCTAAATTCCAGAATTCCCCTCCTTGGTACTTGTCACCCCACAGTGCTTGTCACACCACAAGGAATTTGTTAGAATGTTTGTTTTCCCCAAAGGGTCGGTAAGCAGCTCAAGGGCCAGCCACACCCCCACCCCAACCCCACCCCCAACTACTGATATTTGCATAGAAAGTGCACAGCTTAGCAACCTCCTGGAAGACAGCAGATGCTCAACGAATACCTTTGAACAGAAGGCGTGAGTGTGGGGGCAAGGGAAGTTTATACATCAGTGTATTATAAGGCCACTCCGGTGCATCCCTGGGAGAGGAAAAAGTGCCAAGGTGTTCCATGCAGGGAGAACAGGGATCCAGTGTGGGGAGAAGGGAGAGAGCCGGAAAGCACAGGGGAAAGGGGGCCCTGACTCAGACACAGGAAGGTGGGCAGACTGAGAACAAAAGAATCCTAGGGGAGAGAAGAGGAATAAATCCTAAGAATGAACAGTGTAGTGTAAGCCAAACTGAGGAGTCAGGGTGGGGAGTGGGCGGGAAGCAAGGATCCGGGAAAGAGTGAATTACAGTTTGACCAGAGTTTAGGGAACGTATCATGAGGAGCTGGAGACTGAGCCTGGAAATGCAGTTTGGGGAGGCACTGGGCACCTTGATTGATTAGAGCAAAGCAGGGACATGCTGAAAGCTGAGTTTGGACACGGCCATGTGACGGTGAAGAATGGGCATGGGAGGGACAGCAGCTGGGGAGAGATCGTTGAGAAATATCCATTTTGAGTCCGTCATCATATTCCTTAAAGAAACTGCCAGCCCCCAGCTCCACCGCCCAGGCCCCAGAAGAGTCATTCTGGCACCGGTATAGCTCTCTCCCCTTTGAACTATAAATAGCCACACATAAAGGTCTCTGCCCCCAGCACAGCAGGCACAGACACTCCAGTGCTGAGCTGTCACCCACCAGGACCTAAGCACAGCCAGCCCTGACTCAGCCCTGACTGGTCACCCGTCTGCCCCTTGGGGGAAGCCAGCCCATGGTCCTCTGACAGCATAGGCAGCGGGTAACAGGAAGTGGCATCGTCCTGAGCTGAATCCTACCCTCCAATTCCAGAGGTCCATTGCACTCCACCAAAGGAGCAAGGGAGGAAGACTGCAGCCTGTGGCTGTGTGTGCCTTTCCTTTACGCCCACTCAAGGGCCTTGCTGAGGAGCACTGCTCACCCAGGGCCAGGTCTGAGCATCCGGAACGGAGTGTCTGGAAGCTGAGTGCTGACCCTTCGGTGAGTTACCTTGGGTCTAGCCCCTGCCCTCCTCTCCGGGGCAGTGTCCTGGGAACTTGTGAGACAACTGTGGGTGCTGTCCTGGAATTTGAGGTACCCGGAAGCTTCAGGCTGGGGTTCTTCGCTGAGGAAGAAGACCCTAACACATTGTGCAGGGTATCACAACAAACACGAGGAATGACGAGTGTGACCAACCTCTGTCCAGATCCTGACTTCGTCACCTGCTAGAGCATGACTTTGGAAAAGGCCCTGAACTTCCTGGGGCTTGAAATGTCCTCATCCACAAGGCAGGACGACACCTGCCTGCCTGACCATTGTGTGCTCATAAGTCAGATGGCAAGGGTACATGAGTGTTCTCTACAAACTCAGGGCTCGGGAAAAGCAGTCTGCAGCACACACCTGGCTGGCTTTTAGTTGGGTGGGAGGAGAGGGGGCTCTTGGGAACCAAGGCCTCCCTAGAAACAGTCTCCCCTAAAGAGGAGCCTAGGCCCTAATCTGACTGCTGTCACCCCAATTTAATACCTGCCTCCTTCCTTCATGGAGAAGAATGAACTGAGATCACCTGTGTAAAGGGAGAGAGAAATACTAAATATTTACTGTTTATTGTATGCCAGACTCCGTAGTGAGTATCCATTGTCTAAATCAGGGGCGTCAAACTCCTTTTCACCAGGGGCCACATCAGCCTCGCAGTTGCCTTCAAAAGGCCGAGTGTAATTTTAGGGCTGTATAAATGTAGCTACTCCTTCCCTAGGGGCAAGGGACTCTACATTCGGCCCTTTGAAGGCAACTGCAAGGCTGATGTGGCCCCTGGTGAAAAGGAGTTTGACACCCCTGGTCTAAATTAATTAAACATTTGTACTAACTCTATCATATATAAAAGATATATATATAATACATCATATGACCTATATGATATATTATATATTTCTCATTTTAGAGGCAGTGAGAGGATTTAAACTCAGGTCTCTCCCTTTTTTCTCAGTGCTTTTCTCCTCTTCTCTTCCTGGTGCAGAAGAAGGGGATTTTGTCTAGGTCAGTGGGGGCAGTGCCTTGGCAATGCTCAGTGAACCTTAGTTCTCTTCTAAAGAAGGTGCTGGGACTCACCTGGGAGTTTCCAGGGCCAGGAGGTGGGCCCTGGGCAGCCCGGTCCACTTGAGCTGGAAACAGAACATCAATCCATGTACCCCGGAGAGCAGCCCCGACTCTGGGCTGTGAGACAAAAGCCCAGAAGGATGACACCCACATGCATGGCCACAGGCCAGGGGACCAGAGGTACCAACAAGCATGGTGCCCACCAGGCTTGGGGAGCCTCCCAGGGCCTGGCACCAGCAGGGGAAGCTGTTCTTGCGAGGCAGCCAAAGGCCCCACAGCCTCCCTGGATCTCACTGTGTCTGCCACATGCCAGTGTTGTCTCCTATAAACCACACTTACTTGCATCTGAGGATAACCCTTGAAACAGGATTTCATCCCAGTCTGCAGATTAAACCAGTGGTTCTCAGCCAGGAACGATTTCACCCTGCAGGAGACACTGGGCAATATTTGGAGATATTTCAGGTTGTCAAAACTGGTGGTGGAGGGAGGTTGTTAGAGCGTGGGCCACCAGTGGCCAGGAGCGCTGCCAAGCATCCTACAATGAGCAGGACAGCCCTATCACCAAGTGTACACCTCAAAATGTCCACAATGCCGAGGTCGAGAAATCCTGAGATGGGGAAACTGCCTCTCAGAGATACTTCCAAAGTTCCCATAGCTGCTGAGTGCTGGACTCAGCACCTGGAGAAGCTTCCAGGTGCCGCTTCTCTGATCCAGAGCCAGGGCTCCTTCTTTACTTCTTGGACAGGGAGACTCGGCCCAGTCAAGGCCAAGGAAACTGAAGGGGGATGAGCCCAGCAAACAGAGTCGGGGGCCCCATGGGCCCTCCTGAGACGCTCGCCTGAAATCTGAAATCCATGACAGAAACTGGCCCAAAGCTTCCCAGGACAACATTGGTGCCCTTGGTTGTAACCAGAGCTTTAAGAGTTGTAAACACTGATTTATTTGCATTTGGAGTTGTCTAGGTGGTTGGCTCCCTCTGTGACTCCCCACCCCCACCCCCAAACCCAGCATCTGTCCTTGAGTCTCATGGCCAGGGTGAACTCCCTACAGTCCGGAAAGGAGCTGCAATGCCTGTTCACCAGGACAGCCACCTTGACCAGGTTCCTTGTGCTGTCTTCAAAGATGGATAATATAGGACAAAGCCTGACGCCCAGTCAGCACGCAATCAGGGAAGGAGGGACAGGCTGGCAGGTGTGTGGGTGTGGCCATGGTAGAGATGAGGCAGGAACAGCCAGCACAGCTGGGCCATGAGTACCAGGGAAGTTCAGAGGGCGGACTCTGCCCGAGTCCTGTGATGAGATAGGATGAAGTTCAAGGTCAGCAAGGGACCTGACCACTTCTCCATGCCAGTTGGCATCACACAGCCTAGAAGCTAAATCTGTTCATGACAGTTCCAAAATTAATGAGGTCTGATCTCGGGCAGAAAGGCTCTCTTCCGGCCACTCCAATGGATGTGCACACCACCTGTCATTCCAAAGACAGGGCAGCTGAATGCCAAGCTGCAATCCTTACTCTGATTCCCCGGATCCTCCCCCTAACTCACACCTAGGCAGTACCTTCTGGGACACCTGTAGTCCACACCCCTCACTCTGACAAAAAGAACACCACCTTGGACAGAGAAGTTCCAATTTACTGGACAGCTCATTGCCAACCACATCGCTGAGACACTGGCAACCAGAGAGTGGAGTTTAGACCCCACAGACAGGTTTGTCAGAGACCTGGAGACAAATGGAATACTGTGCCAAAGATAAGCTCTTCCTGCTAGGGAATTTGGAAAATCTGTTTTGAATAATTCCAGTAACAGAACCTCACAACTTCTCCAGGTTCTGGCCAGCAAAGCCTCAGCCAGCAGCCAGCAGCCAGCTATGTATGGCTTGTCTTCCCTAAGCCAAGAACTACATTCATTTTCTGTGGCCAAATGGTCACACGCAGGCCTGCCCCTGGGTAACTGGAGCACTGAGCAGGGACGTGGCAGGCACAGACGATGCACTACAGGTAGAAAGTGGCTAAGGACCAGGGCTAGTGCTAGCACCTCAATGGGAGAAGACCCGTCAGAATGCCCAGCACTGGGCTTTGCTTCCAACTCTCCAGGCTGCTGTTCGTCTTGCTAGCAGTTTTCAAACCTGACTGAGCATTAGAGTCAACCTGGCGAGGTTTGGAAAAATCCTGATGCCCAGGCTTCAGTGCAGACATCTCAGGGGTGGGATCCAGACACCAGTAATTTCTAAAGTTCTCCAAGTAATTTCACTGTGCAGCCAACATTGGGAATCATAGGCTTAAATCTTCCCTTTACGGCTTGATTCGTTCTCTTAGCCCCCGATGAGTCTTTCACTGCCGGGGTACTGTTTACATTCTACAGACAGCAATCCGCCCCCAGAGCCTTCAGCTCCACAAAGATGACTTAAAAGTAAGAGCTCCAATTAATATAAGACTCTTATTTTTTTTTAAATAATCGTAACTAAAGCAAATGGAAACTCTTATTTTTGCAACATCTTTCTTACCTAAATCATCTTCAACCAGGATACTGCCAAGCACGATTTTTTAAAAAAAATAAAATGTGATCGTGTCACCCAGAACCCTCAATAGCTCCCCACTGTCTATGGCACTCAGTGTCTGGCCTCCCCTGGTGGCCTTCTCTCCTGTTCCTGGCTCTACCCGAGCACACACCTTGCAGGCACACCCTGGGCCCACCTGTCCCATAATTTCATTGATACAGTTTCCTGGCCCTGTGATGCCCTTACCCGCCCCTTCCCTTTGTCAAAATTCTACTCCTTTTGAAGGTCTGGCTAAAATGTCATTCCAAATGCCCCCAGCTAGAATGAATCCTCCCTCCTCTGCACTCCCTCCCTCTCCCCCCATGCACAGTACAGACACTTCTCTCCTGACAGTTCTAATTAAAAGTATGTTTATGGGGGAGGGTGACGGGTAAAAAAGGTGAAGGGGAATAAGAAGGACAAACTTCTAGTTATAAATAAGCCACGGGGATGTAGTGTACAATACAAGAAAGATAGTCAATATTAGCGTAATAACTTTGCACAGTGATAGGCGGTTAATGGACTTATCCTGATGATCACAGCATATCTGCATCCCTCTAAAAATTGAGATTCCCCCAGGGGCAGGGGATGTGCCTTATCTATCCTGACCCAAGTAGACCCTCGGGAATGCAAAATGAATGAATGCTGAAACAGCAGGTTGAATTAACTTTGCATTGTGGATATACTCTTGGCTCTCCACAACTGAGATCTTAGTAATCACATGCTGCTTGGTGGTGAGGTGGTTTTCCAGCAAACAGATTGAATTATATTTTCCCAGGAAGGGAGTTTTCAATCCATCTAGTGAAATCATCATTACCCATGTTCTGTGTTAATCCTCTGGGCTCATTAGCGTGCCGGATAATTAGCATCCCTAAGCAGGCAAGGCAAGGCCAAGAGCAGGTTCCGTGGAAGAAATGCTGGGTCTGCTTGTGGAATATCAGGTGAGAGATGCTGGGTAAAAGAGCCACAATGCCAAGGGCTCCTGAGGACAGTCATGCTTGTGTCCACTAGGTGTCTCTCCCCTCTGGTAGCCCCAGCCCACTCCACCATTGTGCACCCAAAAGTCCCTCCCTGCGGGCTCAAAGCCAGATAGCTGTTGAATGACCTAGTTGTTCAGGAAAATATAGGCTGAAGGCAGGAGAATGTGACATTGCCCCAGTTGCCCCACAATGCTCTGCCCCCTCCAAGGGGGGCTCTCCTTCATTCATTGCCTAGAAAGGCAGAATAGGCCAATGAATGGGACCATGAACTTGGAGACCTTGGCAATTTCTTAAGTTCTTATGCCTCAGTTCTCATACACAGAATAAACTGGGAGAAGTAAAAGGACTCCCCTCATCACACTTTTGCAAGGATACAATGCATCAGTGGGAGATGCTTTCAACACTGCCTAGCACTCAGCAAATGCTCAGTAAATGTTTTGTTCCCATCATTTACCCAGGTAGTACAATTACTTGGAATCCACATGGGAAACTTCCCTTCCTGCCCCACCTCCTCTGCTCCCACTGAAGAGGGTCTGCAGCATGAATTCCTACAGATGGGTGCAAGAGAGTGCAGGTATTAGGTAGGCCTCTTCTTGAGAAGGCTACAGGGAAATGAGGAGATATCAAGGGACGGGCCAAATAATGAGGATCCCTACAGTTGACACTTCATGAACTGCCTTATGCTATGTGGTCAGTGTTATTGTAGCCCTGTTCCACAAACCCCAGTGCCTATCACCTCTGCCCAGTGAGAACCATGTCTATAAGAGGAACATCTCCATCCTTGAATTCTGTGGGATCTGGAAAGTCTGTGGTTGCCTTGACTAGAGTTAAGTGGAGTCCTATTGACCTTTCCTCCCCAAGTATTCCTTGTCCATCTGGGAACTCGTCATCCCTCAAAGCCCTACATGGCAATTATTACACCAACTCGATCCTCTGAAAACTGCTAAATAAAAGACAACAAGAATAAGTGTTTGTACTTCCTTCATAGGAGCAACTTTGGTTGACCTCCCACTGATAAAGGAAAGCTCTTTTCTACTAAAGAACATCAACTAATAAATGTGGAGAGAATAACAGAATTGGGAAATCACTATTTTGCAACCTCTAATGAAACTGTCAGTTCAGGTTCAAATATTACAGTAAACAGAATACTTGCAGGGTACCATGGTATCTACCACATCACAGATGAGGGGAGATGATTTGATGATGGGAGATGGCACAGCAGAAAGACCCCACAGTTGCTACCTTAACCAAGTGATGTAAACTAGCATCTCTAAGAGTGGGACTACCACAGACTATGACCTTCCTGCTATGATGCCATATGAAACACACAGCTTAACTTACGGAGTCCTCTTGTCAAAAACATTAACCTGAATCTCAAGAAGTTCTTAAACCTAACTCCCAGTTTATAAGAAATACAGGGGAAGGAGGAACGGGTTAAGTGAAACCACAAGTAAGTAATCAGACAGATTCGTAGTATGAAATAATTGTATAGGACAACTGGTCTGTTTTCTTCCAATACTCAATACAAAAAGAAGTGTGAATAGCAGCATTATTCATGACTACCAAAAAAAAAAAATGGAGACAACTGAAACGTCCATTAACTGATAAATGGATAAAATGTAGCATATCCATATAATGAGATATTATTTGGTAATAAAAAGGAATAAAGTATAATGCATGACACAACATGAATTAACCTTCAAAACACCATGTTAAATTGTACACCTGAAACCTACCTAATTTTATTAACCAATGTCACTCCAATAAATTCAATACAGAATAAAAAAAAACACTGTGCTAAACAAAAGATGTCTGTCACAATAGGCCGTAGGGTGCATGATTGCACTTGTCTGAAATGTCCAGAACAGGCAGCGCTATAGAGACAGACATTAGACTAGTGATTGGTGATTACCTGGGGCTAGAACAGTGGGGTTTGTAGGAATGGGGGTGGTGATGGCTGCTAATGGGCACAAAGTTCAATTTGGGGTGATAAAAATGTTCTGAAATTCAGAATACTGTGAACGCACAAAGTCCTAACTCCACTGAATTTTACACTTTATAAGGGTAAGTTATATAAGAATTGTACTTCAAAGCTATTTGTAAAAACCATGTGTTGTGTGTGTGTGCATTAGGCTGGGGGAAAGCTTTTTTTAAAAAAAAATTTATTTATTTTTAGAGAGAGGGGAAGGGAGGGAGAAAGAAAGGAAGAGAAACATCAATGTGTGGTTGCCCCCTACTGGGGACCTGACCTGCAACCCAGGCACGCACCCTGACTGGGAATCAAACCAGTGACCCTTTGGTTCACAGGCTGGTGCTCAATCTACTGACCAACACCAGCCAAGGTGTTACAGGGTGCAGCTAAGAGGGGGTACCCAAAATGGGCATTTGAAATGGGGTCCAGAACTCAAGGTGTCCAGGAGATTTTAGGATGTCCTCACCGCCCCCCTCCAGGTGTGGGTTGGGGGAAGGTACAAATGGAGTAGGGCCATTGAGAGCTGTTTTGCTTAGCAACAGCCTTGCAGCTAACCTCTGGCGTGGTCATTTAACATATCTATAACCTTTGACTGGTTACATAGATATGTTAAATAGCTGTGGCCATGCTCTGAGCCAGGGGAATGGAAGTAACTTCCCCACCAAGACGTAACTGGGGGGCAGGCCCCTTGAGTTACAGCACTGCGTGGTAGCTTGGAGATGATTGGCTCCATGACATGGGGCCACGCCTGCCCAGACTCATGATGGCAGTCCAGTTAAGCTGGAAGAATGTAAAATTGATGGCAAGTGTAGCCGAGTGTGGGAGGAGTTGGAAATGGGGCTGCAGAGGAAGATTGGCACAGGGATTTAAACCCAGACTCGGCAGCCATTGCAGGGAAAGCCACGTGGCTTTGGCAGAGTGGAAACTCCCACAGCCCTGGGAGAGAGAATCACCATGCGGATTTAGCGGAAAATTACCACTCGGCTTTGGCAGAGTGGCGACCCCCCTCCCCACAGCTTTGTGGAGAGATCCACATGGTTTTGACAGAGTGCAGACCTCTGCAGCTCTGGTAGGAAAGGACCATGTGGCTTTGGGGTGCTCCTTTTGGCACACCAAAAGGGGCCTGGGAAGCAGGAGAGACTTTGCCTGGAAGAAGGGTGAAAGAGCTCTTACCAGTAGGCCATGAGAAGGTGCCGCATAGCTTTGGATTAATTGGAGATCTTGCCTGGACAGCGACACAGCTAATGGTGCCAGGAGGCCTCCCAGCCAACATGGATTACTGGGAAGAACCGGGGGCTGCCTGAGCCATGGACTTCTATTTCCTTTCCTGAGATATGGTACCCCAGACTGGGCAAAGGGGGGAAGGAAGGACTGTGTGTGTTTGTGGGTGTTTTAAGGGTCTTTGGGATTTTGATGAAGACATTAGGTCACTACTTTAAGTTTGTATAGCATTAAACTTTTCCTTTCCTTTTCACAAATCTCTGGCATTGAGAGACATCTTTCCTATAGGTGGCAGACATAACAAACCTGGGGCTTCCTTTCGGGTAATAGTACATTGCCTAGGCCCCACCTTGTTGTTCTGTAACAAGGGGACTGGAGGGAAGCTTTTTGACTAAAAGTACAGAACAACCAAATGCAACACATGAATATTGATTGTATCTTGAATGGGTCCTGAATGTTTGAAACTAAAAAGCCACAGAACTGAGGGAATTTGAGTAAGAGTGGAAGGCAGCCTGGTAGCAGCCAGACTACCCCTAAGGAGGGCAGCAAGATGAGGCAGGAGGGCAGTGGGGTGAGGACCAGCCCCCTGCGAGGAAGCATCCAAGAAGAGAGGTAGTCTGGGGAGACAGGGAGAGGGTTGCCATTCGTGGAGCAAATAAATGAGTTAGATAATGGGCGGCAGCTTTCCTACCGCTGGAGAAAGGAGGGACCAGTATGGATGAGGACAAACCTAGAGTGAATCCTGGGGTGTTCAACTGGAACTGGAGGTATCAGTGTGAAAACTCGGTTTACAATGGAGGTGTAAATACCCTCACTCTGCCCACAGAGCAGGGGCCAGGAACAGCAGCACCGTGGTAGCAACAAGCACGCCCAAACCCTCATCTTCTAAACAGCATCGCCCACCAAAAGGAGCCAGGGCTCACTAGAAAAGGTGACTCATTACAGGACTAAGGGCAGAAAGCAAAAAGATGAATCTGCAACATCTAGCTGGGCTAGAAATGTTTTAAGTGCTCAAAAGCTACAGGGGAGTGCAGAAAAGGACACAGAGTCAGCTAGAAGGAACCCCCAGATATGGGGAAATTGGAGTTTTGAAATAAAGAATGATTTTGACGGTTTATAACTCACTGAATAAAAAAAAGAAATCTGAACCTACAGTGATACAAATAAATAAATAAAAGGGGAGAGGAGAAAGCTCTTCTGTATTTTAGAAAGCCAACTAATAAATGTAGACGGAATGATGGAATTAGAAAAATCACCATTTGGCAAGTATTACTCTAATAATTCAGGCAAGAAAAACCAATGGCTAATAAAACTACAGGGTGAAAGAGGGATGAGAAATGGGTTTTACATAGTCCCAAAGTGTCTTCCTAGAAGACAGTATATTAATCAAGTGATTAAAGTTAACACTCTAAGTATTGGGACAAACAGACATCATCATGTGCCTCCAGACAGGATGTAGTCAGAAGAATCCTGCATCGGCTCTGTGAAGTTTGGCCAAAAACTCATTATCTGGCTCTGATCAAGATGGAACATCAGACAACCCAAACTGAAACTCATTCTGCAAAATGGCCACCTTGAATTATAAAAAATGTCAAGGTCATAAAGTCAGGGAGAAACTGAGAAGCAGTTCCAGAGCCAAGGCATCAAAGGAGACGAGGCAACTGAGTGATCCAGGATGTGGTCCTCTGGCAGAAAAGCACATCACTGGGGCCACGGGAGAAAGGGTACACAGGAAATCTTTACACTAGTCTCGCAGCATTTATATGTTTGAAATTATTTCAAAGGAGAAAAATACATAAGTATCTCCTTTTGGAAACTGTTGGAGCCTACCGTGAGTCGCCTCTGGACTGCGTGCAAAGAGGCTTTGGTTGTTCGATATAATCTGTTCACTGCACAGCCTCTCCACTAGACTACAAGCTCCTTGAATTCTTCCACTGGGCCTTACTCGTTTCCATTTCCAGAGCCCAGCACAACGGCCAGAACATAGAAAGCACTCACTGGATGTGTGTTGAATCAATGTGCTGGGCCTGGCTGGCACCTCCCTGCACATGCTGACTGTTGGTAAATTCCTCTAGATATTAAGCTGAAATTCGCCTTTCTGCAAACCAGAAAACATCTGTCTGCCCTGCAGCAATGAGCTGTGAGTCCTGGAACAGTGTCCTGCTTCCAGCAGCACGGTGCCTGAGATCACAGGCTCCAAGGAGCAGCACTCAGGCCTCGCTGCTTCGGGGAGAACAATGGCCCCTGTTTGTTTAATCCCAACCCATGGTGGCAGCCTTGACTGTACAGTGCTCACTTGTGATTCATGTGAGTGTCACTTGAGCTCCCAGAGGTTTGCAGCCATAATTCAACATTTGTTAATAGCCACTTAAAATGTCCCTGAAATAGCTAAAAGGCTCAGGGGATAGAAGGTATTCTGCTAAGAAATCATTCCAGGGAGGTAGAAGCAGCCTTGGCCCAAACTTTAGAAGACACTGTTACTTTCAGTTCATGGAGATATTTCTCTCTCATTGGCTGCCTTCTTATACTCCATGAAGAGAGGGGAGACATCCCTCAGGGCTACCATGGAAAAAGTGGGACCTACAATTCTCTACATATTCATGGTGGACATGCTAGAACCCCTTCCTAGTTGTTCCTGTGCAGAAAAAGCTCCCTCAATCGCTGGGTCCAGTGCAGGGGGAGAAAACACAACAGAATACAGCCCAGAGGATTCCAAGAGAAAGCCCCCCACTCAAAGAACAGAAAGGAGGAAACAGAAAATACAACTGTTGGACTGGGAGCTCAAAAGTTTATGCACAGAGGCAGCAAGAGGCAGAAGGGATAGCAAGAGGCAGAAGGGTGAGACTCATGTAGGTTGAGGTCCACTGTGCTATGCAGTCTACAAAATATGTAATTCTCCCAAAATCAAATTATATAAATTGTCCAAGGTCATCCAACCAGTATAAGAGTGTAGGATTTAAATAGAAATAGTCTCACTCCAGAGCCTGTTCTACTCTTAACCATTGCCCTGCACTGCCACCTGCAAATCTGTCAGAGCACAGGTGGACTGAATGTTCAAATTCAAGTCACTGAGTCAAAGGCAGAAGTTCAAGCTCCCAATGCCAAGCCCTCACATCCTGGTTCTTTAAACACATCTGTTTCTCCTAAAGTTATCATTTCTGCCACCCAGAGTTGGATTTAAAGTGGGGAAGTGTAGATAGAAAGAATGAGCAGGAAAGAATTACATGCACAGCTGAAACTGACAACCATTTGCTAATGTCAGACCCCCTGAGTCCCTCAGTTGGCAACTTGGAGAGATATCAAGGGTTACCCTGGCAAGAAGAGACTTCTGCATCTACTCGACTTTCCTGAAGGCAGTGCTGTGGAATCGTTTAGCCCTTCCACCTGTGCATTGCTGAGCCAAGACGCTGGTGGGGAGAGAGCAAAGGATCACATGCAAATCTGCGGAGCTGTGAGGCCAGTAGGACCAAGGCATACGTCCAGCTCCTGGCCATGTGGTGCTTCTGATAGGCAGACATCATGGCGTCAGGATCCAAAGTCTACCTTCCTCTTAAAAGGGAAAGGTGAATTCACAAAACTGATGCACAGTGCCCAGGCTGTGCAACCAGTGAAACCAACTCACTCAAGATGCATGGCATAAACCCAGAAACCTCCCATCAAAGGAAAAGTTCTGGGGTAGACCACCTCCTGGAACCAGTCTTTTGACGGAATCTGGGCAGGTAGGAATTGTAGCTGGAAGGTCTTGTTCTGAAAATTTGGAATATTCAACTGTAGCATAAGCCCCCTCAGCTGGCTTTGAACCATAGAAAGCTAGGCTGCCTATGCCTCCTCTCTCAGTTTGCCTGCCCAAGGCAAGGGATGCAAGTCAGAGCTGGAGGGCTGCACGGACAGCAGAGCACGGCAGCTTCAAGCTGAGGCTTCCTCTGTACCCTACTCTCCAGCTCTGGGGTCAGCTCTGGTAGCTGCCAGGCCTGGTTCCTAGGGAAGGGTACAAATAAACTGAGGGATCTTTGGCCTAAACTTCAACTCTTTTGAGCTGAAGAATGGCCTGAATTCACTCAGCTCAGCCCTGCATAAATAAACTTGATATCTTCACAGAGAACCCCCAAGGGGAATTGAAAGGCATGAATTCTAACCCCCAATGGTGCCACTTCGTTACTGAGAGACCTTGTGCCAGTAACTAAACCTCTCTAGGCCTTAATTACATTCAACTGTGAAACAGATACATTGTTACCTTTTCCACTTTCAGAAGTATTGTGAGGGTCAAATAACATTTTACAATAAAAGCATCAAGGATCTGGAACCAGAGTACCTGGTTCAAATCCCACTTCCACCAATTCTTAGCAAAGTGACTGTAGGTCCATTGTTTAACCTTCCTGAGACTCAATTTTCTCCATACAAAAAGCAAAGCTCCAAATATTACATATTTCATAAGGCTGCTGTGATGCCTGAATTTTTCCATGTAAAGTGCTTAATTTAGAACAGCACCCAGGACATAGTATGTGCTCAGAAAATGCTAACAATGATTAGGAGGCTTTGTAGATTACACAGTGCTGGTCAAATGGAAGGAATTCTATTTTTGACATTGCCTGGGTGTCGACCGCAGCTTATCGCCAACAGGAATGCAGGGGCTGGGTGCCTGGCTCAATGGCACCTCATTCCCCTGAGTATTCAGGATGTGCTGATGTCAATATGGATTTCCAAAAAGTCCTTTTGCTTTTGGATGCCCTGTCACTATGTTTTATCGCCATCTTACCACTAATAAAAATAACAGCAACAAAAGAGCTGACACTCTCGACTGAAGTTAAAAGTTTCACTTACATTATTTCATTCAACTGCTAACAAAAAAATCCTATGAAGTAAGTGCCAGTATGATTATTATTTAATAGGTGAGAAAGCTAATGCCTGCAGAGGTTAAGTAAATTGCACAAGGTCACTACTAAGATGTGTTTTTCACCCATAAAACACTTCACTTCTGACACCAAATGTGTGGGGTTTCCCCCTCCCACCAGGCAATTCTGACAGTGCCCGGCATCAGTGCGGACTCTGTGGGTTAAGGGCTCAGTCCCATGGGACTGGCCCCCACTTCCAGTGCCAAGCACAAATGCAGGCCACCTGTTTTTCTGACCAACTTGCTATGAATCAGGGATTCACATGATCCCCTCTTCAGGTTCAATAAATTGCTGGAATGGCTCACAGAACTCAGAAAAAGTTTGTCCCCTATTGCTGCTTCAGTATAAAGGATATAACTCAGTAACAGCCAAATGGAGGAGATGCATCAGGCAAGGTGTGAGGAAAGGGGCACAGCTCCCGTGCCCTCTCCTTGTACTTCCCTGTGTCCACCAACCCAGAGGCTCTCCAAACCCCTTCACTCAGAGGTTTTTATGGAGGTTCCATTACATAGGCAGCACAGATTAAATCACTGGCCACTGGTGGTTAACTCAATCTGCAGCCCCTCTCTCCTCCCTGGAGGTTGAGGGTGGGGGGGGTGAAAGTTCTATCCCTCTAATCACATGGTTGGTTCCTTAGGCAACCAGTCCCCACCCCGAAGCAACTGAGGGGTCCATCAAGAGTCACCTCCCTAGCATAAACTCTGGTAGGGTTGCAAGGAGCTTATTAAGAATAACAAAATATGTCCCTCTCACCCCAATCCTTCTTGAAATTCCACAGGTTTTTAAAAGCCCCTGTGCCAGGAACTTGGGATG
The DNA here is from genome assembly GCA_004024845.1 of Tonatia bakeri. Classification (NCBI taxonomy): domain Eukaryota; kingdom Metazoa; phylum Chordata; class Mammalia; order Chiroptera; family Phyllostomidae; genus Tonatia; species Tonatia bakeri. The sequence continues at coordinate 39,323 of PVIA01002472.1, read as the reverse complement.
AAGACCAAATGTAGGTCTCTTATTATATCACATCATCAGTCACGCATGCCTGGAACCTCTATGTGTCTTTCACTAAACTCCATGATTGGACCATGAGGCTAAAATGTCTCAGGTGCCAGAGCCCCTTCATCCTTCTAACACTCGCCACATCCCCTGGTGCTCTGGGCAGGCATTCTCCCCTCCTCCCCACCGGGTGAGCCTCCCTCCCAGCCCTATGGCTGGGTCTGTCTCTAGCCCCATGTATCCCAGAGTTATGCTCATCTATGTACCTCTCAGTCCCCCCACTTTGTGGCCTCACATGGAACCAGGCCAGGCCCAACCACATCCAAGATTTGCTCTCTAGGATGACATCCAGCACCAGGAGCTTTATGACAAATTCCTCTGGGAACTGCCTTTCAAGGAGTTGTACGTACGCAGTTTGAGAGGCCAGGACACTGAATGGCCACTCGAATCCCTGGCTACCAGCACCCACACACTTCCTGCACTCTCTCTGAGTATCAGCTCTTCTTTTCTGCAAGGGTTCTTCCCCAGCACTATTCTTATTCCCAACGTCTGAAACACACAGCCTCAAGGCTACACAGTATTGGGAAATGGGGTGTTTCTGCAGGCTGCAGGTGCTGCTGGCTTACAACTATTATCAATTCTTTCTAATGCCATCTGCCTATGGCCCTCACCTCGGACACCAAGTATCTGTTCAGGAAAGAGAGAAATCCAAGATGCTCAGAGTTGAAGATAACTTCAGAGGTCATTAAAGCCTGGTTCTTTACCTGACATCGATCCACCTTGACAGCACTACCAATAAGCAATTGCACAGCCCCAGCTAGAGCTGACTATAGGACACAGGTACTCTACACTCCCAGGACAGCTGCTGTCCACCTCTCTGAACTCCTGCCCACCTGCTGGTATGAGCGCTGACCTCTGGCCTCACACAGAGAAAGCCTCATTCCTCTTCCCTGTGACTGCCTGCTAAGTGTGTGAAGACGACCATCATTTGGCCAGGAGTCACCCCTCCCCTTTTTCAGGCTAAACAGCCTCAGTTCTATAATACTCTCCTCATCACTCATGGTTTCTGTGACATATGAGGAGCATCACCCCTGGTCAACTGTACATTTCTCACTGCCTCCTGCTTTATAAATGGGCCCAAGCCACTGCCAACATCAAAGGCGGCCTCCTCCTCCTTGTGGCTTGAAGCCAGACCAATGTACATTCAGGAAACAATGGCAGTGAAAGCTGGTGGGGGTGGGAAAAAGAAGTTCTCAGAGAGAGAGACCTGGGAAATGATGAGAATGCAGGCTTTGACAAAGGTGTGAGCTGGAATGTGAGCAGCTGGGGCGGGGGGCGGGGGGTTACGACAGCTGGAAGAGTGGGGCTAGCTCAGCTCTTAGGGTATGGGCAACTCCAGAAAGGGTTTTCCTTGGGCAAAAAGCTCCAAAGAACAAGCCAGCTGTGCCAAGAGTAGTGAATCCTAATCGAGGAGATGCTCAGTTAAATTATGAAAAATTTCCCTTGAAAACAGTTACATGTCCCAGATCTAAAAAGCCCAAGGTTTAAAAGATTTTTGAAATGCGTATTTCCTTCTTTCTAAACCAGACATAGGTCAACATGCCTAGACAATTCTCTGTGTTACCAAACAGACGAGAAACTAAAACTAATTGCTACACAGGTTGAGTTCCCTAGCTGAGCCAGAGACGGGGCTTCTTGTCCAGGTAAGATACAGAGGGAATGACACTGGGAAGAGCCTGGAAGGCAACAACACATGTAGGCTGGGGCAGGAGAAAAGGTGAGCCTAGCTGTGGCTTCAGGAGAACTTCTAGCTCAGCCTGACCTCTTCCTAGAAGCTCTGGGATGTAAATAGCACCACAGTTTGTTTGGTCCTGAGGCAAGATGAGTGGCATTTTGTACTCCTATGTCGGTGGGTCACTGGCCACTGGCTTCCCCCAAGCAGCAGGGAGGGGCATAACTTCCTGGGTACCTCAGAAGAGACAGCCCCAAACAACTAAGGGCATGCTCCTGCTCTCAATGCAGATACGAGAGGTCAGGGGCTGCACCCCAACAGCAGTGCAGGGGACCTGGGCAGCACATTAACAGCATCTTCCATAGATGCCCTTGCTAATTTATACATGAACCCCATGTGGAACTGTAGGATTAGTGTGATGGAAACACTTGGCCAGACCGATGAGGTACAGCCAGACCCACAGTGGCCTGTGGAGGGGTTTGACAGTAGGTGTCTGTGCATCCTTCATCCCACCTCAGGTCCCGAGCGCCACTGTGTTGGCATGTTTCTGCCACCACCATACAGCTCTACCAAAATAACACAAACAGACCCAAAAAATGGATAAGTGCATCTAGTTGCAAAACAACATCAACTCTCTCCCCCCAAATATAAATTAAGTTGCAGTTGCAGCAAACAAATGTGGAGTCAGAAAATAAATTTTAATTATGTTCTATGGCATTAGAATTCTACAGGTTGGCGAGTCCTTGGGAATCACCAGTTCAACTCCCTCATTTTATAGACGAGGAAACTGAGGCCCACAGAGACTAGTAACCTTGCCCAAGGTTGTACAACTCAGTCAACAGAAGTCATTAAGTCCAGGCAAGTATGTTCCTTCCGTGTTTCATGCTTTATGTCTTCTGACTATAAATTTCCATGGCCACTGAGAATCAACAGAGAATGCAACTGAGGCATGAGACAATAAGTGCTGAGAGGTGGAAAGATGCCTTAGAACCCAAAGGATAACACTTTTCAGGATGCTGTTCCCAAATAAACAGGCTTCCATTGCAGATTTCAGATTCATCAAATAGCAAACATGTATTTCCGAGCACTGGAGGCACCCACTACCCAATAACCACTAAGCTCAGTCAGTACGAACTGGTTTTAAGTCCACTGCATGGGGGAAATGGGATTTCAAACTTGCAGGGATGATGCAGGCCATTAGTTTCACAATGACATAGATCATGGGTCAAATGGTCCTGCTGGCCAAGTTTGATATTTCAACCCAGTTCCATCAAACATAAGCACTTGGGTGAAAAAGAAAAAGCATGCAGCACACTTCCAGATAGCTCTAGACCCAGGTGGTATGTTTTTGTTCTGATGGAAAGAATGGAACACTTGGCACTTTGAAACATGAACTGCTCTATGGAGCAGCATCTCTGACAGCAATCTTAATGCTAACAGCTACCAGTTCAGTCTTTGGGGGACTCGTTTCAATGGGATCTCTTACTACAAAAACCAGCAGCTAACTAGGATTCACTGAACAGACAATTTTCTTGAACTCATCTCTTCATTAAAGGAAAGACTTTCTGTAAAGAGTAAAGGGAACCACTGTAGAAAGGGGGAGAGGGACTAGTTCCAATTCAGTAAAGCCCCCAGGGGGCCTCCTTTCATCAGCAGTTCTGAGGTCTAAGAAGTCCTCAGGATGGAGGCACAGACATACAGACTCACCACACTAGCAACTGGGCATTAGTTCAGTGGACTGGGCAGTGGCTTCAGCTTTACTTTGCAAATAGATGCCATGGGTCATTACGATAGTTAGCTCCCAGTCACTGCCCTGCCCCTTCAGCCCATCAGAGAGAATTCAGCACATTCCCGAAAGTTTTACTTCCACAGAGCTCTGCGAACTAGAAGACTCCCAACCAAAGGCTGGCACCAGGGCAAACTAGTCACCCAGTTTGGCAGAGGCCGTCTCTCCAAAGACATGGCAAACACTCACAAAACTTCGAAGCATCTTAAAGAATATGAGTAATTATCTAATTTGCATTAGGTATCATTTAGATTACTTTGACACAAAACTAGAGACTTGTGTCAGAGGTTGGGGAGAGCCGGAGGCTACATGCAGAGGCTGAGGCATGCAGTGTGGATGGTCATGCGAGGAGGATCACCACTGGTCCTCGACCAGGAACGAGGTCCGGCCTCACTCAGGAGGTCTAATGTGGTGTCCACAAACACACCTCTGGTTTATCCTGGCAAACATCCAACAGACAATGGGCTTCAAGGAAATGCACAGACGAACTGTCAATAAAGCAAAGTCACTGGTGTTCTGTTGTGAACCTAAAACCCAAGGAGGCTAAGCCAAGAGAGGGATCTCACCAATTATCCCTGAGTGCTTCTGGCAGATAAGATAAAACATACCCCACAAAGAGGGTAAGAGGTCAGACCCATTGAGACACATCTTTGGATTTTATTTGCCCTCTAAACGGACCTCTGAGGACATCTCTAACACCATGCACAGCACCCAGGGGACCAAGAAGAGAGCAAGCTGACTCCGACTGGGTGTGTACTGTGTGTCAGACATGGTGCCAGATGTGCAGGTGGGACCACAGACATGGGGATACACACACATACACACATTACCTGTTTGAATGGAGCTACTCCCAAAATGCCAAAATAATACATGTAATGATATACGGGATGTTATTATGGGCAATTTTTCTTCCTTCTCTATTCTCTCTCACACTTCAAGTTTTCTCCACTAAGCATAGAGTGTTTCTATAATCAGAAAGTGTATTATTAAAATAATAGCAATTATGGGACAAGTTACCTCAATGCAAGTGGAACCCAGGTACCTATCCTGAAGAGGGAAGCTGAAAAATGGCTACTTCACTTTATTACAGCTACTGAATCACATGACATTAAAAAAACTTTAAGCCCACTTAGCATACTCTAAAGACATATTTTAAAAGCTTACCATGTGCTAAATAGTTCTAAGTCCTAAGAATAAAAAGTTAGTCAAGACATCATGTCTTACAGGGAGGAGAGACAGATATAGGCAATGCATAAAAATTATCAGTGGTTAGAGAATTCAAGTATTAAATTAAATTACCTCCAAAGTCCCCTTTAGCCTAAATACTTCATTATTCTATTGCAAGGAAAAGCATAACAACGGCTCTAACAGAGGAATAAGCCAAAATGCTATTTGGGAGACAGAGAAGGAAGAGATTAGTTTAGATTATAGTCATGGGGAGACAGATCGGCAATAGTTTCCTGGAGAAGGCTACGGCGACACTGGAGCTGGATTTTAAAAGATGAGTAGGATTTAAATAAATAGACATGGAGAGAGAGGTACAAAAGGTAAAAATAAATAAATAAAAGAAGAAAAGTAAGGAAGAAAGGCCCATGAGCAAAGAATTCTGGGTCAGGAAATTCTTCTGTTCGGGAAACAGCAAGTAACTATTTAATTGATAAGCCTTTACTGGGGATTTACATCCTTGTATTTGCCATGATGTTTGCAGAGAATGTGTTCCGTGAGACAAGACTCCTGCTCCCGACTAGCCCGCCATCCGGAGTGGGTGGGAAATGGGCTGTGAGCTCTCTGATGGCAAGAATCCGGCCTGTCTTTATGGCTGCTACAGAGCACATGCTCTAGCTCATTGACAAGGGAATAAGGTGTGTGCCTTGACACGACACACTGTGATAAAAGCCGTATACCTGGTCCATAGGTCACGCAGCTCCCATCAGAGGTTGGACATGAGTTTCCCGAGTTGAGTTTAGGAACATTGGCTAGAACATGGAAGCCAAAATGGTAGGTAAGGAGAGGACGTTTAGGCAGCAGGACTGATGCGAATGGAAAGTACTGGGAGAAGTGAAAGTTTAACATATTACGAGAATCACAAATCCCACAAACACAGAAGATGCCCATGCTCTGAAGCTGTTGCTGAGTCACAGCATGGAAGAGTGGGAAGAGCACTGGATTGGAGTCAAGAGAGCCGGAGTCAAGTGCAAGCTCAGTCAATATTCCTGTGTGACACTAAGCAAAGCAGGGGGCCTGCCCTGTAGTTGGCTTCTACCATGCACTAGAACTGGACATACTTCCCTTCTCTGGATCAGCACCACAACTCTAAGTGGTAAGTATTATTTCTCCTGTTTTAGAAATGGGGAAAGTGAGGTTAAGAAACTTGCCCAAGATTACAGAGCAAATACGGGCCACAATTGTAGTTCCAGCTCACATCTCTGCCCGAAGTCCACATTTTTCACACACACAGCTCCTCATGTAATAAGGAGTAATTTCAAGTTAGCTGTGGACTCACCAGCCATGTGCAAGAATACCCAATGCATGTGCCTCCTAAACCCTTCTTCCACATCTCTGCACTGCTATGGGACATTGATTAAAAAAATATCCATAGAAGTGCCTCTAACAAGATCTCAGTGGAGAAATCTTTCTTTCAATAAGAAAGGAAATGCTTTTCCTAATAAATCTCAGTTTTAAAGTACAAATATACCAGATTTTTCAGACTATTAGATGCACCCCCCTGCAAAATTTGGGAGGAATAATAGTTGTTAATGCTGCTGTTGAGTTCTGTTTACATTTACATTGGTGAAATGTTATGTTAGTTACATTATTAAATATTTTATCATATTTTTTGCTTCAAAATTTTTTTCCCTTATTTTCCTCCTCTAAAACCTAGGTGCGTCTTACGGTCCGAAAAATGTGGTACACCACTATGGAAATAAGGTTAAACATGCCAACTGACGGGTCATTTGCATTCCTGAACGTGAAGGCAAGTGAATCCCAAAGTGTCAGCAGAGAAGCAACATAAAACAGTCATGTGCTAGTCACCAACAGTGGGAATGCCACCTGTCAGCACTGGTTAACTGCTGAGCTCAATGGTGACCTCCGTGCTAAGAAACCCCATGTCAATAAGACTAGGCTTTATCACAGGCTCCAAAAACCCCTCAAAAAGCAGCAGTTGCCTCTCCCTTCCTGGTTCATGAGGACGGCATTACTCACCAACCCATCCTATGGTGGGCTGCAAACAGGGCAAGCAGGCTGGAAAATCGCCTCTTACTAATATTGATAATGACCTGCCTTACGGCTGTCATGAGGTATGAAAGAACTTTCACACATATTGCCTCACATGGTTCCTCCTTCCAACAACCCTTTGAGTTAGAAAATCACATATTACTGTGACATGTCACAGGGCCTAGAGAGGGTGCAAATTATGACCCAGGAAATAAGCTAGAAAAAGATGGAGGTGGGATTGTCTTCCTGCTCCTAATCTTAACCTCAGATCATCCAACATGGCCAGAGAACCCCCTCCCCCAACCCAGCCCTCTTAGCCTACTCCACTCCCTCCACTCTGGGTCAGTGGGGGAATCTCTACTGCATGGACACTAAGGAATCAAAGCCCTCTTCTGCTTTCCCAGGAAGGAAAAGCATGCACCTGACTGAAGTCAGATGCTCTCAGATTCGGGCCAACAGCGAACATGCCTGAGATGGAGCACACCTGTTTACAGGGCAGTTGGAATTCCACACCTGGCTTCCCCGAGAATTTTAACCTCCACAAACAGCCTTTCTCTCTGCTAAAATCATGGCTCGTTCACAAATTAAAGAGTATTACGCACTTCATTGCACACCAGCTAAGAACTTGGAATAAGAAAGCTTATGTGACAGTATTAACCCTGGAGATGGCATTAGATATGCTCCATAGGAAAAACAAACAAACAAACAGAAAAGTTAATCCACCTGTGACATCCCCTCCCCTACACTTAACTTCTGTAATAAGTAAGCCACAGTACTTAGAGATGGAAGTCACCCAGCTTAGTAAATAAGTGGAGAGGGATGTGCAGCAAAGGGAATGGAAGACAGAGAGGCCAGTGTACCCACTTCAACAACTACCTGCAGGGCTCTCTGCTCCCTTCCGGTGTCGGAGCCCAAGAACAAGCACACCTATCCCCTGGGCCAAAAGGGACAGGAAGACCAGGGGAAATGGGAAGGATTACCTCTCACTGCAAGGTCTTGGAACAAACTTGGCATCATGTTCCCTCTTGCAGAGGGGCTTAATATCACTGCTCACTGTGATCAAGGAGTGAAAAAGACCAGCCGCCCATGTGAGAGCTCCTCCAGGTTTTCTGAAGTGTGTGCCCTTTTTGACCCTCCCTGAACAACCTGAAGATCCAGCCCTGAAGCTCATGCTGTCTTCAGGCTTGGGGGAGTTCAGACACTGAGGGTCAGTCCAAAAAGGGACTTGGTAAGGATGGCAGATAATGACATTCCACTTACTGAGTAATAAACCTCATCCACAGGCAACTTCACTATTTGAGAGACATCGTGGAGAGGTCAAGGCTCAGGTAGTAAGGCTTTAAAAGCTGATCTTTAGCCTCTTGGGACCCCAGCAACTCAAATGATGGATCAAATGCAGGCAGAGGTCAAAGAACTTTTACTTTGTCAAATTGGAATTTGGTCATGAATTGAGAGGAAGCCATTGGTTGAACATGTGGTTATGCAAATGCTTGAGAACTCTGTCCAGGGTCTGCCACTGACTGTAGTATTTCTCTGTGCCACCCTCTCTCTGCTTTGCCTGAGGTTCAGACAGACAGAGGAACAGATGAGTGCATGTCAAGCTGCATGGTGCAGTGGGGAAGCTGAGCGTTGCTACGGCACTAGAAAGAATGGGCTGGAATACCAGGATGGTTGCAGCCTCCAGAATGAGGCATTTTTCCCATCTCTCCCCAAACCAACTAATACATCATTTGTGCATGACGTGTTTTAGGATCCTGCTTGCTTTATTTAGAAGGGCTTTCAGTACTACTGGTCCTGTCTTCCAGCTCAGACTCACTTCTTTAGTACACACTACTATTCATTTTGCTGCGCTTCCCCCCCACCCCATGTTTAAAGCAGATACTACAAAACAGCTCCACCAGGAAACAGAGCTCTAAAGGATGTGAGATGCTGTGCCCCCCACCCCCCCAGAACTCTGAGCTTTTCCAGAATCACAGACAGCCAACTGCAAGCATAGAGGCTGTGGGCAGAGACTGGTTGTAGCATTCAAAAAACCTCAGATCAAGAGGCTGGTAAGCAGTGAATTTGAGAGCAGATGGAGAATGGGTGCACCATAGGAAAGGTAGGCTGCGTCTTCATTAGGCAGAGGGCTCCAGACTATTACTGATGACTATCTCTTTGCAACTGCTGAACCTGCCATCCCAAACTTACAATTACAATTTGGCTCAAGGTTCTGAGACTCCAAAGCTCTTGATTTTCTCTAAGGCAGCAACAGGAGAAGCAGCCACACTGGGGCTTCTGGAGGGTCCCACAGACCCTGATGCCCCAGACTTGCCTAGAAGCAAGGAGTTGTCTGCAGCTGCAGTCTGACCTGTTATGCCAAGTTGTGCCTAGCAACCCACTAATTGGGCACACAGAGGACCCTAGCAGCAACACCTCCCGCCTCCTTTCTCTCTTTGCCCCTCCAGGAAGCCCCGGCCTGAATGTGAGCCACATCCCCTCAGCTCTGCCTCTTTACTCAGCTCCACACTCCTTCTCCAGGCTTCCCCATCCCACAGCTGCTCACCCCTCCCCACACCACTCCTCTCGCAACCACATTGTTAAGCAGTTCTACGTACAGAAAACTGAGCCTTTCAATTTCAAGCTGGAGCTCCTAGACAAGCCAGCCTGGACCACTTCAACCTCACAGCCATGTCATTGACCATCCTACACACAGGCCTCCGCCTGGACCCTCCTCTTTGGCTGAAGCATCCTGCACATCTCTTTGCTTCCAATATGCCACAAGGCCAGTGGAGACCCGGGGTTCCCAGCCTCTCCTCTCCCCACACGGAGCTCAAAATCCACACAAGAAAAGGAAGCAGAGACTTCCACACCTTTGCAGCATCACCTGCTCCAGCAAGATCCCAAAGCCACTGGAACCATCACGGCTGCCTGGAGCCCCACACCCCCTTCACTGGCAGGCTTTAGCTCCAGCCCAGCCCACAGGATGCAGTGCCTGATAGCACTTCCGAGCAGAGAGAGAGAAAAAAAAATGCCACCTCGTCAATGACAAGCTGTTCCAATCACACAGCTCAGACATGAAATGCCCCGGACAACAGACAAATCAGGCCTCCTCCCTCTGGTTGGGAGGAGGCCAAAGCAGCACATCTGGAGAAGTGAACCCCACGGCAAGCTCCCTTTTCACACACCCCCATCTGACCAGACAACAGTGCCCCCTCCCAGCAGGCACACTTCTCCAATCAGTTCCAACAGATCTGGCCAACTATCTTCTTGGCCTTCAACTGAGGCACAACTCTCTCTCCTGCCCCAAAGCACAGGGAGACCCCAAACCAAGCAGGAGACCACCAGCATAAAACTTCTCAACAGGACCAAGCACTAGAGTAAGCTGAAAACCAAGTACTCACTGTGGTGAAGTCCTGGTGGCCACACTCCTGCCCTTTGAACTTGCAGTAGAGCATCATATCCTTCAGGTCATGGCCCACACGATGCAGGAACTCCAGCATGCTGAACTGCTTGGGTTTGTAGTGTTTGAAGTTGGCCTTCTGCCGCAGGGCCTCCAGCACTGCGGGGTCAGCCAGGTGTGGATCCGGGATCTGCAGGTTGACGTCCAGCAGGGCCAGCAGCTCCCCGGCATGGTACAGGTCATTGGTGGTGAGCCTGGAAAACCGGAAGCCATTGAGGTTGCAAAGGGTCACAGCCGGAAAGACCAGGCTTTGGGCCACCACCTCATCCACCTTGGTGACATGCTGGTAGGAGAAGTAGTAGGACACTCTCTCGGAACTCTCCACCAGCAGCAGGCCCAGGGAGCCCACAAAGGCCACAGCCCAAAGCACACGCCGGATGGTCAGCGGCCCGTACACGAAGATGTGGCGGATGCCGTGGAGGGTGGAGGTGTTGGCAAAGATCTGGAAGCTAGAGGGCTGCAGGCTGCCCTCGCTGGGGCTCTCCTTGAGGTCCATGGGGACCCGTGCAGTTCGGCAACTGGCTTCAGGTTGATCAGGTTTCAGAGAAGAGTTCCCGGTCCTCGAGCTCAGCTTAAACCTTGCCGTTCAAGGCAGAGAACCCAAGGCGAGCCTCAGGCCAGGCGCCGTGAGTTTATCCCGAGAGCCCGCCGCAAGCTGACAGGGGTGAGTGTTTATATAAAACCCATTCAAACTCTAGCTCCTGATTTTTTCCAGGCGATAAGGAGGGCTGGTTTTATTTAGGGAGACACCAAGGTGATGTGGAAGAGATGTGGGTGGGAAGGGAGAGCTTAGCCAATGGAAATAAAGTCCTCCCCCCTACACACGCCACTAGAGACAAGATTAAAAGCGAGAGCGAGGGAGAAAATGCTTAAAACAAGTCGCTGAGCAGCTCGGAGCCTGTTAACCAGTGCATAATGCCCCGTGTTAACCATCCCGGGGACGTCAGGGCGGCCACGCTGATGCACTGCAGGCGGGCGGCGCAGGGCCGAGCCTTCAGAGCCGCCGCTGCCGCTCCGGTCCTCTCCCCCGCACTGTTTTGGACTCCGGATTCCGTTTCTCGCTGCCGGCCTCCGTCCCTCTTCTTCTCCTCCTCCAGGCCCCCTTTTATGGGCAAAATTCCAAACGCCAGCAGCCGCGGCTTGCGCCTCGGAGAGGAAATAGCGCGCGTCTGCGGAGAAGCGAGGACTGACCAGGAGGCTACAAGCTGGGGGCTCGGACGGGGACTCGGCTCTCCCCGCCTCCCAGAAGAAAAGCAAGACCCTGATCGTGCAGAGCGAGCTGGCCTCTCTCACCCCTCCTCCACCAGGCTGCTGGGGGGAAGGGCGCAGCGGGAGGGTGGGGGCGAGGTCTGGTGGGGGCTGGGGACCCGGCGAAAGTTTCTTCGTAGCCTTTTTTTTGCAGGGAGCTAATGCGGTGGGCTTCTCCCCGAAGGTGGAAAGCCAGCGCTGGAGTGAGGACGTGACACCCCGCCCCCACGATGGCAGAAAGACACTTGATAAACTCCCAGGAGCCAGGTATGCGGGTGCAGGCAGCATTCCTTTGCACCAGTGTCTGCTCCCGGGCCAGGCTTAGCCTGGGGTTTCCAGAGGGGAAGTGGTGGAAAAGGGGGAAGGAAAGGCGCAATCTAAAACCACAGGACCTCCGCTGCCGGTGGGAGGGGGACATGCCAGGGAGCAGGAGCCCCTCCTGAAACAGGAAAGCCAGGAGCCCCTCGGAGCCCCAGAGAGAGAGCAACAAGTAGCCCCCACCCCAGCAGAACCAGCAGGAGATTCTGGCTGAAAAGGAAAGGCAGCCCGGGTTCCAGGTAGGGCTGGCTGCATTCCCTTTGGGTGTGTGTGCATGCACTTGTATGTGCACGTGTGTGTGTGTGTGTATTCTGCCCCAGAATATGCCAGATGGAAGCACAGCTGGAGCCATAGGTGGGAGCAAAGGACTGAGCTCCCAGCCACCTACCTACCTCTTTTTTCCTGAAAATCCGCTGGATGTCAGCCCCTGCTAGCAGGTGGGTGTGGCTTGCCACGGCCAGAAATCAAATGACTGGAACCTATAGAATCGGTGATGCTAAATCTTTCCCAGGAGTTAAGGAACAGAAAGTTCCAGTGGCCATCCCAATTCACACTGCCTAGCTGGGGCAAAGTGACAGGGACAAGCCTTATGGAGCTGACCTGGTGTCCCCAGGGTATGCCAAACTTCAGTAATGCTCCTTAGAACATGGTGGTGAAGGAGGCAGCTTAGGGAGTGTCCCTCCTGGCAAGTATCTACTCTGAAATAGTTCTCTATCCCATCAACCCTCTTGCTAAACCAGGTCCAACCTAAGAACAGTGTCCGGATGTACTCTGAGGCAACATGTGACATTAAGTCAGTGGTTTATTGATCTGGGCACTCAAAAAGCAAAAACAGTAAACACCAATGAGAGGGGCTAGTCAGCCTCATGCATGTGCCATCCCAGAGGTCCCAGACCCTGCCTGTAGGGCTGCCTAGAGGGGGCACCAAGATTTCAAAATGGGTGCAAAAACTAAGAATCTATCACATGTCAGGACCTGTGTGAGTGCACCTTATCATCTCCCTTAACCCTTGCATCCGTCTTGACAGGTGTGTGTTGTTACTCCTCATCTGCAGATGAGAAGCAGGTTCACAAAAGGAAAATGTCCTGACCTAGTTACAAGCTAGTAAGTGCCAGAGTGGGGACTTGAACTCAGAGGCACGTTTACCTTTAAAATACAGTTTCAAAAAGCATATCCAACCCGTTCCTTCCCAAATGTAGGAAGGGGGCAAGCATTTCTACCCCACTTTCCCCGCTACACACACAACTGCTTGCCAGAATCTTCAAAGGTCATATAGAGGTTTTAACTGGGCTCAGTCATCCACATGGTCTCAACAGCATCTTACTTTCCCAAAGCTGTGTCCTTGGGCAGCTGCTAAGTGAGGAAGGCAAGTGGCATGTACATTTTAAGGACATGGGAAGGGGAGAGGAGCCTCTGGTTGCCCGGGCCAGTTCTCAGGTCAACAGACAGACATGTCCAATGGGTGACCTCCAATCCTCCACCCCCCGTGACAGCTCTGACAATCTCACATGACCCCCTCTGCTGCAGGGTATGCCCAGGGGGTTTCAATGGCATGGAGATGGCTCATTTTTGACAGCTATCTGGCTGCACTGGAGGCAGATTCCACAGCACCAATGTAGACACATTAAGGAGAAAATGCTGGTTAAGATAATGATTCCCAAAATAAATAATTTCTCCAGAGAAAGCCCCATGATCTGAACCACTGACTTGTTAAGTCCCCTAGATCGAGGGTCAGATCAATCAGGGCTTTCACTTGTGTCCTCTTGTGACCTACTAAAGATAACATTAACCAACTCATCAGGTACAAATACACAACATCTGTTTGGATGATGGTACAGGTGCCTCCTTGCAAGGCAGTAACAATGTCCAAGGCCATCTTGTTTCAGAGAACAGCTTTTCTCAGGGACATTTCAGTGTTCAGTAAAGATGGGCTTTGCCAGCTATCATTTAAGTCTTGCTGGGTGAATTCAGTCAGGTCTTCTATATGTGTTATAACGTCCTCCAGGCCAACGGAGGGGGAAAGACAGTGGCCAAATGATTGCACTAGTGGGAAAAAGAAGTGCCCACCCGGCCTTGAGAAGAGGGAGGTTGGTGGCTTCAGGAACTTGACCTGGTTGTGCATACCATATATAATGCCAGGGCAGCAGCACTGTCAGGTGTGAGGATATGGACTGGGGTAGGAGATGTATGGCTAGTACCCTCGCTTTCTCCCCTATTAATGGTGAGGGTTCCATTCCAAGTACAAAGCATTTTAATAGGTCCAGTTTGCAACAGGACAATGGGATCCCAGTGGAGATTGAGTAGCTCCCCCTCACCCAGGGGTACCAAGTAACTCACCCATGCCAGTGGACGTCCCATTGCAAATTCTAGTAGATAATAGCTCTCTCAGGTGTGGTGGTGGGTGGTGGTCTCAGCAACGTAGCATGTTGATCCACAGTAAGAGTTGGGGCACTGGCTGTCTCACTATGGGTCCCCAGCCCAGTATACGAGGCAACAGGCTCTACTGGTTGATCAACAGTTTAAGCCTCATACAGTACTTGAGTCCACCTGTCAGTCACTGGAGCCAATTCAAGTCCAACATGAATCCACAATTTGGGGGTGTGGTGAAGAAGGAAACTTAAGCACTAACAAGTTAATTGTAATATATCACACCTGTGGAAAAGTTCAGTTATGAAATAGCACAACCGTGGAATGGCTAGGCAGTGAAGCAGCCCTCTGACAGAGCCCCTCTCAGGCTAGATGGCGAGGGGTCTCTCCTTAGCTCTTCTCTGCTCAGGTCTGCCCATCCCAATCCACACAGACACTTTCCCTGAAAATGGAAAGTGTACTCCCTAAGCCAGTGGGGAGCTCATTTAAGTAGCACAAAGTCCCTGCCCCTGATTCCTGATTGGTCTGTCCTCATGTTAATGAGGACTCCAAAGCTTTACAGGTCCAAAAGTGCTACCCTGATTGGTTGGAGTGGAGGCACTCTGATTGGTCAGTGAAATACAAATGAAGATAGGGTGACACAGCTCTGATTGGACGAGGAAAGTCTCAGTCCTATTGGTTGAAATGCGATTCCAAGAACTCCTTTATAAGGGTTGGTTTGGAGGACAGGAACACTGCAGGCTTCCCACTAAAGCATGGTTCTTGTGAGAGATCTGTTTGAAAATGGATGCTAGGCTCTATTTTTAAATTTCAGCCCAGATAGCCACCAGGAGTCTTTCTTGGTAGGTCTCTTCTTTCTCAGGCTCTACGTGGCCAAAGTGGTTTTATCTGTGAGTTATTTAGTCTGTCCTTTAATATTCCATTTTCTCCTTTCCACTCACCATGCTGCTTACAGGTTTTAGGGGAGAGGGAACCTCCATTCAATGTCATGTTCTTTTGCCCAGTCTTGTGCACTATGACCTTCAAATGTGACACCCAATCACTGTCTATTCAACTTGGGTATCCACAGATGGTACTCAGCTTCTCTGACCCCGTAATGCTGATAGGCTGGTTTGCACAGCAGCAGGGGAAAGCTTAGATTAGATCAGACACAGTATCCACACAAACCGAGGCATATTTAGAACTCTCACCTGAAGGGACCAGGCCCATGTAATCAATTTGCTAATCTCTCACAGCTGGGAACTCCAGTGGATGGCCCCAAACTCCTTTGCCTTGGGCATTGTTTAGAACACACAGGATCTATTTTTAGTGCATTAAACAAGTCACTGTATTTGAAGGGCACTCTGGCACCTTTGGCAATATGCCATCCCACCCACAAGCTACAGTGGGCAGTCTTCTATGTACTCAATCTGCTGTATCTCCTGAAGGGTCAGTTGCTAGGGCTCAGAGCTGGGCTTCCTGATGGCCAGTGGGTATCAGAGCATTATGAGCCAGAACACGGAAGACATTGAGAACTGCCTCAGGCTCTTGCAGGCAAACCCAAACGTTTTTCCATCTATCTTGACTTTCCCAGGGCTTATTCATGGTCGTCCAAGCCTTGGCTTTCCATTGTCCGAGCCATAGGTTAATCTCTTTAGAACAGCCTAACTGTCAGTGGAAAGGGTTAATGGCCAGGGCTCATGAGTGATCACCAGCCAGACCTCCCTGAGTTCAGCCCACTAGTTTATTCTTGCTTCCAGGTATCTGTTTACCAGATGTCAGTGGAAATTTCCCCTCCTCTCTCTCTACAGGCCACAGGGGCTGCCACAGAAATAAGGGTGGGGACATTTGGAGTCTCTGCATACTCCACAGCAGGGGTGTCAAACTCATTTTCACCAGGGGCCACATCAACTTCATGGTTGCCTTCAAAGGGCTGAATATAATTTCAACTCCTTAACAGTTAAGGAGAAGTTACATTTACAGTCCTAAAATTATTCCGGCCCTTTGAAGGCAACCTCTAGGCTGATGTGGCCCCCAGTGAAAATGAGTTTGACACCCCTGCTCTACAGGACCTAGGGGTACCTGCATCCCTTAGGACAGAGGGCTGGTGGGCAGGGTGCTCCTCTGCTGCAAACGGGTATGCCATTAGTCAGAGTGGGGGTCTGAGCCGTGGCAGAGGTGGGTCAATGAAACAGATTCTCCATCCACCCCTTGGTAGGAAGTCAAGTTCTTGCCATGATATGCTGTTCCTTTCCAAGAGGCTTGACCTGGAGGAACGCTGTATGCACTGCTAGGAGTGAGTTACTGCTCTCTGGGAGTTTATAGGTTTCTGCCCCCTTCCAGAGCTGGCACCCAAATCCTGGGGAGACTGTCTCCTGTTGTCTCTGCCACAGAGCCCAATCCATACCCTCTGGAGTCACAGGCACATCAAACTCAAATGGTAGCCATGCCTGGGAGATGCCCAGGGCTTTAACCTGTTTCACTAGTATTTTCACCTTCTCAAAGGCTGCTTGCTGCTCTGAGTCCCAGTCCCACACATGCCCTTTCTTGACCACACAGCATAGCAATGGAGGCACTGTGTCCAGTGGGGAATAAAAGACCTCCACAACCCCCAAATCCTTTGCCCCTCTTTCACAGTCTTAGCGGTTAGATAGGCTTGCACTGTATCAGTCACGGCCTCCGGGACAGTGCATCTCACCCTGCCAAATGACTCCCAAAACCACAATGGCGTTTGGATTCACCTTGCAGATGTTCCAGCAAGGTCTGCAGAATGTCCTGCAGCAGAGGCAAGTCTTCATGTGTCAACATTATATCATCAAAGTAATGGGCCTGTTTTACTGATGTGGGGAAAAGTAGCAGGGACAGGTCTCAACCTACCATGTTATCACATACTGTGGAACTGCAGGTAGTCGTGGGAAAGCACTTGAAAGGTCTGTTACTGCCTACCCTCATGAAGGCAGATTTCTCTTAGTTCTCAGAAACCTGTACTTGTCAGAGTCTAGCCAGGAACCTCCTTGAAGACAAGCACTTTTGCAGGAACTTTTTTGCAAAAGCACCACAGTAAAACAATAACTCGACAAAAGACTTAAAAATGGTCATCGTCAAAGATCTGATAAGAGTCCGTTGTAATGCCATTGACAAGGAAATTTGGTTATTCCTGTGACATATATTTTTAAATTATGACCGGTAGCATTATATCAGAGCATATCAGATTTCTAGGAATTTTATACAAATATACCCTAAAGAAAATTTAGCATCATTTATTTGACAGTGCTTCCCATGTAATTTAACATATCAAATAAGCCTACTTAGTTTAACATCTCTCTTTTATATGGAGAGAGAACATACCTTTTGAGATGTTCCAGATGCCCTCTGGAATATCCCAAAATTAGTTCAAGGTCAACAAGAATTCGTTAAGAATTTGATTTGGAGAAAGTTTGTCAAATATATCAAAAGGTTTTAAAACACTTTATTAAATAGGACTCTAAGTCACTGTGAAACAATACATTATCCATTTAACCAAAGTGACAGACTTTAAAGGCAAACGCAGTTACATAGTTCTAAAGAAGGAGAAACAGAAAGAAAAAGAAATGAAGAAACTTAGCTCTCTTAATAAAGAAGACTGTTTTCTTAAGTAATCAAGACCTGGTAAGGACAACATAAAGCAGAGGAAATTGTTTTGATAAAACACAGAACCTTTGTTTTCTAGGTGGATAACTTAAAGGGTAACGAAGAACATTCACAATCTTATCAAGAATAGACACAGAGTTCAAGAAAATTAAGTTTTAGTTTTACATAAGTACACCGTTGATTTTACAGCTTACTTGTCTTTAAGCCAATTAGAACTATTTTACAAATTAATTTTGGCAATACCCTCCAGAGGTAGAAAAACAATTAGCAGTATGGCTTATATATAAACATCAGATTTCCCAGGATCCTCAGAAATGCTTTTGTGGTATTCAGTTGATTAAACATTCCCCTCTGCAATCAGATTTATAATACCTATTTGCTTTGCACTGTGGGTATGTGTAGGAGGCAGGGAGACTAGGCTTAGATCGGGTCCACTTGGCCCAGACTTTCAGGTACTGCCCTAATTGTGTGTAATTGTGGTCTTTTGATGAAGGCAAAATGCTAAGTATACAACTAAACATTAATGGACTTTCCAGATAAATTAATTTGCAAATCAGGCCATTTAACCCCCTATTAGACAATGTGCCCAGATTTTGCTCTGATAAATGTATTCACTTATGAATGAATAAATGAACACATGGGTGAATTCACTCTCTCTGACACAGACACTGCTTTTCTGAGATGCACGAAGAACTAAATGCTCTTCCGACACCGGGGAACCTGGGCTTGTCTGAAGCCTGGAGCCCGGTAGATCGTAGACTGTGAGAAGCGCAAAGTGCAGCCTCCTTTCTTCTCCAGATTGGAAGGTTGGGAAGCGGAGGTCTGCAATCAGCTCTAATGCTAATTTGCTACTTAACATGTGCCAGATGCAGGGTGCTGCCACCATCACTCCCTGATTAAAAAAAAAAAAAAAAAAGGAGAGAGAGAGAGATATTCTTTTTGAATATGCAGATGACATTATTATTTCTAACTCAGATGGGCCTCAATATATTACAATTTTCCTCCTGGCTTGTCATCACCACAAAGCAAGTTAAAAATCAACAATTATAAACCAAAGTATTCCCTGCTGTTGGTTGGTTTATAATAAACACCTTGTACAACAACCATTCCCATTTAATTACCTCAGTGTACACTTAGCCAATAATTTGTCATGAAGGGTATACCAGGGAGGAGCATTAAGCAAAGCTGGGCATTTAATGCATACCTCATTGAGATTGTATTTATAGTTGTTGTTTTTTTTTCTTCCAGGAGAAAGCTAGAGAAGCCAGACCACACAAAGTAGACTTTGGTGGCTCAGCTGCCAGTTGCCCTGAGCCCAGGAATGGACTGAATTTGCTGAGTGGCCTTTGGAAAATCATGAAACATCTCTGTGCTATTTCCTCGTTTATGCTAAATAATTGCTGAGGCTTCCACCTGCACCAGCTTTCTGTCCACTACAATTTGACTCGAGCCTTGACCAAATCATAAATGCATAGTTAATGGGACAAAAATTAGAATTTGGGATTCTGCTCATTAACCCCATGTCACCATCTGCTGGAGCAGTGTGCCCCGTGAATTTGAATTACCCAACACTTGTTAGACCTGCAGATTCTTGCTCCACTCCCCCTCTCACTCCCTGTGCTCCACTGAATCCCAATCCCTGGGCCTGGGCCTGGAAGGCCCTCTTCTTTCAAAGGGTTACAGAGGGCAGAAAGGGCTCTCCACCCAGAAGCGGCTGTGCCATCAGGAGCTCCTACTGCCTATCAGGCACCCCAGGCTGGTTTCTGGAATCTGACACTTGCAGCTCCTTCTGCCTGCCTGGAATGATTTCCCCCATGGCTGGCTTCTCATTTGTCATCTCAGGGAAGCTTTGGCTGGCATCCCAAACTCCACCCTCCCCCCACCCATTGTCCCATCACAGGTTTCCTTTCCTTCTCATTACTAGTCATTTTCTGAAATTCTTCCCATCTCCCCATGAATTATCTCTTGCTCCTACTGGAATAAAGGCCCCCAACCTCTACCCCTATTCCCACCCAACACTCGTTCCTGGTTGGGGGGATGGTGCAGAAACCCTGCCTGATTTATTGTCGACTGTACCGCAGCTTGGAGCACATGGGAGGTGCTCAGCAATTTAAGAATTCATGAATAAATGAACACTGGCTGGAATCGCTTATTTCTGATGCTCAGACTGCTGCTCTGAGGCACAAGAATGAGGACCCTTTTCTGACCCTGGAAACCCTGGGCCCTACTCTGAGCCCAGTTCCTGAGGAAGGTGAGGGGTGCCCCCTGTCACCTAATCCTGTCTGCTGTTCCCCGAGCACCTGTGGAAGGCTTTAGTGGAGCCAGGGTCGGTGCACCCAGCAGGGGCATTGTGCACCCTGAGAACCTCAGTCGGGGTTACCTGACCAGAAAAGCCTGACTTCAGAGCTCAGGATTAAGTTCCCCTTCGCCATCTACAAAACCGTGAGTGTGGGTGGGAGTACGAACTAAGTGCTGCTTGCTCACTCAAAGGGTTACTCCGTCTTCATCCCCCTTGACTTTAAATGGCTAGCTGCCCTTGACACCTCCCAGACAAGCTTCTTTCTACTTTCTTAATCCGATAGGCTAATGATGTCATCAGGAAATAACTTAAACAGTAAATGTTAAAGGAATGCTTGCTGGTGTGAAATAGGAGACCAATTCACAAGGGGACCTCCAAACTCTATGCTACCTTCCATCCATTTTTTTATCAAAATTTAGTTTGTGCTGTAAGCACTTGCCCCTTGGTACAGAATCAGTGGCTTCTAACTTGCTCTTATTTTGTTTGCTTTTAATGAGACACGTCTACTCACAGTCCCTTAGTCCCATACGGACTGACCTCCCAGGTAGGCTGAGGAGACACTTCTGGACTACACCTGACCCACCCATTTTTATCCTGAAGTACTTTAAACCAGCCCCTCTATTTATAAAGACACAAGAGTCTTGTTATCTAAATGAAACAGGCCTGGTTCTAATGTACACCACGGGTGAAGCGAAGTTCCCAAGGACTCAGAGGCCTTGATTTCTGCTTTGATTTCATGTCATTTCTCTTCTCTTCAAGGCTGTGAAAGTCCACTGCACTCCACCTTTCTCATGCCCAATCTTTTCTCTAAATATTCTTCATTTCATGCCTTCTTTTCTTTAATCTTTTATTTTTATTTATTTTTAGAGAAAGCAGAAGGGAAGGAGAAAGAGAGGGAGAGAAATATTGATGTGCAAGAGAAACATCAATGTGTGGTAGCCTCTCACACACCCCCACTGGGGACCTGGCCTACAACCCAGGCATGTGCCCTGACCAGGAATTGAACCAGTGACCTTTTGATTCTCAGGCCAGCCCTCAGTCCACTGAGCCACACCAGCCAGGGCTCATCTTGTCTTCATGCGTCCTCTCTCAGTCTCCTGTCTCTCTTTCCCCAGGGAAGGAGGCAGAAGAAAGAAACCATCACTGCTTGCTTTTTCTCTGTGTCAATCCCTGGAGCCAATGACTCCACATTTAGGACAAAGAAACAGAACGGCCCTGAAGTCAATAAGCCATAGACAGGCTTTCAACAAAAACTTTATTAGCAACACCTGGACCATAGGTAAGCTAGGACACCACAGAAGAACACCAGTGAAAGAAAAACTGCCCAAGAAGCTGGTCTGCCCTGCTTTTGAGTGGAACTGCCTCTCCCCCTTGTGGTTACAATGACTGATCTTGAGTAACAAGTCGTGGCTTTTTTATCATCCTTTGATCTCTTGGCTTATTACACAACCTCTTTGACTCATTACCCCTGTCTCATCCACCCACCTACCTTCTTATATCAATGCCCTCCCCTCTCTATTCATCCATCTGCCCCTTTAAAAAAGGCTTGAGCATGTATGGGAAGGCGTGCCCTTCATTTGTGTACTTATTTGCATTTGGTGACTTTACTGTATCTTTGTATTCATTTTAATTCAATGTGTTACTCCCTAGCTTTCATAAAACAACGTGAAATAAAAGTAATGAAATAGGAATAAGAAAGCGGAAAACAGGGTTAAGAGAAAAGGAGCAATGCATTTATGTTTATGATCCTGGCCGTCTTTTTCTCTGCATCGATATGCATTCTCGTCCAAATTCATGACACAAGTGTTGATGTGTCCAGCCCCGAGGTGGGCTCTACAAAGGTTCAAGCAAGGGTAAAAAGCATGGCCCCTGTGCTTAGTCCATCTCACGAGCATACAAGGCACAAACGTCACACCCATAGCACACTTGGTAGGAAACACGACCCCATTCAATTTCTGTGAACAGAAGAGGGGTCATATGTCCGTAATGGGAAAGAACAGACTGAGGTTCAGAGAGCTAGAAGACCCTGAGAAGACAGCAGGAGAGTCTGGGGCTCAGCTTCTGGCTTCCTGCCTCCAGATTTCATGGTATTTCCACTCTGCCTTTATTTGAATCAGGCTTCCCCACAGAAGCTTCACAGAGCTGTGACAGTGCCACATCGCTGGCCATGACCCGAAGAACTGGCTCCAGGGAAAAGGAAATCAATGAGGGCTGGAGAGGCGAAGAGAGTGACGGGGAGGGGTGGGTGGGAGCCAGAGCTGGAAGGAAGCTAGCAACTCGGTCCAAGTGCTATCATAAGGAGGTCCTTCCAGACCCTATGTGCCCTGTGTGTGTCACCCACAAGGGCCATAGAAGTCACCAGTGGCAGGGGGTCCAGGAGCTTATTGTGGAAGGAGTGAGAATGCGGTAAGTGCCTTGACCCTCTATCTCTGTATGTAAAAATATAAATATATACATATGTATAATGTTTCCTTTTTCTGGGTCTGATTATACATGCCAGGCAATGAGGTTCTATTGCCTGCCAATTTTGGTCCAGACGCTCTGATGCAGCAATGTGGGAGGACACTGACAAACAAGAGACATCATCTCACTGGTGGAGGAAGTCCCCAAGCGAACCTAACCTCTGGGTTAGCTGCAAGCTGAGCCTGGCCTGGCCCCCGTTTTACAAATGAACACACTGAGACCTGGATTGACAGCGGAGAACTGCCCCAGGTACAGGGCAGCCAAGCCGCCAGAGTCCAGGCTTGGACCCAGGTCTTATAATTCTATGGCCTCAGCTATTCAGCGAGTACAGTAAACACCAATTAAACTACGAGAGACAGGCAAGAGACTTAATAAAAAATAAATGCAATCCAGGATGATGGATATATTTAGGGGATAAATTATTATGTGATGATGTAAAAATAGATCAAGAGAGAGCACATGAAATTACAAGCCTAACTGTGTGGAAGACGGGGAGCTACATGGAGAGCGTTGGGTGCATTTAATTAATTTTGCTGGGAAAACATTCTGAAGCTGCCACCTGAAACCAAAACATTCAATCTTCGCTTAAAGTAACAATACCTGTGGTCCTATGAGGAGGAGTTAAAATCCAACAGAGCTTACAGTTGTTGATTAAAATAATGCCAACACTCGAGCGCTCTGATGGACAATCCCAGTCCCACAGTAACCACATGCTTGATGTCTGTGCATGAAGTGGGTCTGTGGGCTGAATCCCACTGGCATTGCAAAGTCCTAGTAAGTTTCTGCACAGATTGAATTTCCACAGAGGGAAGGGAATCAACATGTACTGGGAGCCAAGATCTCACTTCTTCCTGTGAGGATATTCTGCCCATTTTATAGACAAGGAGACCAAGGCTTAAAGATGTGAAGTAAATTGCTCATGGTCCCATTGCAGGTGAGGGAATAAGCTTCCAGTAAGAACCCAGGGTAACCGAATCACGCTATTGCCCATGCACCTTGTGAGGCTGTGGAGTGCTGTAGCCCAGGGTTCAGGTGCTGGTGTCAGACGGCTGTGAGTTTTAGCCCCAATCCACCTCACGAGCTCTGTTACTTGAAGCAGGCTGTGTAACTTATCTAACCCTTGCTTTACTTGTCTGTGCATAGTCCCAGTGCCCACCTCTTAGGGAATCACTGATGCGATGGGCCAAATCATGTAAAGTACTAACAAGTATCTAAGAAGAGCTCAGTAACTATAGCACCATTATTAACATCATCATTATTATCACTGCTGTTATCAGAGGAGACACAGCCAATGTGGAACCACCCCTGTGGACCTGTGACATTTCTCAGACTCCATGCTGCTCACCATATCCCCATGCAAAATGGGAAGGGTGCAGTCACGAATCTGGCTTTAAACATGACAGCAGATAAGCAGGGCAACATCAGTAATCATAAACAAGGCTCCACCCAGGTCCCATGGGCAAGGAGAGAATTCTCACATCGGGTTGCAGGGCCTTTCCCCTGAGAGGAGTGGGACAGTCTAACAGGGTCCTTTCTACCCCTTCTGACATGAAGGTCCTCCCTCACCAAAAGTGCTCATTCCAAGCTCCCCCTCCTTGTGCAAACACCACCGAACAAGGATCCACATTTAAACCTATGTTTACTTAAGCCCTGAAAGATTTTCATAAAACAGTCATATTTTGCTTTCAGAAGAAATCGTGATCAGGCATTCCCTGGGCTTTAGCTCTTTTCACATCTGTTTTATCTTGACATGCACCAGCCCCACCAGTATGTATGGTGATGCTTATCTGGCAGGTGAGGCCTGGGAGGGACTTGGAAGTTAATTCATTCGTTCAAGGTTTTGATAGAATTTTGAGCATTAGGAAACAGTGGATGAGTGTGCATATGTCAGAATTTCTCCTAAGGCGTGTTAAATGTGGTTGGAAAAATGGAGGAGGCTTGAGGTGTCTATTTGTCTGAACAGAAAATGAGAGAAACATGGAGAAGGGTTATTGACTTTCCCATCTCAGGGTAAAATTTAAAATGCTTTCAATGTCCTGCACTTGCTACAATGGAACGTTCCTGATGTTTCTCATATTATTTATTTCCCTCTTATATTGTCTGCTTCCCCAACTGGAATATGAACTTCTAGAAAAGTATTTGGGGCTACCTATTCCCACCAGTTCTCTAGCACCAAAAACAGCTTCTGACACATGGGGAGAGTCTAAATCAATATTTGTTGAATTAGTGAATGAACCTTAAAACAAACAATTGTGCTCCTGATTTTCCAAAAATGCTCCAGGTCTTACAGTCTTCTGTGTAAACAGGTGTCCAATCCGAGGTGGAAGGATTTCTTTAAAAAGCAACAAGTCAGGCCTATCGGGTCTGAAGGCCTCATTATGTCACTTTACCTCTGTGTTTTAAATAGGAGCATTGCCCCACTAACTATAAGCCTTTTGAGGATACAGAGCATGCCCTATTTAGAGCATTATATCCTCAGAGACTAGCAGAGAGCTTGATATATCAGAAAGGTCCAAGACTATCTAGAAAAATAGAAAAGCATGGCCTCGAAGAAACAAAGCTTCAGCACATCATCATTCTTTTATTCAAGTCGTCATTGATTTACTCCCATGTGCCTGGCTCTCGGGTGCAGTGTGCACATGGCAGACATGACCGCTCCCTCCCCCCTGGCTGGGTCTACCAATAGCTTCCAAGAAAGTAGGCTTCCAACAGTCACATATTCTCTGATTCTGCAAGATGGACTGCAGGCCCTGATGAAAGAGGGAGAAACGAAGAAAGAAAGAGAGAAAGAAAGAAAGAAAGAAAGAAAGAAAGAGAGAGAGAGAGAGAGAGAGAGAGAGAGAGAAAGAAAGAAAGAAAGAAAGAAAGAAAGAAAGAAAGAAAGAAAGAAAGAAAGGAGGGAGGGAGGGAGGGAGGGAGGGAGAAAGAAAGAAGAAAAGAAGGAAGGAAAGAAGAAAAGAAGGAAGGAAGAAGAGAAAGATCGAGAAGAGAGGGACAGAAGGAGGCTTAATTCCTTGTTTTTGGCCAAAACAGACCAGAAAGCACTAGCAATCATGTGGAAGCTGTTACTGCAATGCCAATTTGCTTCTAGAGTTATAGCTGTACTCCAGGAACTTGAGTTTACTCCAGAGAGGTCATTAGTGTCTGTAAACACGTTATTGAGGGCAGTAGCATCCTTTCCAGTCTGGGATGTCCTCAGTCAAGTGTGACAGCAGGAAATGGGGGTCAAAATAATTAACCTCATGTGATTTTGGCAGGACTCCTTGCAAAATTACTCGTATGCACTTCATGTTTCTTTCAGTTGAATAAGCTAAAAGTATCTGTTTTCAAAAGGTTCTTCTTTTCCTCTCTTCTTTTTCTACCACTGTGCCAATTTTTCTTTCTGGCTCTTGCTCCATACATCTTATGACTTACTTTCTCTCCTTTATTCCCCTCTTCCTTCCCATCCCCCCACAAAAAAAAGGACCACTGGTGATAGTTCTGCTAGAGTTTTCAGCACCATAGTTCTCACACCAGATAGTAACTCTCAGGAGAAAACCAGAATTTCTAATGTGGTAAAGGCCTTTCTTGACTTTGTTTTAATTAAATTACTCTTTCTATTCCCAGGCCTCCATGAACTATAATTACATCCAAACATTCCTCTTGACCACCTGCACCTGAGGCTGCAGCAGACATCCCTGCAGTGTCCATCTGGCCAAGGACCAGCATGGCACTGGGAGCCAGCTCTGGGCTCAGATACTGTTCCCACCATTTGCTACTCTAACTGAACTCTTGAATGGCTCACCTGCAAAATGAGGATGATGATATTTATCAGGTTATGAGGAAAAAATGAGAGAAGTAGCTGAAGTTTCTCTCAGAGTGTGAGTTTCAATGAGTGTTAATTCCATCCACCCATCTCCAAAGGAATAGGGTGCCTATTCTCTTTATTCAACAAACATGTATTGAAATCCAGTTAAATGCAAAGTATGCACGATATACAAGTTTTGTAACTGGGATGGCCTATTTCACCAGGCTGGGGTACATTGACAGTCACATGTTTTTATTGTTGTGAAATGAATCACTCAAGCAATTTCTCCTAATCAATTTGAAGTCCAGAATCTTTCTTCCTCCTGATGTTATTTTCTTTTACACTAGCCTCATTCCCATCACTTATCCAGGGAACCTGGGGCCTTAGCGGTCTGTTGAATACCGATGCCAATTCTTTACTGTCAGATGGCAAGTTCAATTTCTCCTCATCACCACAAGAGGCCACTGCTGAAGAATGACCCAGCGTAGGTCCAGAGCCACTCTTCCATGGTAGTTGAAGTCATGCCCTCAGGTGCTGGCCTAGATTATTGTACAGTCCATGGTGGGGAATTGTGCTTAGGTCAAGATTTTAGTTCTAGTAGTTCACAAGCACATGCAGGGGAGCCAGGGGCTAAGAAGCTTCCAGGCTCACTCACACACTGACCTTCAACCTGACCTGCTCAGTTCTTCCTGATCAGTCTTCTTGGCCCCTTCTCTCCATCCCGTGAGCTTGAGGAGGGCCAGCATTCTCCATTCTGCTGATTTCCCTCCTTACATGCCTCTAGGACCAGGGTTCCCATCTCAGCCCCATTCCACCATGAGAGCCTACAGGACCCCTTTGCAGGCCAGTCTGCACCATCCCAGGCCCCTGTGATAACAAGGAGAGAGGCTTCTGCTAAACCCCAATATGTCCTCCAGCAGAACACGCACCTAGTCCTCTGAGCACCTTCCCACATGACAGATTCCTCTCGTAAGAGGTAAGTTCCATGCTTGCCCCCATGTTCTCCTTCACAGAGGAGGGCTGAAAGGTTTTTTCCGTAGACAATTGCAGTTGTATATGACCAGGTGCCCAGTCTCAGTTTTTAAAAACATAAAATGAAGCAAAACAAACAAAGCATGGGCCCCAGGAAAATGTCAAATAACCCCAAGAGCCCTGCTCTATTCACTTAGCCAAATCCCCTCCATCAGAAACACCTTAAGAGAGGCAGAGACCTCCTAGGTGCCCAAGAACAACTAAGAAGATGGTCATGAAGGCATATGCAGGGAACAGTCACCTGGAGCAGCCCAAGACTGCTTTTGTCACCTCCACTGTCTCCCAACCCCTGTAGCCCCACAAGGACACAGCCCTTCATAGGGTTTCGGGCAGGAGGCAGGGGTGAGGCTCATGAGCCCACCGGGCTGTGGATAGGCCTGGCAGTAGGGTCAATTTCCAAGTCAGTCCCTCTCCTCACCCCTCACACACTGTCAGCAACTGTAGAATTTAGGAAGTGAAGGGACAGGTGCCAAGGACAAACACTATCACTTCTCCCCTTCTAGTTAATTCCCTTTGAAATCACAGGGCCTGGAGCACTTCAGCCTTAACCTGTATTCTCTGCCCTTGCTTCCTTTCCAGGGAAACCCAGCTAGGTGCTGCCCTGCTGTGCACGGGGAGAAGGCGAGGGGGCGGGGCTAGCTGGCTTCAATAAATAACTCAGATGAGGCTGAGCAACTTTGAAACATGAGGAAACTGCTTCCAGCAATTTAGAATCTTGCTTGACTCATAATTTAACCTTGAATATAGTTTTCAAAAGTCATTAAGTCCCCAAAGTCTTCATCTCCAGCAGTGATTAGCCATGATGCAGTAAGCAGGAAGTTAATATATTTATGTGTAAGGAGGCATGTAATGCATGAAAAATCAATTCATTCTGTTACGTGACTATTAACCCCTGTCTGCTCAGTTACAGGCGCCGTACTGAGTGCTGGGATGTATGACCATGAACAAATGTGACCTCCATTCCCCCAAGGAGCTTATGGCCTAGTAATAGGAGGGGGAAAAGGAATCAGCATTTACGGAGTACCTGCTGCATGCCAGAAATTCTGGTGGGAGCTCTTGTACCCATTAGTCCTCACCCCAACCATGAAATTTTCTCTATTCACAGAGATGAGATATTTTATCCAAGTTCATATGGTTGAAACAGAATTTCCAGAATGCAGACCACAGTCTGTCTAATTCCCTAACCTGTGCAATTCTCACCAGTTTCATTCCCCAAGACCCAAATGGAAGTAGAGGCTGTCCCACTGTTTTCTGTACTGAGTTCCATTCCCCTGGTCTGCCTCATCTGTGTAAAAAAAAAAAGGTGAATGTCAGCATTGGTTGGGCCTCAACAGGTCAAGGTATTCTTCGTAACAATATTGAGTAGGTTTCTTTCTTTTTTAAAGATTTTATTTATTTATTTTTAGAGAGAGGAAGAGAGGGAGAAAGGGGGGGAGAGAAACATCAGTGTGTGGCTGCCTCTCACACGCCCCGTACTGGGGACCTGACCCACAACCCAGGCATATGCCCTGACTGGGAATCGAACTGGTGACCCTTTGGCTCATAGGCCAACACTCAGTCCACTGAGCCACACTAGCCAGGGCAAGTTTCTTTTAATTTAAAATCATACTAAAACAACCAAAGGGATGGGTAGAGAAGATTAGAACCCTCTCTAACAAGAAAATAATGTGCTAATAACCACAATAATTATTATAGCACTCACTGTGTGCCAAGCATAGGCTATGAGTATGATATGATTAGATTTTAATCCTCACAACAACCTTATGGGGTAGGTATAGCACCATTCTCACTTTATAGATGAGGAAATCCAGGCACAGAAAAGTTACGGAACTTGCCCAAAGTTACACAGCTTGTGAGTAGGGGACCTGGTATTTGACTCCATGGTTCAAGCTATTAGAATGACAAATACTATTTCTAATGATGATGGCAAAGGTAGGGAGATGAGATGTTGATGATGCTAGATGAATAGATAGATAGACAGACAGACGGATAGGAAATGATCTGAAGCACACGAGGTCTTCAAGGACTCAGTGAGGAAGAGGAGCCAAGGGCCCTGACCCCAGCAGAACTCCCGGCCTCCCACTCTGACCACAGAAGTGGTCCCTGTGGAAACATCCTGCCAAGACTGACCCCAGCCCTTCCACCAGTGGGGAAAGAAGGTCGGTCACCTCTGGATACTGTTTCTTCTATCCAGGAACACACAGCACTGCTGGCCTTGATGACGCTGGCACCCAACCCCAGGGATGTGGCCTGAGGCAGAGCAGTAAGCAGGCCCCAGCGCTGTACTCTCCAAACTTGCTTCCCAAATGTGTGCTCTTAGTGGGACCCCTGTGGGGCTGTGCCCCTGTTGATTCTTGGCACCTATTGTCAGGGAGGAGGTTGGGTGGAGAAGAGCAAAACTTTGGTGTTACAGAATACGCTTTGTTTCCCAAGATAAGACTAAAGGAGCCTGAACTGGTTCATTGTGAATACTCCAGAGCCAAACTCCTGCCTGTCTCATTTCCTAGCCTGTGGCATCCAACCCTGTACATTCTTAAAATACGGGATCACCACCCAATAGCAAAATATCTAACACTATATAAATATATATATAAATGGTTTATATATAGTGTTGTATATATTTAATGATGTGTGTATATATATATCATATTTCATATTTAGCACCCAGACTCCAAATACTTTTGAAAGAGGAAGAAGGCGCTGTTCATGATGCTGGTACAGTAAGCATAAAATGAGCCTGTCCTAGACACATTTGGATCTAAGGTCACCTTACTTATATAGGACCATCTACATGACAGGAACTGCGATAGTGAAACACATTAACTCATTTAATCTTCACAACAGCTCTTAGAAAGAGCAACTATTATCATCTCCACTTTCCTGATGAAGAAGCTCAAGGTCACATGCTGGGAAGCAGTACTCTGGGGTATATGTGCCATTCCCTCCAGTGTCCAGCAAGAGAGAAGTATGCCTCTTCCCTAACTTGGCCTCTGCCAGAGGCTTGGGGAAGAAGCGAGAGGGAGGAAAGGAGGATGCAGGATGATGGGCAGAGAGGAGGGGATTCCTAGGGGCAGACAAAGCCACAACAGGAGGCTAAGCCACAGGATGTCTCCAGTACGGATCTCTAGTCACTTTATGCATGTTTGCGCCTCTCAGGATTGGCATTTGGGGCCTTGAGGCCATCCAATGAAAAATTATCCTTATAATGGTGTGCCTGCTTTGGGGGAGATCCCGTTAGAGCCTATCAGAGGTAAAGATAACATGGGAAGATTCATACATCTCAGCCTCTGTATCCAGCTACCCCACCAATTGTTCTCTATTTCCCCAAGCAATGGTTCAGTAAAACCCAAGAAACTTCTCAGTTGCCATGGAAATGGCAAGGATGCATCTAACAGGAAGTAAGAATGGAAGAAGCCGATTCTACAGCTTCCTCAGGCGAGGACAAGCAAGTTCTCCAATTACCCTGTGCACCCAGAGTCAAGGGTTTCTCTGGATAACAGAACCAGCCCTGAGGTTTTTCAGTGTCCTCTAATTGGCACACTGGTTACCACATTCTAGCCCCAGTGGTGTCCCAAGTGCACTCTGCAGAGCAAGCCAGTTCCCCTCTTTGAGCTTGATGCCTTTTGCGGATAGTCATTCCGAAGTAGGTCAGGAAACTGGAGCAGGAACAAGAAAGGGGGTTCCCCAATGATTAAACAAAACCTTTTGCGGTCTGTAGCAAACTCATACTGGGGCTTCAGTAGGCAGACATGGAGAGAGCCCACAGGGGTGCTTGACCTACTCACTGGTGGTGGATACCATCCAGGTAAATCAAAATAACCCCACTCATGGAGGGACAGTCTTATTTCCCAGGCAGACTCAGCCCCTTCCTATCAAACCTATCGACATTGGAGGGCTAGGCTAGTTTAACAAGGGGGGACAGGAAAGTCTAGGTCGGAGGAAGACCAGGAATCACATCTGAGAGGGCAGAAATGTTGAAAGTGACAAGACTGAAACGGGAGCAGCGAGGGAGGTGAAGGGGGAGAAGTCATGGTCCGGATCTCCCATCCCCTGTGCCCTTGAGCTGCTCACTCCTCCCCCCCCCCCACCTCGGCTCTCTGCTCCTTGGAGACCTCATCCATCTGCGACACATGGTGCTTTCAGAGACAGAATGACAGGCACGAGGAGCTGAAGCAGTGTCCAGAGGGCATCTGAAATGCCTGTACAGAAGCTGGGGCTCAGGCTCAGAAAGACAGCTCAGGGACCTTCCTTCCCACGTTTCTCCGAAGCCTGGATGAGCCTCTCCCTGCACTGCGTGCTGATCCCAAATCCCTCCTCACACATTTGCACTGTTTGTCTAAGTGTCCCACTCTTAATTAGGTATGTAATTGTGGGGAGTCCGAGATAATGTGTAAACGAGATAGTCCCCGAACTTCATTTTTGTTTC
The DNA here is from genome assembly GCA_004024845.1 of Tonatia bakeri. NCBI lineage: Eukaryota > Metazoa > Chordata > Mammalia > Chiroptera > Phyllostomidae > Tonatia > Tonatia bakeri. Next base: position 7,595 of record PVIA01002472.1, on the reverse strand, counting down.
GACTTCCAACTTCCTCCCACAGATGATAAGTATCCAAACTGTATTTCCTTTGCTCTAAAATCATTTCCTTTCCCACCTCATTTTCTAATCCTAAGGCTTGAGGGGGAAGCACTCAGTCTTATTTAAACCACTAACTGGAAAAGAGCCCATCTTCCCTACACCTCAGCAAAACAGAGGCGTGAGCAAGAAGCAAACACACGTGCAGACATACCAATTATCCCTGCCTGAGATTCGACTTTGAATTTAGCTTGAGCCTCGAGTTCAATTCCATCCCTTCACTTGTGTCTGTATAATTGTAAGAAACAGAGGGTCTGTCTTCTGAACATGGTGAGAAATCTCAGCTCTCCACTACAAGGTTACTGTAGAGATCTTTTGTTTGCTTTGTTTACAGAGGCCAGTGTGGAGGATCCAAAGCCAGGACCAGGTTTCTGGGCTCTCAACTACCCCTTCTAGGTAATTCTCAGCTCCCTGAGAAGGTGCCCCTCCCCTGTAGATCTTCTCCTGATGTCTGAGACTCACAACTGATCAGAATATACCTTCTTTCTTCTGTCTCTTCCCCAGAGTACAAAAGTTATATGCACACATGTTCATTCATTATCTTTTAAAAAGTATGTTTATTGATTTGAGAGAAAGAGAGAGAGAGAGAAACATGGATGTGAGAGAGAAACATCAATTGGTTGCCTCATATGCGTGACCTGACGGGATCAAACCCATAACCTAGGCATGTGCCCTAACTGGGAATCGAACTCCCAACATTTTGTGTATGGGACAACACTCCAACCAACTGAGCCACACGGGCCATCACTTCATTCATTATCTTTCCAAAGCCTTTAATACAGTTCATATCAAGGTGGGTATCCTCATTTTACAGAGAACACCAAAGCAGGGAGAGGAGAGAGGAGTCGTTCAGGATCACACAATAGATATACCATAGCTGTGAGTATTTTAAATGTAAGCTTGCCCCCGAATCGGTGCTCTCCTTCACTTCTGCCTCTGGGTTTTTGGGTCCTGACTGATGGGTAACAGAAGGCAGGGAGAGGGATGGAGGTAGGAATAAGTGGGTCAGGAATAAAAATATACAGGAGAAAGAAATGTTGCTTACTGTACTCTATGACATTTCCTTGGGTCTTCTTTCCTTTCTTGGCTGAGAGCATGCATTATTTATCCCTCACACTCAGAATTTTTGCAGTCGTAATAAAGGTCAGAAGGGGAGGAAAGAGTCATCAAAATCCACAGCTATATTCAGGTGCACTTAGAATGACATATAGTCTAATGGATTCCATCTGGGAACCAAATAAAGATGTAAGCTTCGATGTTTCTCCTTTTCTTCTTGCTTTTTTTTCCCCTGGATGAAAAAGGTTTATAGGCAAACTCATACTCTTCCTGGACCCATTCTCCTCCCTCCCTCCCCTGACCCCAGTGTTGTTTTTATGCATAAATCAAGCAACTGGGGACATGTACTGAGACACTTATGATCTCTGGCATAAAATCTCCCATCTCCTATTTTGCAACCCCCTTGGATATCTTCCATTTTCTCTTTCAAAATCCTCAAAACTATTCATTTTAATTAAAACAATAAATATGTGCTCTCTAGCATTCGGAGGGAGTGACTTTGGGAATATCAAGGCATAAAAGCAAGCAGATGGGATGTTGCAGTTCCAGAAAAGATGGGAGCCCCGGGCTGGTACTTGCCAGTTTTGTGATGCATGTCTCTCAGCCACAGGGACATTCCCGTTATTGGTTGCTGACCTTTTCATCCTCCTCGTGTGACAATCCCTGACCTGATTTTCAGTCGTGTTCAGCCACAGTGAGCTGTCAAGCTGGTCTGTTTGCATTAGAGCCAGGAGACCTGCTGCTTTTACCAAAAAAGCCTGAATAAGTAGCTCATTAGCTTTCTTCCCCCTACATGAAAGAAATGAGGCTGATTCAGTGGAGGAAGTTCAGAAGAGTTTTGTTCCCCTCTCATGCCTGGAACCCCATAACACATCCCAAAAGATAAAACATTTCTTCAATTACTGAAGGGAGGAAACTGCCAAAGGCTCCAAACAACTAATTATACACTATACCCACAAAGTACTGCCTAGATGGAGGTGAGGGAACCCGGGGTAGGGTGGAGTGGGGTGGGGAGATAACACATATTACCTCCAGTTCCTGCTAGGATGGCAAGTTCCCCAGAGGAAGGGTCCCCTTCCTGGAGTTAATACTCAGGGAAGCTCTGAGTGGAGGGCCGGTACCTGGAGTCATCTCGAGCTGCAGGAGAGACGGACAGACACTGCCGAGAATGAACTCTCATGAGTGGAAATGAGAGAGTGGAGGGGCCTCAGGAGCAGTGATGGGGATGTGTATTTCCAGGTTCGCAGCCAATGGATGACAGCATAGTGTTAAAATAAAAAACAAGATTTCTATTGGAGAAGGATGAACAGGAAGAGAAGAGGGAAAGGAAAGAAGGAAGCTTGAGTTCAGGCAGAGGAGAAACAGTACTTGAGCACCTTCTTTGTGCAGGCACTGTGGTAGGTAATTTAAATATACATTTTCTTTTATCTTATTCTCAAACTAGTGCAAGATAGAGACTATTATCTATATTTTACACACAATTAAATTTATAGTTACAGAGATTAAATAATTTTAACAAAGTCAAACCTAGAGACTTTAGCTCAGGTGTTCTGATGCTTCTTCATGCTTCTTCAATTACATTGTCATCACCGTCATCTTCGTCACCGTCACCGTCGTTTTCATCATCACTGACGTGCATTGAGCGCTCAGGTGTGTCTTCACTGGCAGCACACACATTTTTCATGGAATCCTCACAATTCCGTGTTGTAGTCAAGGGAACTTGGGGTGAGAAAGGGCTGAATCACACTCCCCCCAGGTCACACAGCTTGCAGGTGGCAGAGCCCAGAAGGTCAGATTCCGCACTTTTCATCAGGCTCATCTGCCTCCCACTACTTGACCCCGCTTATTGGTTAACACATTACCTTCCCTCTCTTGGACTTGACCTCCTCATCTACAAAATGAGCTGTTTGTGCTAAATCAGTTAAGATCCCTTGGCAAACAGATCTGACAAAGTAATCTAATTTTAGAGCAGCGGGGGGGAGAAAATGTTTTTGGTTTGGGTTTGTATCTATTTTCTCTCTTCCCAGGAGGGCAGCAATACATACACAGATGGACAGGGGACAAAAAAAATAGCCTACAAATCCTGAGAAAATGAAATAGTGTGGCAAAACGTGGTTATTCTGAGGAAAGGACTAAAGCAGTCCCACGGGCATTAAGCTGTGCCTTTTCACACAGCTGCCAGTCAGAGGTACGTCGAGGCATACTTTCAAAATAGCTGTTCTCATCAACCCAGTGATCCAAGGGACAATTTGGAGCTTAGCACAGTGAAATCCCATGCCCTGCATCCAGACATCTGAGGTGCCCTCCTCCCACCTGCACGCACCCAGTCAGTCACCAAGACTCATTGATTTCTCCTCTGGAATAACCCGCAATAACCATCCCATTTTCAGTGTCTTTACTCAGGCTCTTATCCTCCGCTCCCTAGACTACTGTTGGAGCCCTCTACCTGCGTTTACGCACTACAGTACACCCTCGTCAGTGCTAGAAAGGCAATATTTTTCAAACACAGATGTGGTCAGGACACTTCTCTACTAACCATCTCAAATAATAAAGTAAAGAGAAATCACTGACCTATGTTTAAAAACCATCCATAATCTGACCCCACCCTACATGTTAAGCTTCACCCATCTCTCATTTCATTCCTTATGCCTCACTGGACCACTCATGTTTCTTAGATATGGGATGAATTTTCACTCTTCCATGTCTTTTTTTTTCCCTCTCACCCAGAATACTCCCTGTTCTCTTTCCACTCCTGGATTCTACTGCCTAAAGAACTCCTATTCATGCTTCAAAACCCAGCTCAACTGTCAACTTCACTGGGATTTATGAACTTCTCTGTGGTTTCTTGGCTAGAGTTAATTACTCTTGAAGCTCTAAATCTCTAACACTTAACAAAAGATATTTTGGATACTTGGTTTTGTGTTCACTGCCTTTACTAGCCTGAAAGCTCTCTAGGGAAAAGAAAGCTTAAAAAAAAAAAAAAGACTAGTCTATGTAGTGACTTTGCTAGGAGAATTAATAAATCCTTTAATGATTTGTTCAAATGCATTAAGTCAGAAACCAAGGAGCGCCCACCCAGAATATTTGATAAAAATCACTTGATAAGGTCATTTTTCAAGAGTTTGTAAGGTCCATTTAAGAAACATACATTAAATGCTCTGTGGCTATAGATTGTATAAAACGAAAGAATTATGTGACAGATAACTTCTCCCAAGATTATTGATGGTTTGGTGGGGAAATCAATATTCACAGCCATGAAATAATAAAAAACAAAGAATTTAATATACCACAAATTAAATTCTGGGGTTAATAAAATCCAGTTCATAACTCTAAAGGAGTTTTTTGTTAAATCTTGACAAAATGAAATTTATTTGTAAGATCAAAAACAAACAAGAGCAATTTCAAACAAAATTCCAAAATGTTTTTGTGTGGTAATTGATAATGTGATACAAAAATTTGTGTGAAAATGGAAGGGATCCAGTGCTTTCTCTAAGACAGTCTTAGAAAAGAACAAAGCTACAGGCCTTCTATTACCAGATTTAATAATTAAGACATTGTGGTATCTGCACAAGCACATATAAACTGGTGAGTGGAACAAAATAGAGAGATCACAAACAGTTCTACACATTACGACAGGCAAAGAATCACATTGTCTGCCCCCTATGGTGGCTGTCTTCTGACATTCAACTTTGTCGACTCATCCATGGTGCAAACAGTGTCAACTCATTCATGCTGATTGCCACGCAGTACTCTTCCTGCAGTGTCATCTCTCATGAAGCGGGGAAACAATAGTCATTTCAATCAATGATTCTGGTCCATTGGATTTTGTCCAATTGAAAAATGTATTTTGTCCTCCTTACCTCACGTTATACACACAAAAAAATAATTTCAGATGAATTGTATATCTGAATGTGAAGGTTAAGACAATATTTTATAAGAAAACATGTTTTTGATAATGGAGGAGGCAGATTTTTTTAAACATGCTACAAGATGTGCTGACTATAAAAGTAAAGTATTAATTTATTTTTAAAGTACATTTTATTGATTATGCTACTACAGTTGTCCCAACTTTTTTCTACCTTTATCTCCCTCTACTATGCACCCCCCCACCCTCCACCATTCCCCCCACCTTAGTTCATGTTCACATGTATGGGTTGTACATGTAAGTTCTTGGGCTTTTCCATTTCCTATACTATTCTTAATCTCCCCCTGTCTATTTTGTACCTACTATTTACGCTTCTTATTCCCTGTACCGTTTCCCCCATTTCCCCCTCCCCCCTAATAATCCTACCTGTGATCTCCATTTCTGTGATTCTGTTTCTGTTCTAGTTGTTTGCTTAGTTGTTTGTTGCTTTTTATGTTCAGTTTTGATAGTTGTGAGTTTGTTGTCATTTTACATTTCATAGTTTAGATCATCTTCTTTTTCTTAAATATGTCCCTTTAACATTTCTTTTAATACGGGCTTGGTGATGATGAATTCCTTTAACTTGACCTTATCTGGGAAGCACTTTATCTGCCCTCCCATTCTAAATGAAAGCTTTCCTGGATAGAGTAATCTTGGATGTAGGTCCTTGCCTTTCATGACTTCAAATACTTCTTTCCAGCCCCTTCTTACCTATAAGATTTCTTTTGAGAAATCAGCTGATAGGTTTATGGGAATTCCTTTATAGGTAATTCTCTCCTTTCTTCTTGCTGCTTTTAAGATTCTCTCCTTATCTTTAATCTCAGGTAATGTAATTATGATGTGCCTTGGTGTGTTTCTTCTTGGGTCCAATTTCTTGGGGACTCTCTGGGCTTTCTAGACTTCCTGGAAGTCTATTTCCTTCACCAGATTGGGCAAGTTTTCCTTCATTATTTGTTCAAATAAGATTTCAATTTCTTGCTCTTCCCCTTCTTCTGACACCCCTATAACTCAGACATTGGAACATTAAAGTTGTCCCAGAGGTTCTGGGCTGCTGGTAATGTTCTCATTTGACCTGGCTGCCCATCACACATACGAGTTTGGCTTGTGAAAAGTCCCTGGGCCATTCACTGATGACATATTTACTGTTCATACATATATTGCATTTCAATAAAAATTTAAAACATATTTAAAATGTCCATAAAATGATTAAATAAAATAGACATTAAAATATGTTATAATGCTACAATAATGCAAAAAGTGTGGCATTGACACAAGACTAGGAACACATATCCATGGAACACAAGCCAAGAAATATACCTTAGTATATACAAGAATTAATGATCTGATTAAGAGGCTATTTCAGACCAGTGGGAATAAAAAAATTATTCAACAATAGTCTTGGGGACAATTTATTAACCAGTTAGAAAAAACCCTAAATATCTTTCTTAAACAACTACTAAAATAAAGTTCAGATGAATTCAGTATGTATACATATATTGCATGTCTTTAAATTCTTATTTGCTTATATAAATGTTTCCATAAACTTAGGACCATAAAGCAGGAAGAGAAAAATGCAGGTGAGGCTGTTTGGTAATCTTGGCAGTGAGGGATGAGAGAGACCTTTCTCAACATGAAAAAAGAGATGAAAAAAAAAACCACATGCAAAGTATTACAAGTATAATGTAAACTATAAAATTATAAAATGTAAATTAAAGATTGGAAAGATGACCTATAATCTCAAAGTGTTAATGCCCTATGAATATAACAAGTTCTTTCTAAATAATAATAATATAAGTATACTCTAATAGAAATGCAAAGTATAAAAGTATATATTCTACAAAGACAAAAATGTCTAATAAACTTATAAAATTCTTTCACCTCAGTAGTAATTAAAGAGATACTAATTAAGATAATAATGAGATACCACCCAATATTGATGAGGGTGAGAGGAAATGGCAGGACTTTAAATTAGTCTTCTCTTTCTGAAGGATAATTTGGCAATGTATATAAAAAGTCATAGAAGACCCATACTGGTTGACCAGATAATTTCTTTTAGAGGATTAATTCCTAAGGAAATAATGGGAAATGACATCAAGGAATTATGCAAGATTGAGTGCAGTATTGCTTATGATTGTTAAAAGAGAGTTGAAACAAACTATATGTACAATAAAGGACTGGTTAAATAATTACAGGTTGGAAAAATATGCAGCCAATGAAGTTTAAGGAAAACAAAAAAGTTCAAAGCCCTTTTGGATCTGGAAGAGGCCACCGGAACAACGCCTCCCCTCAGACATCTGGGGATTCTTGATCACACTCTTCTCTGCCACTGAAGGCATTTCGGCAGAAAAGTTGGGAAGCTCCTCTAGTTATGATGACCTGTCAGTGCGGGACTCGGGAACCTGGGGGAGTTGTTCATGTGTGCAGTGTACCATCTGCAATGTTTATGTGGATACTTAGCATGTCAAAATGACACATTTTACACATAAAAGCCCACTTCTCCTTAAGCCTTTAACTTGTGGATTTTTAAAATTAATAAACCTAATAATATAACACAAATATTAAGTCATCAAAAACCATG
>PVIA01002471.1:12024-208360 GCA_004024845.1 Tonatia bakeri | reverse complement strand
GGCTAGCTTGGGTTGCCCCCCCCCACCCCCGGCCTATTCCCTCTTACAGATCCTGTGACACCCCCCTCCAGGCTGCGTCTGAGGACCATGTTTTGGAGGAGGGATTAATTGGGGCCCAGCCTCCCCCACCTCCAAATTTTCCTGCCTGTTGCCAGGGAAGGTTGGCTCTCTTGAGGGACAGGAGGTACTCCGGGAGGGGGCAGATAATTGGGCCCTGGGGTCTGGCATCACTGCCCTGTGGGAGAGGGAATGTGGCAGCCCCAGGCAAGCTAGGGACTACAGTGATTTGTGAGTTGAGTTGAGGGGAGCAATGCTTGACCCCAAAGCGAGAACTTGAGAAGAACTTAGGCTCAGATCCCTGCCTCCCCCAAACAGAGTTCTTGCCAGTGACAGCCTGGATCTGAGTTCTTTCCTGGGGAGGGGAAGGCTCTCCTCTGCCAGGAGGAAAAAGAGGCAATGTGATTGTAGAGATAGTTTTCAGAGGACCTCAGAACACTGTCTATTCCCATTCCCAGGACCCTGGGTTCTTACATTTCCTTTTTTTTTTTTTAACTGACTTCTAGAGAGGTGGTGAGAGAGGGAGGAAAGAGGGAGGGAGGGAAAGAAACATAGATTTGTTGTTCTACTTATTTATGCACTCATTGGTTGATTCTTTTATGTGCCCTGACTGGGGATCAAACCTGCAACCTTGGTGTATCAGGTTGATGCTCTAACCAACTGAGCTACCCAGTTAAATTATTTGTAGGCCCCCCTCCTGTCCCAGGCTGGAGTTTGCTTTCTTCTTTTCTTCTGAAAGTCAGATGCCCCTGAATCTAGCTTGGTTTGGGTCCTTTACTCCTCTAGATTCCCCATTTTTGGGAGGTCCACACCCCACGAGTGCCCCCCACCCCAGTCCTCAAGGGAAGCTGCCAGTGAGAAAGCTTCCTTGAAAATCATGTGACCCAGGCCAAGCTGGTCTGGGCACACATTTAAAGTGCCTGCTGAGGTTGATGTTTAAGGGGCCCAGGGCCCAGAGGGAGGGCTAGTAGAGCCTGAAGATCCTGGAATATTTGGGTGTGGGAACCCCTGGCTCCTGCTGCAGGCGGTGGGGGAGAGGACAAGAAAGAGTTTACTAAGCTGGAATCTTGCCTGGCCCCATCATTCCTCCTCCTAACCAGCTTGGTGTGCATATTTGTGTGTGTATTTTTTTTTCCAAGAATGGCCCCATGCTGGGTACCTTGTTTGGATCCATCCATGCTCTCAGTCCACCCCATGGCCTTAATCCTCCACTGCCTCACATGAGCATAGTAGGAACTAAGGCTCTGAACAAGCTAGGGGCCTAAGTCTTACATCTTGAATCTTAGTTCCTACAAATAGTGGGTAGGAGGTGTGTAGAGGGGTTGCCAGGCTGGAGGTAAATAAGAGGTTGGCCTTGAAGTTGAGGCATGGTGCCTGGGTCCAGCAGAGAAGGGAGAAAGTTTCCTCCTCAGCCTGTCTGGGAGCAGCATGGGGCCAGGAAGAGAACTTGTGCACGTGTGTGTGTGTGTGTGTGTGTGTGTGTGTGTGTAGGGGCATCTTCAGTCAGTACCCCAAAAGGCACGTTCTGTTTGTGTGTCTAGTGGCCCAGTTGGGGGAGAGGGGGCAAAAGATGGCTAAGAGCAGGGAATCTTTTTACCCAATGTGAAGAAGTCTTATGGATTGATGCCACAGAGGATGGATAGAGGTTAGACTTAAAGGAGAACCACAGACAGAGAGGCTTGAGAGTGGCCTGGGGGTAGGGAATGGTAGGAATTGGGGTAACAGAGGGGACCAGGCTTGCATGGGTGGGTGGGAGCACATGGTTGAACACAAGGGCATCATGGCAGCATATACAGTCCAGGTCCAAAGACCCCCCCACAACTGGAGCAGCCCTAGGGTGGGCGCCCAGGCGCCCTGGCAGGCCGCCCGCCTGCTGCCTGCCTGCCTGTCTGAGTCTCTCCTTTGTGCTCTGCTGTCTCCCAGCTCCTCCTCCTCCCCTAGCCCAGCAGAGACAGCACATGCCCCACACATGTGACTGAGGGAAGCCAGAGCACACACAGACCCACACACATGCACACGCAGAAGGAACACCACAAGATATACACATACACACACTTCCAGCTCCCATAGTGCTCCTGGGGTGGGGAATAGCTTCTGGGGCTTTGGTCAGGAGCAGATAGAACCTCTGCTAAGGGACATCACCCTGGATAGGGCAGGTTGCTGAGGGGTCCAGGGCCTGTTTGGGGCAGCATGTGGCTCAGAAGGGTTAAGGCAGGGAGGAGTAGGGGGAGGGGAGGAGGCAGCAGTGGTGGCGGCTGGAAGCCAGGAGAAGAGGATGGCAGAGCGCCAGGCCAACGGGAGGCTGGGCACAGACAAAGGAAGGGGGGCAGGCACACTGGAGGCCTGGGTCAGGGAGCCCCAGGGGCCCGGGCAGGGGGCAGTGCTGGTACCTTATCCTGAAGGCTACTGCCCTTCAAAGTCCTCACCTCCAGGAGGGGTGCTCTCCCTCTACTCTTTCCTCATCACCTTTGTCCTTCTTCGATGCACCCCCACCCCCACCCCCACCCCAACTATTAGGGCTTTCTAATTCAAACTTGTTCTCTTTAGCTGGACCTCTTCTGCCCCTGTGCAAGTGGGGGAATTAAGTCAGAACACAGAGAGGGGCAGACTTGCTAGAGAAGGAAGTAGGAGGGGGCCCATTTCGAATGATACGCCAGAGTCTTGGTACATCTGTTGTCTTGGTATTTAAGGTCCCTTCCCCCCTAAATATGAGGAGATAGACTGGGTGGGGGTTCTGCACCACGAATTAGGAGGCAGAAGCCAGAGCACACACTTATACCCCTTCCCATGTAGACAGTCATTTCTGGGCCTGGAGTGGCCATTCTTTGGAGGGGGAAGAGAGTAGGAATCACTGCAGTGTCCCGTGGCTGGGCTTAGATGAGTTGGGTTAGAAATGTGGGGCCTCAGGCCTTTCTGTCTCATTATAATCTGTTCTAGTCAGGCTAATATTTGGCCCTATGTGCTGTACTTTTGAGATACTGCCTATGAACATACTTTGAACAGTTTAAAGGCACCAAACAAATGCCAGGAATTGTCAGTAGTGGGGTGTGTGTGGTTATCTTAGAGCTGGGCTGCAAACTTGGGTCAGTGAGAATGTCTCAAGTCCTGGTGTAGGTAGTATGTTGTAGAGTCTGGCTGAATGTCAGAGATTTTGGTATGTGTGTGAAAGCCTGGGTGTATCATGGCCAGGCTGTGACGGAGAACTGTGTGCAGGTTTCGGGAAGGGTGGTAGTTTATGGGGTTAGTGCCTGGGTGGTAACACATGGTCAGGACATGTATGGAACAGCCCGTCACAGGCTCAGGAGGTATATAATGCACTTTTGGTGTGTCTGTTGGGGTCGGGGCCTGCCTGTCACTAGTCCCAGTGTGTATGGACGTCAGGGTCTGACACGGACTGTGTATATGTATGCATCTTGGGTTTGGGTTTATTTAGAGTTTGAGGTACGTATCACTCTTTGAAGTATGTTTCAGGTACTGATTTATGTGAAAGCGAGATGTGTTACTTACATGTGGAAGGCACTCACAGAGCCAGGTGCAACATTCTTACTGCACAGCCGACTGGTGTGTAAGTCAGGAGGAACCCTGTCCTGGGGCCGTGAGTGAACGCGGTGGGGGTGGGCAGGGAATAGGGAGCAGCAACTCAACCTGCAGTGAAGTTGGAGGTAATATGCTGCCTCCTTCAGTGTGTGTGTGCGCGTGTGTGGGCACACACACACGCTGCGTTTTTCCTGTCTGTCCAGGGAGTAGGGCCTGGACCACTACCTAAGTTTTAGAAACACCCCCTCTCTTGGGAATCCCCTTTGCATTGGAGAAGAGCTCCTACCCTAGTAACCAAATGCCCTTTTTCCTGGGGTGGTGGGAAGGATTCAACAGCAGACCAGGCCCCCTTCTGGGAATCCTTGGTTGGGCAAGTTTGCCTTCCCTAGCTCTGACAGTGCCTCTTTCCCCTGCACCCACGTGTCTCCGGTGGTGGTGGCTGTGGTGGGGGAAGGAGCTTCCTGCTAAGGCAGATCTAAGTCAGGGCTGGGAACTCCACTGGGTTGGGGGCCCAGGAGCCTGGAGGGTCCTCCTCCCTCCAGTCAGTCATTTATAGGCTGAAGTCAGAGTGTATCTCTGTCAAAAACAACCTCCTGGAGTCTCCGTGCCCCCCCCCCCCCATAGTTGCTCTGGGATTTCACCAGGGGCTGAAGCCCAGAGTGGCAAGAGAGATTTGGGGCACGTTTGGGAGGTGGTTAGTAGGTACTGGGAGTCTCCAGAGAGGAGAGCACCTTCCTCCATCCCTGCCTGTGGCTTTGGCTCCCCTGCTCACTCCAGAGCACCACACCTGGGGCTTGGAGCGAGCATTTCAGTTCTTGGTCCTCACAGGCCTCCCCTCCACCCAGGTCTCTCCAGGCCCAGTCTGTTTTGTTTCCATCTCTCCATCCCAGTCTCTCCCAGTCTCTGTCTCTCTTTTGTTTTTCTCAGCAGTCCTCCCTGCCTGCTTGCTTCTCTCGCTCCGGCGCCCTCCCTCTCTCTCTCCCTCTTCCTCTTCCCTGGCCGGGAGGGGGCGGGGCCGGTGGGGGCAGCTCCACCCTCTGCCCGCCCTGGGGCCTCATTCTGAGAGGCTCCGTGAGCGAGCAGGGAGGGAAGGAAAGAAAGGGAGAAAAGGCTGGGAGCTGGTGGGCGCTGCGTGTGTCTGTGCGTGTACGATTGTGAGTGAGTGTGAGTGCCGGGCCCTGCCTGGTTTGTTGCCCCGGCAGAGGGGCCTGGTGGCCTGAGGAGGGCAGGCGGGCTGCTTGGAGGTAGAGGCAGCGCGAGGCGGCGGCGGGTAGAGCCGAGGAGGAGGAGGAGGAGAGAGGAAAGAGCGGAGCAGCCATTGTTGAGGGAAACCTTGCAAACAAAGAAGGCTCCAGACTCCCCGCGGCCCCCCGCCCCCCAGGCCGGCCCCCTGGCCCCCGGTCCCCGGCCCAGTGGCCATTGTAACTTTCCCCCGGGGCTGTGGCCGCCGCGGGGCAGGCCAAGGCTGTGCGTGCAAGTCTTTGTGCGGCCCACGGAGTGGAGCTCCCGGCCAGGCCTGCCCGTCCCACTCGGGACATGAGCGGCTGAAGTTGGCCCCCCCTCAGTCCTCACCCCTGCCAGGGCCCTGGTGGGCTTCCAGTCGCTCCCGCACCTCTCCTGGCCCCCTCAGTTCTCCCAGGTAAGTCTGGGCACTCTGCAAGCCTGTAGAGGGTGGGTAGAAGGTCCTGGGTCTGGCCCTGGCCTGGTATGCTGGCTGGGGGAGAGGTGCCTCAGCTTAGAGAGGCCAGGGCTCCCAGGCCTGCTGACCTCTGGTCAGCCCCAAAAGGGAGGCAGGCTGGTTACCATGGAAATGCCCAACTGGAGCTGCCCCCCTCAGTCCTAGGATGCAGCTTCCATCCTGGGAAAACTTTACTAATTCTGGGCTCTTCCTCTCTTCTCCTTCTTAAGGGTTCCCAGATTGCTGGGGGTGGGAGGGGGCTATGTCACACTCCAAGGCTGGATGACATAGCCCTTTCACCCCCACCCCCCCTTTTCCCCTCTACCCCTGCTGCTGAGGACAGGCAGCAACAGGGACAGATGGTCTGGGTGATGTTCCCTCCCCTTCACTTCTCACTCTTGTGCTGGGGCTACTGGGAGCTGCCATGCCTCTGGAGAGATGCTGAGGGTTTTTGCATCCATTCACTAGAGGTGTAAACCAAGGCCCTTGAGCTTTGGAGTTTTGCCCCTCAGAACTGTTCCTCCAGCCAAGACAGTGCCTTTTAGTTCACTGGTGAGCGAAATTGAAGCTCTGAAACTTCTTTCAGAGTTAGAGAGGAATCCAGGTATCCTGCCTCACTTGTTTTTAGGGTCTAGAGCTGACACATTTCTTCAGGTGGCCCTGAAACTGAGGGGCAAGGGCAGTGATGCCTTTGGAGGAAGGATGGCCTAGTCAGGCCCAGGTCTGATCATCTAGACTCTTGGGTTCGTTGCCCAGGCCTGGCCTCTGGTGAGCTGCGTGAGCTGTGGCTTCCTACGAGGCCTTGGTCTACCTGCCGGTGGAGTGCAGAGACTTTGGGCTGGGTGGGCCTGTCTGTCTCTTGAGGACACAGGCTCCTCGTTCAGTCCAGACAGGCGTGTGAAGACTGCGTGTGCCGAGCTGGGAGCATGTGGATGTGGCCTGCGAGAGCTCGTGTGTGGGGTGAGGGCCTGTTTTGGGCACAGCGATCCCGCCTGGGGCTGCTGGGTTCCAGCCCTTGGTAGGCATGTTGGGGCGAGCTGAGGGTAGAAGCCTGCTCAGCAGGATGAGGCACACACATGTGCAGGTACACGCAGGCTCTGACTCTTGGCACCTTCAGGAACTGTGTAGTGTAGGCCTCTCTGGGACCCTCCTTTTGCCCATATTGTGAGGAAGGTTCCCTGGGGAGAGAATTAAATGACATACATTGGCACAGGGTCTTTCTTTGTCTCTTCCCCCTGAGGAACAAAGTAGATTTTGTGTCTAAACTGGGGAGGAGGCTAAGACACAGCCAATACAGCTACTCTTCCAAATGCAATCACGTTTGGGGACGTGAGGAAGCAGCTCTAACTGGGGTCAGGACCTTTAGAATGGTGCCTCAGTTTTCCCTCATCTTGGACGGTGGGGGAGATAGCATTGCAGGGGTACTTGGCTCATACCCAACTGTGAACCTAACACTACTTCCAGTCAGGTGATACAGTACACCAGGAACTGCATGCTGCTAGGTGAGGGGAGAGGGGACATCCCGCACATGCCACAGGTATGAGTAGAGATCCCTGTCCAGTTACCGCTTACCTCTAGACTGAGCCCCCAGAACCTAGCCTACTTCCCAGGCCTCTTCTTTTCCTTTTGTAAGTAGAGTGAGATCCAGTGGAGGCCCCTCCACCTCCCTCCTGCACTATAAGTCTTAGAAGACAGAATGGGTTAAGGCTTTGGGTTTCTCTGGTTTGGGGACAATACCAGACTAGTGGTGGGTGTGGGAGAGGGGGTTGGGCTGATAAGGGAGTGGCCGTTGGTGGGGGGGTCAGAAGGCCCAACTGGTTATCTGGTGGGTGGCATCCAACAGGCACCCATCCCCCCTTTATCTTTCCATCCCCTGCCCTCCCGAGACCCTGGGTGTGGAGGAGGGGTGGGGAGCTGGCCAAATCCCCTCTTTTCCCCCACAACTTAATCTCCAGAGGTCAAAAGAAGAGTAGAAATACTTCAGGATGTGGGAATCAGAAGGTCTGGGCCCAAGTCCTTAGCTCTGTGATCTTGGCAAGACCCCTTGAACTTTCAGTCGTCTCATCTGTAAAATGGGAATGTTATGGTTGACCCTGCTGCCTCACGCCATGGTGGTGGTGATTGAACAAAATAATGTAGTCAAGCCCTGACTGGTGTGGCTCAGTGGGTTGGGCGTTGTCCTGCAGGCTGAAACGCTGGTTCCACGCTTGGTCCAGGCACATACCTGGGTTATGGGCCAGGTCCCTGGTTGGGGGCATGCGGGAGGCAAGCAATTGATGGTTCTCTTGCACGTTGATATTTGTCTCCCTCTTTTTCTCCCTTCCTCCCCCTCTCTCTAAAAGATAAAAAATAAAATCTTTAAAAACAATAGTGTAGTTGAAAAGGAGGTTTATTAAAATTAGATTCTAATGTTTGGGTATTTATTTACTCTATGGTATTGGCATTTCTTCCTAGCTTCAATTCTGTCATCCTGGCCTCAGACACATGAAGAAATAAGGTCTTGGGTATCGGGGCTGGGTACTTCTAGTTTCTTAATAACACAAGGTTGGAGCCAGATTTAAAAGCAGAGGTAGGTGCTCCTTAGGGTAGCCCCCCTCCCCTAGTTCTCCCCTAGTTCTCGCTGGCTCCAGGAGACCAGTCCCCGTTCACCCAGTCTAGCTAACTTCAGGAGAGCTCCCAGGAGCGACTCAGGTCACCTTTTTTCGTCCCTCCTAGGTTGTTCCTCAAAGTCATTCAAGCTGTACTCGCCGAAGGAGCCCCCGAACGGCAACGCCTTCCCCCCCTTCCATCCCGGCACCATGCTAGATCGGGATGTGGGGTGAGTCTTGTTCACTTCTCATCCCTTTTCCAGATGGGATCCTGCCTAAAAAGGGGAGGGAGTTACACCCCCCAATAATTCCTGTCTTCCACCCCCATTCTCATAGCCTCTTCCCTTACACAGCCCAACCCCCATGTATCCGCCTACATACTTGGAGCCTGGGATTGGGTAAGTGGAGTCCAGTGGGGTGGGAGGTACTTTCCATTACATGGGTGAGGGCAGACGTGGGGGGTTTGGGGAGGCTCTGCTCCTACTAACCTTCCTTCTTTACTTACCCCAGGAGGCACACACCATATGGAAACCAAACTGACTACAGAATATTTGAGCTTAACAAACGGCTTCAAAACTGGACAGAGGTATCCAGAGGAAGGAGGAGGGAGAGAGCCATCTGGGCACCCCAGTGGGATGTCTCCTGATAGACACAAACACCTCTCCCTGTGCTCTTAGGAGTGTGACAATCTCTGGTGGGATGCTTTCACAACTGAGTTCTTTGAGGATGATGCCATGTTAACCATCACTTTCTGCCTGGAGGATGGACCAAAGAGATACAGTGAGTGACCTGGGGGTTCTGCCAGTTCTGCTGTGAGAGTGTATACCTCCTGTGTCCTTCCCAGGCCCGGGAGTGGGTATTTGTTCCAGGGTATCTGTTTTGGCAGGAGTGGCATCTGCCCGACCCCTTTTGAGGTCCTACTGTTCTGAAGAGTCTATCCCTTCTCTACAGCCATTGGCCGGACCCTGATCCCACGCTACTTCCGCAGCATCTTTGAGGGGGGTGCTACGGAGCTATACTATGTGCTTAAGCACCCCAAGGAGGCATTCCACAGCAACTTTGTGTCCCTCGACTGTGACCAGGGCAGCATGGTGACCCAGCACGGCAAACCCATGTTCACCCAGGTCAGCAATCCAGATGGATGTGGAATGCTGAAGCACCTGAGTCTGATTCCCTTCCTCCTTCCCAAAATGTAGTCAGCTGTTCCCCCAGGGAGGCATATTGGGGCATGGCCAGATAAGAAGGGGGGGCAGGGGTGCCACAACATTCAGCAGGCATTTACTGAGCTTGTACATGACCGTATTCTGGGCCACAGGGGTATGTACACCAGTGAGTAAGACCTGCCCTCATGGGAAGCTTACAGCAGATGAGTGTATCACTAACTGCACGGAAGAGGACAGGACTGGCTAAGCATTTCTGCTCAGTTTGTGGTGTGTGCAAGGGTCAAGGGTGTAAGTTACGTGAGGGGATGGTCCATGCCAGTTGTGCATCCAGATTTAGGAGCAGGCGGCAGAAGTATATGTGGTGGGGAAGTTGTGAGCAAGGGTGGAACAGGTATACTTCCATGTATGGGGGGGGGTGCAGAGCTGTGACAGCCTTGTCTCCAGGTGTGTGTGGAGGGGCGGTTATACCTGGAGTTCATGTTTGACGACATGATGCGGATAAAGACATGGCACTTCAGCATCCGGCAGCACCGGGAGCTCATCCCCCGCAGCATTCTCGCCATGCACGTGAGTGTGGGCTGAAACCAAGGCGAAAGGGGGAGGGCGGACTGGGAAGGGCAGAATAAGGTCTCGTGTCCTGACAGTGACTTAGAGGGTTAGCGCTTCTCCACCTGAAAAGTAAATTTCATAATAGCCCCTCTTCTCTTTCAGGAGTGTCACAGGCTCAGGTGACAGGGCAGATGAACAAGTGCAACCCAGGTGCTCGCATTGTTGTCTTTCTCTCCCTCTAGGCCCAGGACCCCCAGATGTTGGATCAGCTCTCCAAAAATATCACACGGTGTGGGCTGTCCAATTCCACTCTCAACTACCTCCGAGTGAGTCTGATCACTCAGTCTCTGCCCTCTCCTACTGACTGGGCTCCATGTCTCTCCCCTGACAAGCCCCCTCCTGGTTTCCCCGCAGCTGTGTGTGATACTCGAGCCCATGCAGGAGCTCATGTCCCGCCACAAGACCTACAGCCTCAGCCCTCGTGACTGCCTCAAGACCTGTCTTTTCCAAAAGTGGCAGCGTATGGTAGCACCCCCCGGTGAGTACCTTGGTCCTGTACTTGCTCTTACCAGGACCTGATGCTGTCCCCCAAGGCTGTATCTGTCTCCTTGTGAAGCCCCGTCCTTGCTTTTGGGACTGTAAGACTGGGATCAGGGTAGGCTCAGGCTCCTTAGGAGCCAGAATGGGGAGCCAGGGACCCAGCACCCTGCCCCACCTGAGTCTCCTTTCCCTGGCACAGCGGAGCCTGCCCGGCAGCAGCCCAGCAAACGGCGGAAACGGAAGATGTCAGGGGGCAGCACCATGAGCTCTGGGGGCGGCAACACCAACAACAGCAACAGCAAGAAGAAAAGCCCAGCCAGCACCTTCGCCCTCTCCAGCCAGGTACCTGTAAGCATCTCGGCTTTCTTCTCTCTTCTGGGCTCCCCCACTGCTGACCCCTGACCCTTGACCCTGTCCCAGTGTGAGCTCACCAGCAGGCATAGAAGCAGAGACAGTTTTCCCAGTGTGCTCTGCCAGGATGGGCTGACTCCTATCACTGATGAGAGTCCTCATTAGTCACATGTGTGGTTGTGATCACACAGACTCAGACACAGCAATACAGATGTGAAGGGACAGAGTCAGCCATGAGAACACACGGACGTTCAGGACAGACAGCTTGGGAGCACACAGACCACCGGAGACACAGACACTCACTCGCAGAGGGACGTGCAGCCTCACTGTGTGTGAATCTAGACTACATGAACATGCACACACCTCCCCCATTGGTGTTTTTGATCTGCTCCCTCTCTTACATGTGGACAGAAGTTTAGGAGCCCCCTAAATCTTCGGGGAGATGGACTGGGGAGCTAGGGGAGTAGATTGACTTTTCCCCAGAATCTAGTGGATGTGCATTACAGAGTGTGATGCTCTGCAGTCCTTCAGTGGGAAGGATTCCGAGGGCTGAGGGTGTTGGAGGAGTTGATGTTTTGAATTGGGGTATGAGAAGGGGGTGGGGGTGTTGAGTTTTCTGGGTGGGTATTGGGGCTCTGGGGGTTTCTGCTGCCCTGGGCTGGGCGAGCCCCTGCCCCGATTATGTTTGGGGACCTCCGCCACTCTCAGGATGTGATGGTGGTGGGGGAGCCCACCCTGATGGGCGGGGAGTTCGGGGACGAGGACGAGAGGCTCATCACCCGGCTGGAGAATACCCAGTTTGACGCAGCCAACGGCATTGACGACGAGGACAGCTTTAACAACTCCCCTGCCCTGGGCGCCAACAGCCCCTGGAACAGCAAGCCTCCATCCAGCCAAGAGAGCAAATCGGAGAATCCCACATCACAGGCCTCCCAGTAAAGGCTTCACCAGGGCCATCCAGTGCTCTGCCTGCCTGCCCCACCCCTTGAAGCCCCAGGGAGCAGAAGACAGAATGAAGAGACTGAGCATCTAAAATGGGCAGCCTCCATCCACCCACTTCAGGGAGGAACTGGACTCACTGGGGGCAGGTGCCAAGATTTGCCCCGCAGTGGCTCTGGGCTGGGCCTGGCCTCTGCAGAGCCTTTTGGGGGAAGGAGGTACTCATGTGGACGTCTGCGTGGACCCTGGGCCTCTGAGCAATGTCCTGACCACCCCCCCAGAGCATTTGCCTCTATCCTCACCCCATGGGTTCCCCATCTTCCTGACTCAACCCCCTTCGAGCCTGGGGTTGTCTATCCCCACAGCCCTTAGGGACTTAAAGTTATGGCGCTTGGTTGAGTGCCCCGCCCCAGACCCTTCCCCTAGGTGACTGGAAGTAGAGGGGTAAAGCTCTGGGCTCCTCCTCTCTTCCACCACCTATCCCAGCTCCAAGTTTTTAAAAAAATAATATTATTAAAAATGTAAGTTAAAAAAATCACTCATGTCCCCCCTCTTCCCCTTATTAAAAGTCCAGCTACCTCCCTATGCCTGGCAGATGGGGGGGGGGTTCGGGCCCAGGTGGAGGTGAGCGTATCGGTAGGGTAGGGGGGTATACGTTACCATTTTATATAGTTTGAGAGCTTCAGACCAAGGAGACACTTCGCCATCTCTCTTCCCTTTTCCTCTGGGATGACTGGAGTTGGGAAGGCATGCCATGGGGTAGGGGCCATTGCTTTGGAACAGCTCCCAGCTGTTGTCTCTGTTTCCCCACGCTCCAGGACGCTCGTAACTCTCTTAGTCCCAGCACCGCCGCCCCCTGCCGTCCCCCACCCTGTGTGTATATTTGTTACAAGCCCTCCACTAAAGCAGCTGTCTTGGATGGGGGAGGGGGAGGCTCCCTCCCTCGGGGAGTACGGAGGGACGGAGCAGCCCTGTTTGTCACTGTGTTTTTTTGTTTTGTCTCAGTTGGGTAGGCATGGGATAGGGGAGGGGCTCATCCACTCTGTCCAGTACTCTTCCTCCAGTCCCTCAGATTGAGAATCTAGTCCTCCCCTGCCTTCACAGAGGGGAAGGAGCCACTGAGGGTGTCCCGCCTCTAAGCAGGGAGCAATAGGGCTCTGTTCCCCAGCTGAAGTAGAGGGTGCTCATCTTCCCAGATCCCCTCTAGTCCTTGTTCTCGTAGAAGGAAAGGGAAAGCTGCCAGAACCGTCAGCTGTACTGCAGTCGGACACGTGGAGGTTCTGGGCCCAGCTCCGGCTTTGTTGCCTTTTCCTGTGGCGAGTTCCAGAAGTGTTATTACCACCTATCTTCCCAGTCTTCTGGATTCTAGGGTTCTTTCCACTCTGTTTCCTTCACTCTAGTTGCCACTGCTGGAGGGGTGTTGTGTCAGGAGCTGAGGGAAGGGGTGGGGAAGAGGGATGGCCCACCCCAACTGTAATGCCTTTTTTTTTCTCCATTTGAGTCATGTATGGTACCGATCAATAAAGAGACTTTT
The DNA here is from genome assembly GCA_004024845.1 of Tonatia bakeri. Classification (NCBI taxonomy): domain Eukaryota; kingdom Metazoa; phylum Chordata; class Mammalia; order Chiroptera; family Phyllostomidae; genus Tonatia; species Tonatia bakeri. The sequence continues at coordinate 195,424 of PVIA01002471.1, read as the reverse complement.
CAGTTTGAGCGTGTCTTGGTTGGTCATTGGTGCTCAGTAATGACTCAGCCCAAGACAGTCTTTTCCCTCCCCTCTGCAGTCCTAAGACCAGCCATTGGGGAGGAGGTGTGAATTGGACTTCTGACTCCCCTTCACTCCCATCTCATTTCTCCTTATTCTTCTGGTGTTGCTCCTCAGGTATCCTAGTCTGGCCCCCTCTCCCTCAAAAGTTCATTTCCCACCCCACTCCCACCCCCACTGTTCCTCACTCCTGTCATGGGGTTGCCAGACAGGTGACCCTCCTGAGGCAGGGTTCCTGGGATAGCCTCCCCTGGATTAGGCTGTTGGGGGTGGGTGGGGAATGGCACCCTTGCCTTGGAGAGTGCTCTGAAGGAGCTTTGGTGGTTAGAGTGCCTGGGAGGCTCAGTCAGTGAGATTCCTGCCCCTACTGGGGAGGCTGGGCAGCCCAGCTCCCTAGGGGGAAGTCAGAGTAGCGGGATTATCTGTCTTCTTGCTGACTTTGGGTGAGGGCACAGAGGGAGAGAGGAGGATGCAGACTCCTTTCCAGGTAGTTACTCCCCCTCCCCTGCCATTAAAGAAGATTGGCAAGACAGGGACACACTACTATGATTTGGGGATGGGGTCTCAGTATGTACAAAGCCCCCTACCCAGTCTCCCTCATTTTCATCCCAGGCAGGGGAACCTGAGGCCTCAGACTATTTCCCCACTAAGGTCTCTCTGGATCTGGAGTAAGGCCTCATGGACCTGCGCCTCTACTCTCACCTCCCAGCTGGCAGAAGAAACCAGAGGACAGGACTTCATGGCCCGTCCTGCCCCCTCTCCAATTCAGCAGTGACCTTGGCCCTGCCCTGCTGCCAGCCCAGCTGCTCCTCATTGCCCCAGCTCCTCAGGACCCCAAGGCCTGCATTTGCACACACACAAACACACCACTCCTCCTCCGCAGGTCTGACCTGACTGAAGGACATTTGCCAGCCAGCTGCTACCACCAACTCCCCCTGGGAGTGCTAGGTAACACCTACGTGGAGTGTGCCTGTCCAGTACTAGGTGTGCATTTGGCCTTTTTACTTGAGCGTGTGCCAGTGTATGTATGTATGTATGTAACTGCTGAGCTGGGAGAGGGCTTAAATATATGTATGTACTGGAACTTACACATGTGTGAATATGTATGTGGGATAGTATATGCAGTTGTTTATGGTATGTGTCTTGGTGGATTCATTCATTCAGCTAATCACTGAGCTCTCTCCAGGTGCCAGGCCTGACTCTAGGTGCTAGGGATACGGTTCTGAACCAGGCAGAGAAGGCATGATTGCTGGGTGTGAGGGGAGGCTACAAACACAGGAATGAGAGTGTGGTGTTGAATGCAGGGCTTAGCAGTGCGATTGCATTGGGTTTCAGGGGCTGCTGGGGCAGCAGTTGTATAACTGGTTTGGGCATTTGAAGGTTCACAGCACCGTGTGTGTGTGTGTGTGTGTGTGTGTGTGTGTGTGTGTGTGTGTGTGTTGTGTTTTAGAGGAAGTAGGGGTCAAGAAAAGTGAACTGCCAGGCTTGGATTCTGCCCTGCTTGGGGAAAGGGAGTGTGTCAGAGAGACAGGGGGAGACACTTTTTGAACTCAGGAAACAGTGGCCAGCGACTGCCTCTGGAGTCCCTAGATCTGGCTCCCTCCCTGTTTGCCCCAGCAACCTCCCGGAGGGAAGGCCCTTGCTCTGGAGGAGTGGCACTGGCAGGGGAAGGGGAGGCCCTTCGTGGCCATCATGCCCTCTGTTCTCAGGTGCAGGTGATGGCCCTACCCCAGGCCCCAGCATGACTGAAAAATTTATTTCAGGCCAGCCAGGGCCCACTGCAGACTCCCAGTTCCGTCTGGGTTCAGTTCCTCCTTCCCCACGCTTCCTACCCCAGCCCAATCCAGGCTGACCGCCAGCTCCCTTTTTTAGGATTGATAGTATAGTCCAGCACAACCTCCAGCCCCTCTTAGTACCCTTACCCCATCCCAGCCTGCCCTGTGCCCCCTTCCACAAAGGGTGGACTGCTGCCCGCCCAGCCCAGCCCAGCCCAGTTCAGCCTGCTCTCAAGTCTCGTCCCCTAAGTGAAAAGTTCTAAACCACCCGCTCAGGGCCTCCCTTGTCCTCCGCCGTTTTTGTTTTTTGATTTTTAATTACAAAGTGGGGCCTTACTCTGGGGATTAGTAGGGTAAAGGTAAAGGTATAGGATTAGGAGCTACAGCCTGGATGAAGGGAGATGAGGGCAGAAGGTGCAGAGGATGGCCCAGGCATGTTCTGGGCCAGGCTGAAGGAAAAGGAATGTATACAAAGGAATTTTGAGTCAGCGGCCCCCTGCCTCCAAACTGAGTTTCAAAGATGCTGCTTTTGGCCCCTGCTGGGCACAGCTTCCAGTACCCAGAATGTTTACAATAACCGTCTATCATGGGGCCACAGCCCCATCTTCTCAGCACCCACCAATGAGACTCCTCCCCACCCCCACGCTGAGGTCTTCAGTGAAGCAGAACAGGAAATGTGTGGGAGTCTTCACACCCTGCAGTTCCCAACCAGGGGGGTGGGGGAAGGTGAGTGGGAGTGGAAGCTGACCCACAGCTCCAGGTTCCTACTCCAGCCTTGGGAAGGAGCCATTTCCCATCTAAACCTTTTCTAGGCTTTAGCTCTCATGAAGAACACTTACATGATGCTTTTATTCCTATTTCCTATCTTAGGTTGCAGAGTTTTTCTTGGTTTTATGTTTAGGTGTAATCTCTGAAAACTAAAGTTCCCCACCACTGGAGCCCAGGCAGAGAGTCTGTATGGGGTTAACATGAATTAAAGTTCAAACGCTTGTTGAGTACCTGCTGTATAAACTGCTCAGCATTCGTTCAGCCAGCCAAACTCCAGCTACATTTAGTGAGCATCTACAGCATGCCAGGAGCCGGGGATGGAACAGTGGACGAGACCACATGGCACGTACAGTTGGGTGGGGAGACTTCGAACAAATGGTCACACAGGAACAAAATTACAAGTTATGACCTAACTGAAAAGTGCAGCATAAATATGCAGCATATATTGGGGAGACCTCATTTCAGCTGGCGGGTAAAGGAAGGCCTCTCACGTATCCGCTGACACTTGAAGGATGAGGAGTACTTGGCCAGGTGGGGCAGGTGGAGGAACAGACCCCCCTGCTGGGACGTGCTTGGCGGGTTAAAGGAACAGGACAGCAGTAGGTCCTGAGCCTGGTGAGCAAGGGGAAACGGTGGCGGTGGCGGGGAGAGGCTGAGGCCTGGTGAGACAAAGCTGTGGTGTCGAAGATGATGACGATGATGAAAAAGATAACAGTTAATGTTCACACTAAACCAGGTTTTGTGAGAAATCCTTCGTATCAATGACCTCCCATCCAAGCACTAACCAGACCCGGCCCTGCTTAGCTCCTGAGACCAGACGAGATTGGGCACATTCGGGGTGGTCTGGCCGTAGATCGTACCAATGATCTCAGTAAAAGCCGTCCACAGCTCCTTGATGTAGGTGCTGTTATTATCTCTCATTAACAGGAAGGCACTAAAGGCCAGAAGCGGGGAATCTGAGGCCAGCGAGGCAAGCAGCTTGCCCAAAATCTTGGAGTTAGCGAGAATTTTGAATTATATTCAAACATAATGGGCTGTCACTGAAGGGGCTAAGGCAGGTCACAATGAAGACCTGGTCCCTGCCTTCTAGAAACTTCCAAAGCCAGGGAAATCAGACCCTGCCACTATTTGAATAAAAAGCACACATCGAGGAATAGGATTAAAGTGGGCAAAGCGCCATAGACCTATAGGAAGAGAAGTTTGTTTTGACCGAAGAGATCCAGGAAGGCCTCTTGCTGAAAGTGAAATGGACTTGCGGAAGTGCTTGTTGGAGGGGTGGGCACCTGTGGCAAGTGACATCAGCCAGGACCAACTCTCTAAGTAGAGGGATAGCTTAAGGGAAGGTACTGAAGCAGGAGGGTCGGGGAGAAGACAAGCAAGTGAAGCAGCAGCAAGGGGTACAGCAGCTGTGGGAACGTGAGGTGTCGGAGGAAGGGATGGTGGGCACGTTGCTGGATGAAGGAATCAGTAAAACTGACTTCCACAGTCTTCCTAAATGGTAGAGAGTTTTGAATGACAGGCTGAGAAGTTTAAACTTAATTTGACAGGGAGTGGGAAGCCACCAACAGTTCTTGAACAGAGAAGTGACTTAATCAGATCTGTTTTTAATTGAGATTAGTTTGGCATGATGTATGGGACTAGAGCAGATTTAGGGAGGCCATGAAATGAACATAAGCAAGTATACTTAGAAGAAAACAACACAGAATAATATTCATCGGCCTCCTAGGAATATGTGTGGGGAGGACAAATTTGAAAGTTTAAATACCATAGAAAAAATCAGAAAGAAAAGAGTGAATTTCACCTCAATGAAAGAGCGATTGATTTGGCTACCTACAGAGTAAATTTACAACTTTGGTAAGTGTGTGTATAAATAAAAAACAGCCCTGGTTGGTGTGGCTCAGTTGGTTGGGCATCATACTGCAAGGCAAAGGGTCACCAGTCAGGGCATGTGCCTGAGTTGTGCGTTCAGTCCTGGTTGGGGCCTGTGCGAGAGGTGGTTGATTGATGTATCTCTGACACATGATGTTTCTCTCCCTTTCTCTTTCCTGTCACCTCTCTCTAAAAATAAATAAAATCATTTAAAAAAATCCCTAGATTTCCACCCCCACCCCCCAAAAAAAGAAAGGTGGGCACACTGGGAGATATATTTGCAGCAAATACGATGAGTTACAATCTTGTTGTATAACTAATTCGTGCAAAAGAGGTTTAAAAAAGGAGGCTCCTAAAGACAAATGGGTGAAGGACAATTTCAGAGGAGGAAGTACTAAGAATAACATAAAAATATAGTAAACAAATGATTGTATATTAAAATAACATAGCTGTTTTTGGTTCATTAAATTAAAGATATTTTCCCTAGTAAATTAAATATATATTATAATAGCTCTATTGAGATATATTTCACATACCATATAGATTACCCATTTAAAGTGTAAAATGTAATGGCTTTTAGTACATTCATAGTGTTGTTCAACCATCACGACTTTTTTTTGTAATCATCTACCCAAGGATATGTTTTCATTGATTTTAGAGAGAGAGGAAGGGCTCAGAGAGGAGAAACACCGATGTGAGACAGAAACACTGATCAGTTCCTCCTTTGTGTGCTGGGACTGGTGCCCCAGCTGGGGACCAAGCTTGCAGCCTAGGTATGTGCTCTGGCTGGGGATCACACCTGCAGCCTTTTGGTGTATGGGGACAGCATTTCAACCAGCTGCAACTGAGCCACCCTGTCAGGGCACCACAACCTATTTTAAAACATTTTCATCACTCCAAAAAGAAAATCTGTACCCATTACCAGTCACTCAGCGACTTCCCCCACAATCCCACCTCCAGGCAACCAGTAATCTACTTCATATATTTATACATTTGCCTATTTTGGACATGTTATATAAATGGGATCATACATATGTAATCTTTTATGACTAGCCTCTATCACTTAGCAGAGTGTTTTCAAGACTTATCTATCCATGTTGTAGCATGTACCCATATTTCATCTCTCTTTATCGCCAAATACCCCATTGTATAGACTACGTTTTATTCATACATTTGTCAGCTGATGGACACTTGGGCTGTTTCTACTTTTTGGCTGTTATGAATAATGCTGCTATAAACATTCATGTGCACATATATGTTTAGACACATGTTTTGATTTCTCATTGGTATCTATACCTATGAGTGGAATTGCTGGGTCATATGGTAACTCTAAATTTAACATTTTGAGCAAATACCCTACTGATTTCCAAAGTGGCTGCACCATTTTGCATTCCCATCAGAAATGTATGAAGATTCTAATTTCTCCCTATCCTCCCTGACACTTGTCATTGTCTGCCTTTTTTATTATAGCCTTCCTGGAGTATGGGAAGTGATATCTCATTACGGTTTTGATTTGCATTTCCCTAATGACTAATAATGTCGAGTATCTTTTCATGTACTTATTAGCCATATCTTTGGAGAAATGTCTGTTAAGATCCTTTGCCCATTTAAAAAATTTTTCAATTGATTTTTTTTTTTTAGAGGGAGAGAAACATCGATTTGTTGTTCCACTTATTTATGCATTTGTTGATTGCTTCTTGTATGTGCTCTGACCAAAGATTGATCTTGTAACCCTGGGTATTGGGACAACACTCTAGCCAACTGAGTTACCCAGCCAGGGCCCGTTGCCAATTTTCATTTATTTTATTTTTTTAATATTTTCTTTTTAAACATTTTATTTATTTTTAGAGAGAGGGGGAGGGAGGGAGAAAGAGAGGGAGAGAAACATCAATGTGTGGTTGCCTCTCACATGGCCCGCACTAGGGACCTGGCCCACAACCCAGGCATGTGCCCTGACTGGGAATCTAACTGACGACCCTTTGGTTCACAGTCCGCACTCAATCCACTGAGCCACACCAGCTGGGACTGTTCGCCCATTTTTAAATTGAGTTGTCTTTATATTGAGTTTTAAGGGTTATTTATGTTTTAGATACAGTCTTTTATCAGACATATGGTTTGCAAATAGTTTTTCATTTTGTGGGTTGTCTTTTCACTTCTTTGAAGGTGCCTTTTAGAGCACGAAAATTTAAACTTTGACAAAGTCCAAATTATCTAGTTTTTCTTTTGTCACTTGTGCTGTTGGCATATTTGGCAAACTTTGTATTGAAGTATAACATACAGAAAAGCACACATATAATAAATGTGCAACTTGACAAATTTTCTAAAACTGAATGTACTCTGTTAACCAGTGCTAAGATCAAGAAATAGAACATTATAGTTTCCCAGAAATCTTCCTCAAGGCCCTTCCCAATAATTTTCTTCCTTCCAAGGATAACTACTGTCCTGATTTTTAATACCATGATTAGTTTTGCCTATTTTTTTAAATCATTTCTTGACTTTAGAGAAAGAGAGAGAGAGAGAAACAACACGTTGTCTTCCACTTACTAATGCACTGATTGGTTGATTTTCACACGTGCCCTCACTAGGGATTGAACCCACCACAACCTCTGCATATTGGGACAATATTCTATCAAATCAAGCTACCTGGTCAGGGCTAGTTTTGCCTGTTTTTTAAAAAAAATATTTTTATTGATTTGAGCCCTGGCTGGTGTAGCTCAGTGGATTGAGCGTGGGCTGCGAACCAGGCATTGCAGGTTCGATTCCCAGTCAGGGCACATGCCTCGGTTGCAGGCCATGTCCCCCAGCAACCACACATTGATGTTTCTCTCTCTCTCTCTCTCTCTCCCCCTCCCTTCCCTCTCTAAAAATAAATAAATGAAATCTTTAAAAAATATATTTTTATTGATCTGAAAGAGAGAGAGAAACATCAACTGGTTGCCTACCATATGCATCTCTGACTGGGGATCGAACCTGCAACCTAGGTTTGTGCCCTGACCAGAATTGAACTCACAACCTTTGGTGTGTGGGATGTTCTAACCAACCAAACCACAGCAGATGGGGCAGTTTTGCTTGTTTTTGAAGTATATAAACAAAATCATACTAAAGGGGGAAAAAATTTTCTGTTTTCTTTTTTAATTGAACTTATTGGGGTGATAATGGTTAATAAAATTACATAGGTTTCAGGTGTACAGTTTTATTATACATCATCTGTATATTGTTTTGTGTATTCACCACCCCAAGTCAAGTCTTCCATTGCCACGTATCCGCACCATACCTCTTCTTCTACCTCCCCTACCCACCGAGACATAAAGATTTTGAACCGTCTCACCCAGTGCTGGAAAGAATGGGAAGAGACTAGAATCTCATATACTTTGAGTATTCTCTCAGGAAAGCAGCTTGTGTTAATGTGCACACTGACTGACCCACTAATTCCATTTCTGGGAATCACAGCACTGCTTACACTACAGAAAATGTGGAAACTCCAGAAAACGATGGATAGGAAAATGGCTTGATTCACTAACTATGGGACATCCTAACAATGGAATGCTACACAGCCATCAACATGATGTTTACCAAGAGGTTAAAAGAATGTGAAAAAACACTTACGATAAATGTTAGCTGAAAAGGTATGATAAGTTATAATACACAGTGACTCCAATTACACAAAGGGTCTATTCATAGGAAAAGAAGCCGTGGGAGGGAAGTACAGTGGTGGTAATACGGTGATTGAATTCTAGGTGTATTTTTCTTTGCCAGTTTTCAAATTTTCTTTAATGTACTTGTACCTTTATAACAACAAATACTAAGCATAAAAATGAGACAGAATCCTGGTGGGAAGTAACAAAGGCCGGAAGGAGTATAGATACTCCAGGCAGTTTGTCGGATCTGAGGAGTGGGTGGGAAGGATGGAAGGCAATGTTGAGATTTGGAGGAACTGAGAGGGTGCTGGTGCTGTGAACTACCCCAGGGATCCCTGGAGTAACCAAAGGACAATGGTTCAAAATGTGGCTTCTTGCTATAGACCGCCCTGTTTTGAACTGTGGCCCAACCTTTTACAGGTGGGTGACTCTGAACAAGTTATTTAACCTCTTTAAGCTTGCTTTCTCATCTCTAAAATGGGGATAATAAAAGCCCCTGTCTTACAGGGTTGTTAGGAGGATGAATCAATAATAGTTTAGTAAGTTCAGAAATAGTTCCTCCACCCTGGATGATGTAGCTCATTGGATTGAGTGTGGGCCTGTGAAACAAAAGGTCACTGGTTCGATTCCCAGTCAGGTCACATGCCTGTGTTGCAAGGTAGGTCCCCAGAAGGGGGCATGTGGGAGGCAACCACACATTAATGTTTCTCTTCTCCCTTCCTTCCCCTGTCTCTAAGAAATAAATGAAAAACTATTTTTTTTTTTTTAAAGAGAGAGAGTCCCTTGTACCTCCTGTCTTCCAGCCAGCTCATTGCCAGGAAGTGAAATTCTCCAAAGTCCACAGGAATGGGAAAGGGTGGGACCCTAACATGGGATATGTGGGAGCACTGGAGTGGAGGAATGGAGAGTTAGGAACTTGGAAATTGCTAAACAAATACACTAGTCTAGCAGTAAAGCAGAGAGGCTTTGGAGCACCCACCCTATCAGAACCCTCCTGTCCCTTGTCAATATGTCAAGATGCTTTCTGGATGGTGTAAGGAGCAGGTGCAGGAGAGACTGTCCCCCTTTGCTCAGTAGGTGCTGAATTGGGTTCATTCTGCCTTACCGCTCTGCATGCTGCTCCACCTAGACCCAAACTAGCTGAAAGCTTAAAAAATAGGGAGAGCCAGTTGGACAGCTGCAGGAAGATAAGGGGAGCTCTCTTTGCTGGTCTGGCCTCCAGAGGCCATCTCTGTCACTGCCCCTCCCTGCCCTTCACAGGTAGAAGGTAGGATGTGTTAGTAGCTAACCAGATGTCTGGCTGGAGCGTAAGACCATATTCCCTCCTGCCCTGTTCTCAGGTCTTGAAATATGAGGCTGGCTACATGAGTTCTGCGAAGGCTATTAGTTCCATCCGTCCAGTCCCCATCACCTGCCTACCCACTTCCTGCTGGCCATGACCCTGCTCCTCCTATATGTTCACCTTCACCTACCCAATGCCCACCCCTCCTGTCTGAAAGCTGGTCCCTCAGGCTGGGAACCACCTGTGGTCTCCTCAGGAAGATCTCATCCTAACCTGTGACCCCTTCCCACCTTATGTAACTTGTTCCCACTTTGACTGTCTGGGCCCCAGCCCCCAGAACTCCCCAAACCCCACCCTTGTCCATGTCCTGGCTCCTCTCATCTGTCCCTGACACCTTTTCCTTTTCCTCTCTCCCTCCCGACCCCCTACCTCCATCCATCCCTTCCTAACTTTCACACCTCCGCTTGTCTTTTACCCCATTCTCCTTTCTTGACTTTTCCACCTTTCTCCACATTCTGACCTGGACTTGAGTTCCCTCCTCTTCCCTCCTGTCTTGTCTTCCCAGGAGCTGGAACACCTGCAGTTTCATAAGCAATAAGCAGCTGTATGAGGCCTTTTCCTACAGCAGCTACTCCCTCAGAAATAACAAGTACAACCTTCTCTCCTCCCTTAAGTTCATCCTCCAGGCACAGAGTGGACTTAACTCTCCCCCCACCCCGGGGAATTTCCCTCTGGGCCAGTCTCAAATCCCACCCGACTCCAGAGTCCCAGTCTCCCAGAGAGCCTGGGTCACACCCACAGGAGTGTCAGATTCCAGGCATCACAGTCACGGCTGGTTGACTCCAGCCCACCCAGTCTCATTTCTCTGTCTCTTCTCCCTGGGGATCATTTCTGGGCAGGAAACCCCCTTCCCTCAAACTTTCCCTTATTCCTGGTATCCTGACCCTGCTCCCTGTACCTCCCAAGACATGGATATAAATACTATCTATGGATGGAAGCCCATCAGAAAAATCTAGTCCAACCTGCTGGGTGAGGTGGAAACAGTCTACAGTGGGAGAGGTGGGGTGCTCTGGTGGTTTGTCATCATCCTGTCTCCCCCAAACTTCAGGCCCCTGCTGGGGAACAACATGTGGATTGTCCTCCATGTCCATCCGTTGTGTTTTTCCAGTACCACCAAGCAACTCTCTGATACCAGCTGAGTATCCTGCAAGTCAACTCAATTCTGACACTGTCAACCTGGAAAATAATATCAGATCCCACACGTTAAGGATGTCATCCTACAAGAGTGACCCCCACTTCAGACACCAAACACATACAAATTGAACATTCTCATGACCCTCTCCTCAGTTTAATTTCCTAGAGTGGCTCACAAAACTTAGGAAACCAGTTTATCTACTAGATTACCAGTTTATTACAAAGAATATTAAAGGATACTATTAGAAAGAAACAGCAGGCTCAAAATGGAGTCACTTGTGCCAAGCCCCACACTGGCAAACTTAAGTGCAGTTTCAGTCTCTCCCAGGAATGTGACTTTTAACTAGTCAACCTGTAATTACTTATCAGGATTAGTGAGGTACTCTGCATGATAGACACTCCTTCTCCCAAAGAAAAGTGACCTTGCCTAAAACAATCCTTTCTTTTGTTTATGCTTTCCTTGTCCCACCTTTTCTGCCTATAAATGCCTTCATTTTACAGAACTCCTCAGAGCCCCTTTCTATGCTGGATGGATGCTGCTCCATTCATGAATCATTGAATAAAGCCAATTAGATCTTTAAATTTACTCAGTTCAATTTTTTTTTAGCAATATGAATGAATAGCCAGATGAAGAAATACATAGGGTGAGGTCTAGAAGCGTCCCCCATGAAGATTGGGGTTTGCCACACTCCCAGCACATGAATGTGTTCTGATTCACCAACCTGAAAGCACTCCAAACACCATCCTTTTGGGGTTTTATGGAGGCTTCATTACATAGGTACAATTGGTTAAATCATTGGCTGTTGGAGGTCAGGGTTGTAGGAATGAAAGTTCCAACTCTCTGATCACCAGGTTTGTTCCCTAGCAACCAACCCCCCACTGTAGGTGCTTTCCAAAAGTGACTGCATTAAAATAAACTCAGGTGAGGATGAAAGGGGTTTGTTTTGAATACCAAGACACATTGCTCTTATCATTTAAGAAATTCCAAGGGTTTTTGAAGCTCTGTGCCAGAAGTGGGGACAAGGACCAACTACAGGAGTGGACAAAAGTTTTGAGTATGAAGTCCTGCCTGGTGTGGCTCAGTGGACTGAGTGCCGGACTGTGAACCAAAAGGTCACCTATTCCATTCCCAGTCAGGGTACATGCCTGGGTTGTGGGCCAGGAACCCAGTAGGGGGTGCACGAGAGACAACTACGCAATGATGTTCCTCTCCTCTCTTTTTCCCTCCCTTCCCTCTCTCTAAAAATAATTAAATAAAATCTTTTAAAATTTTTAAAAAATTACATGAGTATGTAAAACACAAAGTTTATTCTTGCATTATTTACTTACAAATTATTGTATTATTTATTTGTATCATTTGTCTTATTATTATTGTTGTTACTATTTTATATCCTTACTTATGATTTATCTTTTAGGTAATGATGGCTGGTAATTTAACCAATGACCAACAAAAGTGGATACTTAAACAATACTGGAAAACAGATGATGCCTAAAAGCTTCAACAGAAATGGGCTGAAGAATCCGACACATCTTCACCAAGTAGACAGACAACTTACAGAATATGCGATAAATTTGATGAAACTGAGTCCATCTGTAGTGCTCCAAAAGGTGGTTGATCAGTCATTATTACCACCCAAGAATATGAGATGTTAGTGAGTCAGGCACTTTTTACAAAGAGTCCCAAAAAATCAAAACAAAGAGCTTCTATTGAGTTAGGCATTTCCTGTAGATCTTTGAGTCATCTACCACAACGTTTAGGTTTGAAAATGTAGTGACCAAGATTGCTTCATGGGTTATTAGAATATGATTTGGATCACTGTTTACAATTCTGTGAAGTGGTTCTGAATGAAGAAAGACAAGACAATGGCATCACTGATAAAATTACGTGGTCTGACAAAGCTCCTTTTAAACGTTCAGATGCAGTAAACCTGCACACTTGTGTCTACTGTTCAAGAGAAAATCCTCATGTAACCATAGGACAGTTGAATCAGCTGTCGAAGTGCAGTTTGGGTGGGTCTTTCGTGTAAAGGGGGACTTGGACCCATTTTTTCCATACTACTGTTACATGTGACCTGTATCTACCATGCCGAGGGACACTGGTTTGCCACAATTACAGAGATGGCATGGTAATGATTTCTCCTTTCAACAAGACGGAGCTCCTCCACATTGTGCTATAACAGTGTGAGTTTCCTGATGAACAATTACCCAACAGGTGGATAGGTTGACAAGGGCCAGTGGCATGGCCACCATGATCACCAGACCTCACCCCAAAAGACTTTTCCTGGGGTGTTGCAGAGATAAAGTATTTTCATGAAAACCACATACTGTGGATATCTATGTGATTCACTGCATAAGAGGAGCATGTCAAGAAACTGATGACAATATAGAACTCTGTGCCAAAGTGTGCTTGAGTATAGCAAGTAGACTACAAGAATGTGTAAATAATGAGGGCCGGCAATTTGACCACACATGAGATTGTACCTCCGTGCACTGTGTCCTTTTGAGTTAATAAAGCTATTGTTTGTAATAATTATAACCTTCCTGTCTTCTTCCATACAAGCAACTCTAAGCCTCCTTTTGCCAACTCCTGTGTACATTTCTTATTATAAATCACAGTATCACGGCATCAAAAGCTCAGGCTAGAATCCTTGTCTGAGTCGATTGAGAGTGAGAGAGGGATGGGTCTGGGGAGTGGCTGTGGGTGGGTGACCCAAAGCAGGCTCAGGAAAAAGCAGGCCCACACTGACAACAGTCAGGACCCCCGAGCTGGAAGAATAAATGCTCAGGAGGGCTGCATAGCAATGAGATTTAAATCTTGCTTCCACCACAATGGAGTTGCATCAATGGCATATTTAACTTTGGGCCAGTACAGCTATGTGCAATCAGCCAAGAGTGATTCTGAACAACTAGCAGGGTGAGAAGAGGGATGGAATCTTAGTTACACTAAGTGTAAGTTCAATGATTCAGGCATTTTCAAATATGGACCCTAAAAGCCTATCAACTTCCAAATTTGGTGCTCAACCGTTGCAACAGCAATGAGTTTCAAACTGGCTGAGCTGGACCTATTGAGAGGCTATCTGGGCCCTGGCCAGGGAATTTGGTTACAGCACCGTCCTGATACCCTAAGGTTGTGGTTCAATTCCATGTCAGGGCACATACAGGAATAAACCAGTGAATGTATAAATAAGTGGAATAACAAATTGATGTTTTTTCTCTCCCTCTTTCTCTCTCTAATATCAATAAATAAAAATTTAAAAAGAGAGAGAGGTCATCTCTGTGGGTGATATAAAGAATTTTCATGTTTTGACTAAATTCAGTTTTTGACCTATGCATTGATTTTAGAACCCCTGTTGTATGATGTAATTCTGCTGTACTTTACTCAGTCATTAAACCTCTGAGCCTCAGATTCCTCCTGTGTATAACAGAGTTAGAGAACTGACCTTAGCCTCCACCCAAGATATACACCCCCCTCTTTAGGGAAACCTGATCTCATTCTTGAGAGGTATAGAAGCTTTCCAGTATTGCTATAACAAATTACCACAAACTTGGTGACTTAAAACAACAATTCTGGAGTCCAGGAGTTCAAAGTCCCATTGCCTGTAAGTGTTGAAATGCTCTGGAAGCTCTGAGGGAGACTCCATCCTATGTCTCTTTCCTAGCCTCTGGTGGCTGGCAGCAATCCTTGGCGTTCCGTGGCTTGCAGCTCCATCTCTCCAAACTTGGCTTCGGGCTTCACATGGCCTTCTCCTTCTGTGTCTCTGTGTTTTCTCTTCTTCTGTTTTATAAGGATACTCATTCTTGGATTTAGGGCCCACCCTAGTCCAGGATGATCTCTTTCTGAGATCCTTACCTTAATTACTTTATAAGGTAATTACCTTACAAGGACCCTAATTCCAAACAAGGTCACATTCTGAGGTTCTGGACAGACATATCTTTTGAGCAACACAATTCAACACACTGTAGTTTCCAATTTATTGAGAGCTAAACCCACACTTGGAGAGTCTCTGAGTTTGAGAGAAGAAATTTGTTCCTACTTTAAGAAGCTCCTTTATGATGGGGAAGACCTTGATTCCCAGCCTGGTCCCCAAGAGCCTTTAAATTGAAGCAGACACACAAATGTTGGAGCCAGGGAAGGGTCAATATTGGGAGAATCCAGACCACTGGTCTCTATAAAACAATGTGAGGGCATTGTGTCTAGTTCATATCAGGATTTGGAGGGGGAGGGGAAGGAGAATTTCTGCTTCCATGAGGCAAGTGAGGTAAGTAAGGCATACGATATTATCCCAGTCTTTTCTCACCCCTCTTTCTTCCTTCAGCTCCCAGGTATCAATGAGCTGATATCATTGTTACTTTTTTGCAAATGAACCCCTATATGGTCACCAATGAAATGGGACTGTTCCTGAGGATGGGAGGTAGCTTAATATGCTAGGGAAGGTTAAAACCCTGGAAAGGTCCTTTTGCTAATCCAAGCTAGGTCTCTGAGACCTATTTTCTCATTTCTTGCAAGGGCCTAGCCATTCAGCTGGGTTTTTTTCTTCTCCACTTTGGGGATTCTCTTCCTGAACTGGGAGCTATATAGGCCTTGCAGCTGGTAATCCTCCAGGCTCCCACTTCTTCCTTCCTACAAGCTGTAAGATTCTTAGCCTACTTGCTGTCTAGCCATTCAATCCGTGAGGCTCCTCATGCCTTTAGACTGGATGCTGAGTGAGGCATCAGCTCTCCCCTGTTAAGATCTCCCTAAAGACAATCATATGGTACTTTTTTCTTTCAAATATTTTATAGTTGATTACTATGGGGAAAGAGACCCAGTGTTATCAAGTCACTAGTCTGGTGAAGATTTTAAAATTTCAAAAATCTGGGAAACTTTCAGCCAGCCCTGGTCCACAGTGAAAGGGCAGACAGCAGCTGCCACAATGAGAGGCTGTTTCTCCTCTCCTCTTAGCCCTGGTCTGAGGACCCCAACTAGGACAACCATTCCTGTCCCTCCTTATCAGCAACATGGCTACATGTGAGCATCTCCCAATTGGTTATTCTCACCTCTATATTTCCTCAGCTTCATGCCAAAACAGCCCACTTAGGGAAAGATTGTTAATGAGAGCCACCAAGGCTGAAGGATCTCATTCTGAAGAGGGCTGTTAGGGTTGACACCTAATCCCCTCTTTTCTAAATCAGTTACATAGATCTGGAGTTAGAGAAACTTGGGTTCCATTAGGGCACACAGAGTCTCTGTATAATATCCCAAAAATAGTTGACAAGAAGGCACAGACACTGTGGCAGGTAAGGGGTGGAGTACTCCCCCAGTTCCAGATCTGATTCTTGCACTCCCACCCCATTTCCATCCCCCACCCTGGATGTAACTACCCAGCTGGAGGATACTGGGATGTCAGCAGAATCAATAATACGGAAGATTTGCTGAATTCAACTTTTAAGAATTTCATAGTACTCATAGACTCACTGGACTGACCATGAATGTACACAAGCTCAGAATCCACCACTTTGAGAATGGAGTGTGGGATATGTGAGCAATGGAAAGGGATGACCTGGGCTTGACAGAGTTGTGATGGGGAATCGAAGTTGGGGGACAGAGTTGGAATGGGCAGGGAAGATGTGGGATTGACTGAGAACTGTTCCCCTCTTTTTTTTTTTTTTTTATGGTGCCTCAGCTGTCCCTACCTACATGACCCCTTGGAGTTCTGCTTTAAAAAAAAAAAAAAGGCCTTCTGGCCAAGATGGAGGTGTAGGTAGATACACTTTGCCTCCTCACACAACCAAAAGAAAGACAACAACAAATTTAAAAACAAAAATAACCAGAACTGCCAAAAAAATCGAACTGCATGAAATCCAACAACCAAGGAATTAAAGAAGAAATATTCATTCAGACTTGTAGGAGGGGTGAAGAGGTGCAGCTGGGGCGGAGAGGACTCGCAGCAAGGCAGAGGACCAGGGCAGGTGAGTCAGCAGCTGGTGGACCAAGTGGTTCCATATTTGTGTGCGGATAAACCAGGATGAACAACTGGGGAGCAAGGCAGATTGCACAGCCCAGGGTTCTAGCATGGGGAAATAAAGCCTCAAAATCTCTGATTATAAAAATCTGTAGGGGTTACAGTGGTGAGAGAAGCTCCCAGCCTCACAGAAGAGTTCCTTGGAGAGACCCACAGGGTCCTAGAAGTACACAAAATCACCCACCCAGGAATTAGCACCAGAAGGGCCCAATTTGCTTGTGGGTAGCAGAAGTGACTGAAAGTTGGCCAAGGGCCCAGCAAGCAGCATTGTGCCTCTCTGACCCCTCCCCCACATATAGCACCACAACTCAGTGAGGTGGGTTGCCTTGCCCTGGCAAATACCTAAGGTTCTGCCCCTTACAACATAAAAGGCGTGTTAAGACAAAGAAATGTGCCCCAAGTAAAAGAACAGATCAAAGCTCCAAAAACAGAACTAAGCAATGGAGAGATAGCCAACTTATCAGATGCAGAATTCAAAACACTGGTAATCAGGATGCTCACAGAAATGGTTCAGTATGGTCACAAAATAGAGGAAAAAGTGAAGGCTATGCAAAATGAAGTAAAGAAAAATGTACAGGGAACCAACAGTAAAGGGAAGGAAACCAGGACTCAAATTAACGATTTGGAGCACAAGGAAGAAATAAACATTCAACCAGAACAGAATGAAAAAAGGACAATTCCAAAAAAATGAGGAGGTGTAGGGACCTCTGGGACAACTTCAGATGTTAAACATTCCAACATCTGAATCAAAGGGGCACCAGAAAGAGAAGAGGAAGAGCAAGAAATTGAAAACTTAATTGAACAAATAATGAAGGGAAACTTCCCTAATCTGGCAAAGGAAAGAGACTTCCAGGAAGGCCAGGAAGCTCAGAAAGTCCCAAAGAAGTTGGACCCAAGGAAGCACACACCAAGGCACATCATAATTACATTAGCCAAGATTAAAGATAAGGAGAGAATCTGAAAAGCAGCAAGAGAAAAGGAGACAGTTACCTACAAAGGAGTTCCCATAAGACTATAAGCTGATTTGTCAAAAGAAGCCTTGTAGGCAAGAAGGGGCTGCAAAGAAGTATCTGAAGTCATGAAAGGCAAGGACTTACATCCGGGATCACTTTCTCCAGCAAAGCTATCATTTAGAATGAAAGGGCAAATAAAGTGCTTTCCAGATAAGGTTAAGTTAAAGGAGTCATCATCACCAAGTCCTTATTATATGAAATATTAAAGGGACTTATCTAAGAAAAAGAAGATGATTAGAATTATGAACAGTAAAATGACAACAAACTAACAACTATCAACAACTGAATCTAAAACAAAAACAAAAACAAACTAAGCAATCTAGAACAAGAACAGAATCACAGAAATGGAGATCATATGGAGAGTTATCAGTGGGGAGAGGGAGGGAGGAGAATGGGGGAAAAGGTACAGCGAATAAGAAGCATATATGGTAGGTACAAAATAGACAGGGCGAGGTTACGAATAGTATGGAAAGTGGAGAAGCCAAAGAACTTATATGTACAGCCCATGGACATCAACTGAGGGGGAGGGGAATTCTGTTGGGAGTGGGATACAGGGTGGAGGGGAATAAAAGGGAGAAAAAAATGGGACAACTGTAATAGCATAATCAATAAAATATATTAAACAAACAAATGTTAAAACAAAACAAAAAGCAACTGTTCACAGGGGATAAACGCATTGACCACAGATTTTCTTCCTGGCCCCATCTGAGTTAAGGGTTGATGACGGACAAGGCTAACAAAAGGGACAAACATGGAGTCAAGAGCCCACTCCCAGCTCCAGTTAAACTCATCACTAAAACAGAAAGAATGCCCCTGCAGGTTTCAGTAGAGAGATCTTTTGGGGCTACCTGTACATTCTACAAGGAGAAACTGTCTCTTTTATTGGAGATGCCACAAAGGTTTAGGAAATCCAACTAGTCTTACCCACTCTGTCTTTCTGACTCCCCTTCTCTGGAGCTAGTTCCATCTCCTCTTCTAAAGCAGCCCTTCTCTGACACCCAGGAAAGGCCTCTTTATGATGGTCTCCTTTCCCAACATTCACATGGAACTACACGCTGCGGGATTCACTGAGGCCTGACCAGTGTGGTGGAGGAAAGAAGTGGGTCACTGATGTGTCCTTCCTTTCTCTTCTAGGCTCCAAATAAATCTGCTTCCTACATTGACGGCCATATCCCCAAACCGGCTATGAGAACAATGGGCCAATCTAGTCAGTGATGAGCGGTCACTTGATTTCCCTTCTGGACAATGATCTCAGTAATGTCCAGGTCAGTGTTCCCTTGCAGTGGCCCAGGACACTTATCTGGTTATCTCTGGGTCCTCTCTGCCCCTTTGCTTCCCCTCAGCCGTCCCTTCCCTTCCCTCAGTGTGATTGCCAGAACCCAGCTGTAGCCTTCCTAGCCCCAGCATCAAGGGGTCCGTCCACCTGTGCTGAGAAAACCCTGTCCCCAGTTCTGAGGCTCCAGGCTGAGAGCCTGCCCTGGGCTGTTAGGGTTGGTAGCAATGTCCATCTTTGCTCACTGTTCTCCAGCACAAAGCAAAAATTAAATAGAGACTCTGAGAAGGCACATATCACCTTGGAATCTGAAGGGTCACCAGAACCTGAGGACCTGAAACCTATGAAAGACCTGGACAGTCTGCTTCTCCAGAACTTCTAGCTAAGAGAAGCCCAGGATGAAGTGAACCACCCTCAGTCTTGGTGAAGGCCACCCCTTACTCTCCTTTCCCCAGCTCCTCACAGCTCCATTTCTTTTCCTTTATTCCCCAGAGAATGGAAACCTCTGGGAGAACTGATCTAGACCAGCTGTCCCACTCGTTGTATGCTTTGGCCATAATTCTGGTGAGAGGCCCCAAGGGCCCCTTTTCCCCACCGCTGCTTCCTCCCTCTGCCACCCAGCATTTGCGCTCGAGAGCTCCCTCTGCTCCTCAGATTGAGTGCATTTCTCTGCCTCTCCCAGGGCCCTCTCTCCATTATCTCCTGTTTGTCTCCTCTCTCTTCTCCTGGTCCAACTCCAACCTTTTACTCGTCTCTCTGACTCTGTCTCTTCTCACGTTTGTTCTTGCTCCTGTCCTGTCTTGCTTCTGCACAGAGACTCCAGAGCCAGGTCTAGGCCCTTCCTCTGGGAATTAGAGGAGAAACCACTCCAAGACTTCTGCCCACAACTGCTGAGTGACTCTGGTTATTCAGCCCAGACCTCACTGCCTGATTCAGCCTCCCTCATCACCTGAATTTTTTTTTTTTACTAGCGGAAACAGAGACCCATGCAGTAATAATGTAAGCATAGTCCACAATTCACACTGCCCCTTAGCCTTGAAGTTGTGATTCTTGAAAAAAATTTATTTGAGCCCTGGCTGGTATGGCTCAGTGGATTGAGTGCCAGCCTGTGAACCAAAGGGATGCTGGTTCGATTCCCAGTCAGGGCACATGCCTGGGTTGCAGGCCAGGGCCCCAGTAGGGAGGGCATGAGAGGCAACCACACATTGATGTTTTTCTCCCTCTCTCCCTTCCCTTTCACTCTAAAAATAAATAAATAAAATCTTAAAAATTTTTATTTGAGTTATCTCTATTTCACATTTTATCCATAAAGTGAAACCTTACTGGTTTTGAATAAGGCCCAACATCTTATTCCTATATTTCAAATTCATATAAAATATAATCTCATTGTGCTTTCCCAGGCAGATCAGGGCCCCTTTCTTTTGTGTGAGTGAGTGTCCTTGTACATCCAGAGATCCTTCCTCTCCCTGATTTTGCTCCCTGAATTCTGCCCTGTCCTCCTCCTTCTACCCATATCCCTCCCCTTTCTCTTTTGCCCTCAGAGAACCTTGATTTATCACTTTCAGAGGCTTCCCCTTTCCTTAGTCAAGAGATGGCCAAGTGTGTGCAGGTTTGAGGGTAGTGGGTGGAGCTGGCAGTGACAAGAGGAACCACTAGGGGGAGCCTGTGTCTAGGAAGAGACTAAGTGGGAACTTGGGGAGCCACTTCGAGGATATTTCTTCCCTTCTCTCCAGGGCAATAAGGGTGCCAGGCATTCCAGCCAGGGTTGGCTCCCTATGGAGCTGCAGCAGGAGGGACAGGTTGTCTAGATATGCCCCTCCCCCACTCCTTGAAGCACCCTCTCTTTCCTGGACTACCCAAGTCAGTGTGATCCAAATTCTGTTGCATCTGAACACTTCCTAAGGACAAGTTTCAATTCTCAGAACTTTGACCTCACCACACAACTCCCACTAGTCCCTTCCACCCGTCCCTCCCCTAGACCATCACTGACCCAGGCTTTACTAGTCCTTCTCTCCTGGTTTGGGGATTAGGGACCCTGGGGAGTAGCAGTTATATCCATTCCTTCCACCTTCACCCTAGCTCCCAAGATGGCCCTGGCTCAGCTTCCTCATGCCTACCATTGCCCCAGGTAGGCTGGTTCTTCCTTCAGTTCCAGCTGACCTACTTCTATCAAATTCTGGATCAACCAGACAGTGAGTGAGTCTGGCCTAAGGGAAGAAGGGAAGAAAGCCAGAGAGACTCCATAAAAACCCAGAGCCTAGTCCACCTCACTCCAGGTAGGGACCAGTCAGTTCCTGCATTTGCAATAGTAATTGAGCCTACTATGACACGGGTACTGTGATACTTGCTAAGGATACAAATGTACAAATAACCATGGTCTTTGCCCTCAGGGAATCTGTTTACATAACAGGGAGATAAACAAATAAGTAGGCAATCACAACATAATTTGATAAATGTTGTTTTAGAGGTATGTACCAAGAACTGTGGAAGAACAGCAAAGTCTTAGGAGACAAGGTGGCATTTGAATGCATCTTAAAGGATTTAGGCCAGGCAGAGAAAAGAGTGGAAAGCATGCCAAGCATAAGGCACAGGGATGAAAAACCTAGTGAGTTCAGGTAATCACAAAGTAGTTCAAAGTGTAATATGGTTTTCAGAGTGTGGGAGAAGGAAGATTGACTGGAGAGAAGACTGGACACAGAGGCAGGTCTAATCATGAAGAAAGAGATGTGTTTGTTGAGAATTGGGCCTCTACCCTGAATATTGATGTAGGTGCTGAACGTGATCGTATTTGCTCATTATAATACTCTGGGTAAGCAGGCTAGATTTGAGAAGACAGGGATACCAACTAGGAACCCACTGTAACCATCTCAGTGACAGGTGGTCAGGGCCAGGCCTAGGGCTGGGTCAGGACATGGGAGGAAAGTGGGAGTAGTTTGGACACTGGCCCACCCAGGGCCACCAGGTCCAATTTCCTACAGGCTACATACATGCAGAGGAGGGGATGAGGCTCTGACCTCTGGCCTTTGCAGATTGGTTGCTGTAGTCCCTTAGTCCAGTCACTGGGCAGCATGGAAACTGTAGTCTGTGTTCAAATAGCAGATTCCTTGGAAAGGAAAGGGAAGGATGGAGCTGGGGCTGGGAAAAGGGGCGGGCCCTATGGCCCTGCAGCCAGGTAGAGAAGCCTGGGAGCGTTGTTTCCTCAGCTTTGCCCAGACTGCATTCTGGTCTTGCCTAGTTTTAGCTTCACCTTTAAGCTTCCACAGGCTACTGCCAAATGAACTTTAGAGAGCTCTAAAGGTGAGACATACCTGTGGAAATGCTTTTACTCACTGGTCTATGATCTAGATCTACCTAGGGAACTCCTGCCCAGGGACCTTGGACCTGGAATCTGGGGCTCAAAATCTTCAGCCCCAGAAAATCCCCCTTTACCCGGGCACCCAAGATCAAGGGCCTCAGCCCCTAGACCCCTCATTTCCCAAGGTCTCAACATCCTGTTCAGGACCCTCTCTACCTCCTGGCCCTAAAATCAAACCACCCAAAGACCTCAGACTTGGGATCATCACTCACTTATTCAGAGTCCTCTAATTTAGGCAGGCCACACTGCACCATATGTATGATGGCCCTCTCTCACACTCCACCAGGACCCAGTCATGTGATGACACTTGCGTCTGCATGCCTGATCTGTTCTCCAGAGTCCTTAGACACGGTTTGGGGACATATTCCAAACCACCCCTCCCCACCACTAGAGGTGGGGTATGAGCAAGGATAAGAACAGGTAAAAGTTCCCAACAAAGCCCATCTGCTCCCCTGACAGCTGCTAGGGTGGGTCGTTTACCACCTGGAGGCCCTACTAGTGGGTGGTCCTGGGGAACTTCCTGGAGACACAGACCCAGGGGCCCACTGAGCCCAAGTCCTCCTCTGAGCACACAAGGAGCTCCAAGCTAAACCTCAGGTGAACAAAACCACCGCAATTCAGCAGGATCATGCAGAGGAAGCAGATTTGTGCTTTTGCCCATCCCCAGCTTCCCATTCAGGAGCTAGAGTGGACCCTGTTTCAAGAAGAGGAAGAGGACCCCTCCCAAACCAGGATTGGGCTGAGGAGGAGGCTGAGGGATGACTTGTCCCTAGTTCTCTGGGCCTCTGGGGAGAAATGGCTTAAGGGCTGGCAGCATGATTCCTGCTGTTGTTGATAACCTGGCTTTAGGGTCAGGCCATCCAAATCCCGGGTGAAGCCAGGGTATTGTCCTTAGACTTCCCTCAGCCCGAGGAGCCATCTCAGGAGGTGGCCATTCAGCTTAGCCACCCGGGGACCTCCATGAGGCTGAAGAGTAACAGCAGGCCTCGACAAGCCTGACAGGCTGCCCCACTTTGCCGAGAGACTGAAGAACTGTCCCTAGTCCCACACGAAACTAAAGGACCACCTTACACCCAAGATGAGGCTAAGCAGAATCCAAGCTGTAGGTACCAGCTGAGGGCAAAGCTGAGTGGCATTCCTTACTTACCTTTGTCCCAAGTCTGGGACAAGGGATAGCTGGGGGCCCAGGATGATGCTAAGTAGCAGTATCCAGGGTCCTACCCTAAGCCCAGAACCAGGCTGAAGGGTCATTTGGGTAGAAATGGGCACAGGGCCAAGGCCTCTTCAGAGGTAGTCTTACTAAATCCAGATAAACAGAAAGAAACCTGTGTCAGAGATGCTCTTGCTTCTTGCCTTAGGGAGTCAACAGGGGTGTGAGATCCTCCAAGCAACCCTGTGACCCTAGTCACTAAACCAGAGGGCTCTGCAGGTAGCTTTCCTGTGGCAAATCTTCCCTTAACCAGGGGCTCCAGGAATCCTGTGTGGGGTTGGGGGGAAGGCATGGGCTTGGACCTACATAGAAACAGAAGAGTCTTGAGGAAAGGGTGCAGCTCCGCAGCTTCCCCTCCTCACAACAGGCTAGAGAAGCTAGCATCGAGCCAGGAATGAGAAGGGCATTCAAGCCCAAGCAGATAGCAGCTACTGGGCTGTCTGGTGAGGTGGTTCAAATCTTAGAGTTGCTACTTTCTTATTAACTGACCTCGGTTGAATAATCTTTCTAAACCTCATTTCCTGTTTCTAAAACTATTTCCTCACCTGTAAAATGGGGATAATATTAGTACTTTCCTGATGGGGTTATTAGAAGCATTAAATGAGGAATTATTAAAGACCAACAGAAAGCCTAGCACATTAAATGCTCATAGTGTTCATTATTTTCACTATTGGAAATGGCCACTTTGGCCAATAGATTTAGGTTCAACAACTTCCTCTCTGACCCACAACCCTGTGACCCTTAGCTGCTCAAAAACACACAAGCCGAGTATGTACTTCTGGAGTGCTTTGCGACACCAGCACCGATTCTCCGTGGACACCAGCGGTTGTCCTGCAAGTCAATTCAATTCTGACACTGAGTACCCAAAGTTAGTTCAGACCCCACAGGTTAAGGGCTCGGTTCTGTAAGACTGCCCCCATTTCAAGTGCTGGTCACACAAAAAATAAATAAAAATAAAACGATATAGATTTTTTTTGAAATGCCAGCTGCAAGTTACTGGTACTTCTGATTGACTGGCTATAAAACTGGGGATTCCTATGCTATACATTGATTTGATAATTTGCTAGAATGACTCACAGAACTCTGGGAAGTACTCTACTTCTGTTTATAGGTTTATTGCAAAGAATACAACTCAGGAAAATTCAGGTGCAAGAGAGGTGTAGGATGAGACATGGGGTGGGTGGTTGTGGGCCTGCAGCTTCCATGCCCTCTCTAGAAGTCATCCACCCTCTGAGCACCCTGATGTGTTCACCAACCTAGGAGCTCCTCAACTTTCCTTGTTGGGGAGTTATTATAGAGTTCAAGCTCTCTTCCCAGGAGGTAAGGGATGGGGACGAAAGTTCCAACCCTCTCATCACTTGCTCTTTCTGGTAACTAGCCCCATCTAGAGGCTGGGGGCCACTTCCTCATTTGCATTAAGGCAGGTGGGAACTAAAGGGGTTCATTATGAATAACAAAAGATATTCCTATCACTCGGGAAAGTCCAAGGGTTTTAGGAGAGCTCTGTACCAGGACAAAAACCTGAGGATAAAGACCAAACATAATTACTATACTACAGTATTTAACATACACATATATTTCAACATTGCTCCAGAAGAGAGGAGTATTGCACACACAGGCCCCATCCTGGCCCTCTCCAACTACGAGGCTCCCTTCCCTGATCACAGAAATGATTTTCAGCCTGTGTCAGTCACACAGAGGCCCTGTCCAGATGGAGCCCAGGCCTCTGGACCTGCATGGTCTGATGCCTGTAGGGTAGTCATAGGTCCCCGAGGTGGGGCAGGGGGTGGAGTGCCTGGGTCCCAGAGGATGTCTTCATATAGGCTTAGAACTGGGCCTGTGGGCCGTCCTTGAGTCCCTGCCTGCTCCAGCAGAGCTCTGACCAAGCCCACAGTGAGAGCGGGCTCTGCTCCAGGCTCAGGGAATGGGGTGGGGGGATTTGACTCATCTGGGAGGTATGTCCGCAGTAGAAGCAGGAGCTCGGCTGGAGCTAGTTCTGGTGGGCACAGGCGACACAGGATGGGGAGATGAGCATCAAGCCGACGGTGCCTGGCAAATTCGGCCAATAGCAGTTTGAAGATCTCACTTCGAAGAAGGGGGCTGGAGGGGCCGAGGGCCAGGCCAGCCTCGAGAGCCCGCTCCCACTGCTCCTTTTGCACCAGCTGCCCCACAGCTTGGAGCACAGCTTTGGGCCGCCCACTGCCCAAAAGCAGCTCTAGCTCCAGTGCCTCAGGCCTGGTCCCCTCCTCGCCTAGTACTGCCAGAGCTCGGCGATACAGGGGGAGCCCTGGGCCCCCTGCCCCCCAGCCAGGCCCACCCTGCTGCTGTGCCAACTCCACAAAGGGTGGCAACCATCGTGGTTCCAGCTGGCAGAGGCACTGGCATAGTAGTTCAAAGAGGGGTAGTACCCCGTTGGGGAGTTCTTTTCCAACTGCTGAACCCCCTAGTACCTTCTTCCACACATCAGGAGGAGCTTGGGACCTCAGCCTGCCATTCCCATCTGGTTGGAGCTGCAGGGCTCTGAGGATGGCACCCCAGGCTGCTGTAGGAAGGGCTTGGAAAATGGTATTCAGCTGGGCCAGCTGGTCTCCCATCAGCTCGGTCCTTAGCAGGCGAGCCACTTCCTGCTCTGCCAGCTCAGTCCAGCCAGCCTCCTCATCATCTCCAGCCACCAGCTGGGCTTTGAGTTGCTCTAAGCCCCGGTAATCCCGGAGCTCGGCCCTCAATGTCGTCAATAGTGTAGATGGGGACACATGGCCCTGAAGGATGGAGGCCAGGGCCTGAGGTGCCCGGAATATGCTGCTGTGTCTCAGTTCCTCTGGGGTGAGCTGGGCACCCCGCAGGCTCCGTCGCTGGTAGTACTCGCAGGCTTCCTCAAACACCAGGTCTCCAGCTGAAGGCAGCTCAAGGCCCTGTGGGGCTTCCCACCCAACTTGAAACAGACCCAAGGCTGAAAGCAAACGCAGACCCCCTCGTGTCTCCATCTTCTCCTCAGCTTCTGTGCCAGGGGCTGGGGGTTCAAGCAAATGTACTCGGTCTGTACTGAGGACTTTCCTCTCCAGCAGCTGCCCACTGCCCATGTCCAACAGTTCCAGTGTGGAGCCCAGCACACAGGCCAGAGTACCATGAAATGTTCCTAGTGCTGCAGACCCTGCCAGGCCTCCAGGTGCTTCCTGCAGCGTGCCCACAGTCCGGGTACCACCGTGGGACTGCACCAGGCTCACAGTGCCCCTGAAGTCAAGCAAGAGCAGGCCCTGGGGAGTTGGGGCCCAGGTATGTACAGTCAATGGCGGCCTAGGGGACAGCAGCCCAGGAAAGCCTCGGAGCAGGGTCCGGAAGTCCCATGTGTCCCCTCGTCCAGGATTCAGGCTCTTACTGTAGGAGAGGCGAAGACTTGGGGCAGCCACTATCAACTTACCCTTTCCTGGGCTCCAGATGAGCAGAATGTGGTTCACACCAGGCCAGGTGGTGGCAGTGGGCACCAGGAAGACGTCCTTGCGAGAGGCCAGTAGCCTGAAAGAGGGGCAGTGGTGTAGAAGGATGTGTGTGCGGCCCAGATTGGTGCCGGCCTCCCCGCTGGGCTCCAGGGTTCTGACGCACACGTAGTGGCTGAAAGCGGCTGAGGGAGGCTGTAGCGGGCCCTCAGCCTCAGCATGTCGCTCCTCGCACCACACCAGGCGGCCTCGAGGTGCCGCCACGGCAACCACACGGGATGCACCGCCCGTACACAGCTCGGTACTCTGAAGCAGTCGCCAGCCAGGCCCCACGCCCGCGCCCCACACCTCCGTCAGGCCACTCTCCCACACCAAGACCAGAGCAGGTCGCACGGGCCATGGCAGGAAGAAGGCGTCTAGAGGTGAGGGGTGGGCCGCCGGCCAGGCGCGCTCCAGCTCCTCGCCGGGTCCACGCATTGCGACCAGCAGCTGCGGAGCTGGCGACCCCGGGGGTCGCAGCAGCAGCAGGTGGCGGCCGTCCGGGCTGTAGCGGACTCGGATGGCTGGGTCTGCAGCCAGAAACTCCCGGAGCCGGGCCGCGCCGCCGAAGTTGCTCAGGTCCGAGAGCAGGCGCAGCGTCGCCACACGCTTCATGGTGCCGCCCGCTCCGGGTTACGCTCCGGCCCCGCCGCCCCGTGGGGAGGGGGCCGGCTATGGGTCCGGGGCTCCCCAAGGAGGTCGAGAGTGGAGCTGTGACTTCCGTCGGAGGTGAAGAGGTGGGCTGAGGCCGGGCCTGAGAGTCGGCTCCACCCCGCCCCTCCTGCTCTGGGCTGGCCCTGTTGGTGCCCCGCCTGCGCGACAAAGCTCGCTGGGGGAGGAGCCACGGGAGCCGGGTCGGGGAAGAGCTACGGAGCTCGGAGCTCGCAAGTCTCCGCGCCTCTGATTTCGCTATCCCTAGGGACAGTCTCTCTGCAGGGATGTAGGGGACGCTGCTCCAGGCACCCGGAAGCCGTGGAGTGGCCAGAGTCTGACTTAAGAATTGGGAATTCCGGTCCTGCTGAAAGCATCTTTCCCCAGAGCTTCCTTGCAGACTCTCTCACCCCAAATTATTCACTCATTTATTCATGAAATTGATGTTTTTTCTTTTTTTATCCTCAGCCGAGGACATTTTTTTTTTTCATTGCTCTTTTGGAGAGAGAGGAAGGAGAGGGGGAGAGAGGAAGAAGGGGCAAGAAAGAAAGAGAGACATCGATTGATTGCTCCACATAGCTTCCCCAGCCCGTGATCGAACTCGCCACCGTGGCATATGCCCTGACCGGAATCGAACCTGCAACTTTTCTGTGTATGGGACGATGCTCCAACCAACTGAGCACCTACTCTGAGTAGACAGCCCTGAACAAAATAAAAACCCTCAGCCTCATGGAGGTGACAATTTAGTGGAAAATAATTGCAATAGCTAATATTTCCATACAACAAGCCCCTTTTACAGATATGGAAAATAAAGCACAGAAAGATATTAAATAAATTGACGAAGATCACATAGCAGTAGAGGCAGAGATGGGTTTTCAACCACAGGCAACGTGAGTCCAGAGTCAGTGCACCAGACCACTTTACTTTATCAACAGTTTATCACGCAAACTAACAGCTTGCTAGAACACAAAATTTAAACATACTTTAGAAGCACTGAGTTTGTGTGTAACTTCTCCGGCAACACATACAAGTTGATATGTAGGGGTCCTTTCCACCTCCGGCTGCCTTCTTAGGTGATGTGGTATTCTTCCTCCCTCCAAGTCCAGTGCCTCTTCCTGAGGCCTGCCTCTCCCTTTCTTTCCTCAAAATTCCCTGAGAACCTGCATCCATTTCTACTTCATCAGCTTCATTCTGTCCTCTTGCTCTCAGCATAGAAACACTCCTAACTGTTCTGGCTTACAAGTCACTCTTTCATCCTCATCTTCTCACTGCTCCCTCTCCCTTTTCTTCCAGTCAAGTTTTTGCTGCCTCCATTGTCTCTTCTTCCATCATTCCTCAAACCACTGTTTACCTGAAAATCCCTCCTGTGGTTTCCACAGCATCTTTTTCCTCTATCTTCCTCTTTCCTAGATACTGCTACTATCTTCAGAATTTTATTCGCTGTTGGTTCATTTTCCTCCACCATCCTTTAAATGTATGTGTTTAAATCTATCTTGGCTGTATTTTTCTTTTAACGTTCTTCCTAGGCCATTCCGTCCCTTCTTATGGCTTGAGCCATTACCAGTAAGCCAATGGCTCCAAAGTATCGGTTCGAGTTCCATAAAGTCGCTGAAGTCAACGCCCAGCACATCTTTTTGAATCTTCCATTTTGCACGAGAAAACAGACTCAAGTTATTTGCCAAGGTAACACAGCCTTATACAATTCTTTGCACTGAGTAAGTACATAGTAACTCATTAAACGAATGGGTTTGTTTCTAACCTTTCACTTACAAAGTTGTCATAAACAGTTTGGAAATATATATCTTTGAAGATATATTTATTCGTAGAAGTGAACTTGCCGTGTTCAGAGGCTGCCATATTTAACAGCATTGCTATTGCAACTTGCATCCAGTAGATACTTATTAGATGTTTCATTTACTAATTTCTTTTCCGCGGTGCATTTCGGGAGTTGTCTTTGTGATGCTTGCTGGGAGTCGTGGTCTGAGCCAGCCTCAGGGCGTGGACAAACCTATCTAGCGGCGGGTTTTAGGACCCAGCGGGGTACTGTGGGCCTGGGGAAGGGCCGGGGGAGGTCGGGAGTGGAGCCGTAAGCCCGGAGCAGCTGCGGCGTCGGTGGCGTCGGGAGCCAGCGCGCCGAAGAGCTGCGCGGGTGGTGGAGGAGGAACCTGGGGCTCGGTAAGCGACGCCGGCCTATGCCGGTGTCCGATCCTGGTCAACCCCTGCGGGTCCTGCCGTACTAGGCCTTGGCCCAGAGGCGGCTCTGGGGGCGGGGCCTGAGCTCGCTATGGGGACGACGGGGGTGACGAGGGGCGGGCGAGAGGGAGGGAGGACAGCTGCTGAGGCGGGCTGAGGCTGCGTGAGGCGGGGAGGCTGGGAGGCTGGGCCCGGTGCGGCGGAGCGAGAAGAGGCTTGCTTGTCTAGAGGCGAGGCCCGCGGAACATCCGGTGCCGGGCACGTCCCTCTTGGTTCCTGTTGGGCCCTCCCGGCAGCCTAGGCGCTGACCTTTGACTTCAGCTCGGGGCCAGCCCTGACCCCTAAAGCTGTCTATGCTCCCAGATTGTTCCGGTCCTTGGGTGGCCTTCAGCCCATCCTGGCCCTGGGGGCTGAGGGCTTGGCAGAAGACATCTGAGAACGGCTAGGGAAAGGCCGGCCTGCCCCGAGTCTTCAGGTGTCCCGAAAGGCTCCATCATGCCTCTCTTTTTAGTCAGACTGCCGGGCTTCAGCCCACCCTTCGCACAGAATCAGTGAAGCAACTGTGTTTTCTCTGGGTTACTTGGTATGAACCTGGGAAAGGAACCTGTTCCCAGGCAAGTGTGGGGAATAAAGTAGTTCCCTTGGGAAGGAGAGCTATCAGAAGCTGTGGAGTGCTGCCTCTGCAGAATGGGGGAAATAGAAATTTGGGTCAGGCCCGAATAAGTATTTCTTGATCATTGGACCCTTCCCGGTTATTCCTCTACAGAAAAAGTTTGGAGCTGAGTGAGAGCTGTTTCTTTGCTATTCTGAGCTCTCAGTGACTTTGTAAACTGGGGCAAATATGGTTTGTGTACCTGTCTTTTAGCACAAGTGAGCTGGAATTATTTGGGTGTGCCTTGCGTTGGATTTGTGTACACAGTACTTCCTTTGTGAAGACCTCTCAGACAATCAGTCTAGAGAAAGGTGGATCCTCCTTGTTAGGACTGTGAAGGCGGATTTACCATTCTTTTAGTGAATACGGGAGCCTTCAAGGTGTTTTCCCTGGTCGTTTAAGCATTATAGTTCATTCACTTGTTCAGCATTGTATAATGATAATAAAAAACTCTTGACAACTCAAAGAAGTTATAAAACTTGAAATTTCACTCTTTCCCTGCCGCCGCGGAGTTGGCCCACGGAATTGCGCGGAGGCAGAGGCTTGAGTGCAGTGAAGATTCCATTCCACGCCTAACCTGCCGCAGGGGCAGTGGCGGAGGAAGGCATTGCTGCTGGAGGTGTGATGGACGTCAAAACTGCTTTACTAGAGGTGCTGAAGACCCCTCGTCCATGATGGCCCAGGGCGTGGAACGGAAGCTGCACGAGCCTTAGTTTAGCACCAAGCCCACCTTTGTGTGCTTGCATCCAACTGTGATGAGCCCGTCTATCAAGTTGGTGGAGGCCCTCTGTGCTGAACACCAAATCAGCCTAATTAAGGTTGACAATAAGAAACTAGGGGAATGGGTAGGCCTCTGCAAGATCAGCAGAGAGGGAAAACCCTGTCAAGTGGTTGGTTGCAGTTGTGCAGTGGTTAGGGACTATGGCAAAGAGTCTCAGGCAAAGGATGTCATCGAGGACTACGTCAAATGCAAAGAAATGAGCTAATAAACTTGGCATTTGTTTCTAAAAAAAAAACAACTTGAAATTTTGCATCAAGTCAAGTTTAATATTATATTCATAATATTTGGGGAAAAGAGCCAAATCAATTGATTCAGGATATATGAAGGTGAACTGCTTATTCAATATGCATTTATTGAGCACTTGCTAGGTACCTGGCACTGGGGTTAGAAATATGAGTATCTTTCCTCAAGGATATCAAAAAGATGAAGTTATGAAAATTGTAGTGCCATGTGGTACGTATCCTTATAGAGGAATTTATACAGAATGGAGGGACTATAGCCATTGCCTGGGAGAATCAGAGAAGCCTTCATGAGGGGGAGATACTTGAGTTGGGTGATGAGGATGAGTGGGGGTTGCACAATAAGGAATGGCATTCCAGTTGGAGAGAACAGTATGTGCGTAGAAATGGTGAAAATGGGAGGAAGAAAAATAACACGACGCTGAAGTGTCAGAACTTTGTCCCAGTCAGGGTGTGTGGTGGGGAAGTTGTCAGGGGGCACTTTTTTCTTTCTGATTTTTTTAATTTATGGACTTTATTTAAATGTTTAAAAAATTGTTATTCTATAAGTTATCCCAGTTTTTCCACCTTTGCCCTCCTCTGCCTAGCCCAGTCCCTTAGCCCCCACTCCCCATTGTTGTCCATGTCCATGGGTCATTCATACATGTTCTTGGACTAGTCCCTTACCCTTCTATCCACCATTATCCCCCTGCCTATTTGTTGATTTTAGAAAGAGAGAGAGAAACATCGATTTGTTATTCCACTCATTCACACACTCTTGTACATATGTGCCCTGATTGGGGATTGAACCTGCAACCTTGGCCTATTGGGATGACCTTCTAACCAACTGAGTTTCCTGGCCAGGGCAGGAGGTGCTTTTTATGTTAGGGAGTGACAGAAGTGAAAATTAAAAGTAATGAGAAATGAGGGAGTGAGACTCATTGGAGTTGTTGCAACTGATTAAGAGTCTGAGTAAAGTGTGGCAGTAAGAATGAAGAAGTGGGAAATGGATAATTTGGAGATAGATGCCACAGGACTTAGTGACTGGGGAGAGAGAGTGGGATGAGTTTTCTAATTTGTAAGATTGGGTGAATGGGAATTCCACTGGCCTGGAAGAAGTAGAGCAGATTTTTACAAGTTGGGACTGGAATACTTACCTGGCAGGGGAGATACCATGATCATGAAGGTGGTTTTCCCAGGGTGAGGCTTATCGATTGCACTCTGGGTGTGCTGAGCCCTGCGATTTCCCCAAATGTAAAAAAAAGAGTTGGGGTGGCTGTGGAAAGAGGCGCAGGGGAGATAGTCTGGTGTGCTGAGATCGAGTTGCTAGTGGGATGTGCACATGGAGACACCAGGCAGCTGGAAGTAAAGAGGCTTGGTGAGCTTAATACCTTGGCAATAGCTCTCAGGAAGTGAGGGCATATATGAAAAAAAATCCTGGGGAAAAATGTTTATTTTGTTTGTTTGTAAAGAACTATCAGAGAGGAAAAAGGAGCAAGGACTCATGGACTTGGGTAACAGTGTTGTGATTGCTGGAGGGAGAGGGGTTTAAGGTGGATAAATGGTAATGGAAAAATACAATAAAAAATTTAAAAAACAATCCAAAAATAAGAAGTATCAACTTATGTACTTCCATTTAATAGTGAATTTCTCAAGGCAAGGACCATAATGTAGTAATTTTATTTTACTTTAATTTTTAAAGAGATTTTATTTATTTACTTTTATACAGAGGGGAAGGAAAGGAGAAAGAGAGAGAGAGAGACACATCAGTGTGTGGTTGCCTCTTGTACGCTCCCTCCTGGGGATCTGGCCTGCAACCCAGCCCTGTGTCCTGACTGGGAATTGAACCAGCGACCTTTCGTTTCACAGGCGAGTGCTCAATCCACTGAGCCATACCAGCTAAGGCATAACATAGTAATTTTAGGACCCCTTTTTGTCTTATGCCTGTTAATATGAAGTATTAATAATTGTTGGTTATTAAGTTAGCAGAAAATCAATTTAATTTGCAAGGTTGCAATGACCATTTTGGGCTTTTAAAAAAAATATTTTAGTTTATTTTTAGAGAGAGGAGAAGGGAGGGAGAAGGAGAGGGAAAGAAACAGGGATGTGTGAGAGGTACATCGATCTGTTGCCTCTTGCACACCTTCACCTGGGGACCAGGCCTGCAACCCAGGAATGTGCCCTGCCTGGGAATTGAACTGGTGACTTTTCGGTTCGAAGGACAGCACTCAATCCACTGAGCCACACCAACCAGGGCTAGGCTTTCTTTAAGCAGATTATGGGAGTCTGTTTTATAATTTTCAGTTTGTACTTAGGTGGTATTCATGAGGCTTGTATGGTTCAATAGGAAAGGAAATGAAGAACACATGAGTGACATTGTGCTGCTTGAGGAAGTTCAGGGCTCGAGCAGGAGATAGACAGTATTAATTTACAGGAGGCTGCTGCTCATTGAAAAGAGGATCTT
This sequence comes from Tonatia bakeri, assembly GCA_004024845.1. Lineage (NCBI taxonomy): Eukaryota > Metazoa > Chordata > Mammalia > Chiroptera > Phyllostomidae > Tonatia > Tonatia bakeri. Next base: position 161,553 of record PVIA01002471.1, on the reverse strand, counting down.
ACAACAGATTTTCATTCTGGGAGATGTCAGAAGAATGTGATTTTCAATCAGAGTTTTCTGAAATCCTGTCAAATTTAAGTTGATTCCTCCTGAAGGTGCAAGTGCATTCTTTCTTGTGTAAAATAATTTGAAAGGGGAACCTAAGGTAGTCATGTTTATTTAAACCTCTTCATCTGTATTATTAGTTCGTGAAAGTAGGCAGACTCGGTGTGGACGAGACTGGATTGAATTCTCTGAAGCTAGTTCACCTTTAGCAGGTACAGACAGTAGCTGATACCTAGAGTAGAGATAGGGAAATTCCGCGCTTTGCCTCTTGCTGCTAAGTCTTGGGAAAAGCCCTGACTTACTTCCACTTGCAGGGATAGGCTAACCACCTCCTCTGAAGTGAGCGCTGCCCAGAGCACACACAAGATACTGGTGCCACCCCGTAGTGGCTCATGCATGCACTTACTGACCGGGCTGGCTCTGTCCTGGTCATCTGGAAAGTAGGGGTGCTGCTTGTCAGACAATGTCCTGAGTTGAATGACTTTTCTTGGGTAAAGCAGGAATATTGGTATTATGGGTGTCAGTTTGGAGTTTACATAGAATTTCACCTAAATCTGGATTTTGAATGTTCTTCTAGTCAACACCTGAGTTTTTGCATTAATAGGATATTCTGATAGGAAGAAGGGCTATCAGAGAGAAAGATTGAGTGGCTTTCCCACTTACTAGTTGTGTTACCTTGGCAAAGTAAAACCCTCATTGTTTTAGGGACATAGTAGCTATTTCATCTGGTTATTGTAAGGATTAAATACAATACATTTAAAGCACTTAGTGCCACGTATATGGTGATACTCAGTCATGTTTTTTATTATATATCACTCTGAGGGGGAGGCTGTGCTTTGAAAGAGTAAGTAATGAATTCCATCCCCAGGAATTACAAAAAGAAAAGTGGTAGAATAAGGGGATGGTGGCCTGTCCTGGAGCACTCCATAAAGGAGGGAATTCAGACAGGTGGTTCAAGAATGCAGCAGTCCCTATACCTTTTGCAAGATACAAAAGACTTGGAGTGACTAGCACTAAAAATCCATTCAATGGAAAGGAGTTGTCTGCTTGTTTTAGAGCCAGCCAGGAGAGTAGAATTGGGGAACCTGTGTTCCCCGCTACGAAAGAAGCTGTGGCAAGGAACCATGCGGAGTAGTAGCAACACAATATAGTGCCCACGCCTATTTCTGGAAAGTGAATTAAATACAGATTCAGACAAGACTAAATTCTATCTATCTATCTATCTATCTATCTATCTATCTATCTATCTATCTATCTAAATATTTTTAACAGTTTTTTAAAAAGATTTTATTTATTTATTTTTGGACAAAGGGGAAGGGAGGGAGAAAGAGAGAAACATTAATGTGTGGTTGTCTCTCACATGCCCCCCCACCAAGGACCCATAACCCAGGCACGTGCCTTGACTGGGAATTGAACTGGCAACCCTTTGGTTCACAGGCTGGCACTCAGTCTACTGAGCCACACCAACCAGGGCAGACAGGACTAAATTTAGAAGGCCAATCTGGATTATGTGGACCAGCAAGTGAACTGAATCCTTGGGGCCTTCAGTAACGAAGAGGCGTATTAGGAACTAGTTTGAGAGATGAAGGGTTGAGATTTGGAGGAATACCCTGCATTCCCTTAAATGCTCACACTGCTAGTATTACCTCCAGGGAGCGTGATGTACATTGCAGAAAATTTAGGGAAAAAGTAACTTGTGCCTAAAGATTAAAAACAACAAAAACCTTTCATCTAGAGGAACGAGGGAACTTTTAGGAAGAGTCAGGGTAGGAGACTATTTCTGGCTTTAGAAACATATTGCTTCCTCTTGTGTATTGTGTGAATGGCACATGGTTAGACAGTGGTGGTATTTGATTCAGCCACAACTCCTGGGTAGATAGGATTTTCATCTCCTTTACTAGAAATGTGGATTACTATGGTCAGTGTGTTTTGTAGTGTTAGTTCACAGATGGGCCAAGATCCTAAAGGAAGGGAATGTGGTTGGTGAATTAATGTGGGGAGAATGAGATGGGGCATAGGTGAGGATTGTTTCAGTTCCTTTTCTAGAGATGAGAGAAGTTTTATGCATTCTCTCAAAATTATCTCGCTTAGATGCTCCTTTCCTTTCAAAGCCTGGTTTAAGGCTTTGATGAGGGTGCTTCTCAAACTTCAGTGAGCTCCAGAAATACTTGGGGCAGGGTTTTTCAGCCTTGGCACTCTTGACATGTTGGACTGGATTTGTTGTGGGACTTTGTTGTGGGGACTGTCTTGTGCATTGTAGGGTGTTTAGTAACATCCCTAGCCTCTACCCAGTAGCTGTTAGTAGTTTCTCTCCCCCTAGTTGTGATAGCCAAAATTATCTCCAGGCATTGATGTCCCCTGGGAGGCAAAATTGCCCCAGTTAAGAACCACTGATCCGGGGTGTTTTTTAAAGACGTAGACCCCTAGTCCATACCCTGAAACATCTGTTCAGTAGTGGGGAAAGGGGCTTGGCAATCTACACTTTCAGGAGGTGCCCCAGGAGATTCTGAAACAGGCTGTCATAGCTCTGCAGTGGTCAAGCATATTCACCCAAGCTGAAGGCTATACCGATGTACTTGACTGGCCCTCCTCCATTTCACCTTTCTATCTTGTTTTATTATATCTTTCCACTCATTCTCAAGTGTTGGTCCTGAATTATCCTCACAGCACCAACTAAGCTTAATTAAAATAATGTCAATTAAATTCTGTAGTGAAGATCAGTGTAGCCCTGACTGATGGGGCTCAGTGGATTGAGTGCCAGCCTTCAAATCAAAGGTTACTGGTTTGATTCCCAGTCAGGGGACATGCCTGGGTTGTGGGCCAGGTTCTCAGTGGGGGTGTATGAGAGGCAACCAATTGATGTTTTTCCCCTTCTCTCCCTCCTTTCCCTTCTCTTTAAAAATAAATAAATAACGAAAATCTTAAAAAAAAGGTCAGTATATATATTTCAGCTTTTCTTTTAAAAAACATATTTTATTGAGTATGCTTTTAAAAAATATATTTTATTGGTTATGCTCAGCATTTTTTTGTTTCAGTTACCATGGTGGAGACATCTATCAATTTGACTAGGCACTCAGATTCTTCTGCCTTTTTTCCCCAAGTTTTCTACCATTCCATTCATTTGTCTCTCTCTCTTTTTCACTTTACCATTACTGATATTTATATGTATATGTGCATGCATCAATAAAAGTTATCCTTCACTTTCTATCATGGCATCTCTACCCACTGGCAAAATTAGAGTGATGAAACGCACGGTATCTAGACACTACAAAGTTTGTTTGTGAGGTCCATGAGTATATACTCTTTCTCCTCAATCAGCTGTAACCTCGGCACAGTTGCCCTGCAGATCCTCGGCTTTGTTTATGGGTCTGTTACTCTACTTCTGCTCGTTCCTCTGCCTTTTGAGAGATAGTATAGCGTGGTGATTAAGAACAGGAACTGTTCTCTAACATAAGACTGTCTGAGTTTGAGTTCCTTTTTTCACTTAAGCTGGTGAGTTTTTTTTAAGCTACTTCATGCTTTAGTTTTCTTACTGTAAAGTTCCTCGATCATAGGTTTGTTGTGAGGATACAACAAATTAATGTACATGAAGCGGTTAGAACAGTGCCTGGTACATAGTAAGTGCTAAATAAGTGTTAACTCTTTGTTGTCATTTTAAATTGGTGTCCTAAGTGTTTCATTTGGGGCCTCTACTAGCCTCTGTTCTAGCGTCATGCATGGGTGCTATTAAGTTTATATATGTACACATGAATTCACATTTTTTAAAGATTGGGGAATAGTTGATACAATGTACAGTATACAACTTGATTTTTTTACACATGTACACATTTGTGTGACCTCCACTCAGATCAAGATAGAGTGCATTTGGTCACCTTAAGAGGCTTCCGTGTGCTCCTTCCCACTCATCTCCTTATTGAGGGCAAACCGGTATTCTGACCTCTGTTACTGTAGATTAATTTTGCCTTCATTGAACTTCATATTAAATGGATTGTTAGTTTGTACTCTTTTCTTTCAGATGTTTTTCATTCAACATTTGTGAAACTTATCAATATTGTTTCAATAATTTTTAAACATTTCTATGTAGTATTCTATTGTATGACTATTAACTTATCCCATTCTGCTTCTGATGGACATTTGAATTCTCTTTATATATTAAAACAAACTTACACAAATACAAAACCACCACTTCAGTCGACATGACAAGATCATTTCGAAAAGGGACTGTTTTTAGTACTCCAGTCTAGGCACCCTGGCATTTCGGTTTCTCAAGCAGCCCAAGTCTTTTCAGTTCTTGGAGCCTTTGTGCTTGTCATTCCTGCTATCTGGGACCCTTTCCCCAAGACTTCACATGGCTGTTTCCTGTTACTCTGATCTCAGCTCCTGTGTCACTTCTCACAGAGGCTACTTTAATCTCCCTATTAACATATCCTCTGAGACAATTTGTCTTTAAGATACTTACCCTCTCTCAACTTGTTTGTTGTCTTTCTCCTTTCCGCTGGAATGAAAACTCTGTAGCAGCGATCCTACCTGTCTTTTTCACTGCTGTATGCTTAGTGCTTGACGGCAAATATTTGTCATATACCTGATTACCTGATTGGTGCATATGTTTTTTTTTTCTTTGTAGATGATGGACACATTTATTTTTATTCATTTTCTCTTATTTCCCTTTTCTTTTTTTCCCCCTTTTCCCTCTCTTCTCGTCTTCTTACATACCGGGTGAAATGTTTTAGGATGTTTACCTCAGCATCTACCTACAGTAGTGTTTTGGAGCCTCCCTCAACAGTGAAGAAAGTATGATACTTACTCCAGATCATCAAATTTGGAAGCCTGTAGGAGAGAGCTGTTCCATGTGTTTTCCCCTAAACTTTATTGAGATATAGTTGATATATCACATTGCATAACTTCAAGGTGTACAATACGATGACCTGATAAACTTATATGTTGTGAAACTATTGCTGTAATGTGGTTAGTTAACGCCTCACACAGATACCCTTTTCTGTGTGTGCGTGCCGAGAATATTCAAGATCTACTCTCTTAGGAATTGTCAAGTGTACAATAGAGTATTGTTAACTACAGTCACCATGCTATGCAGTAGATCTCGAAGTTGCTTATCTTATCATTGGAACTTTGGACCCTTTGACCAGAATCTCTTCATTTTCCCTGCTCCCTGGCAACCATCAGTCTAAAACCAGTCTGTTCTGGTTTTGAGTTTGACTTTTTTAGAGTCTGCGCATAAGTGAGATCATAGTTTTTGTCTTTCTCTGTCCTACTTATTCCGGTTAGCATAATGACCTCAAGAGGCATCCATGTTGTTGCAAATGGCAGGACTTCCTTTTTTATAGTTGAAAAATTCTCCATTGCATATATACTACATTTTCCTTATCCATTCGTCCATTGGTGGGCACTTGGGTTGTTTTCATGTCTTGGCTCTCGTGAACAATGCTGCAGTGCGCATGGGGTGCAGATGTCTCTTCTCGATAATGATTTTATTTCCTTCAGATGTACACCCAGAAGTGGGATTGCTGGATCTTACAATAGTTCTATTTTATTATTTTTTAAAAGATTTTATTTATTTATTTTTAGAGGGGAAGGGAAGGAGAAAGAGAGGGAGAGAAACATCAGTGTGTGGTTGCCTCTCGCATGCCCCCTACTGGGGACCTGGCTGCAACCCAGGCGTGTGCCCTGACCGGGAATGGTTTCAGTGACCCTTTGCTTTGCAGGCCTGTGCTCAGTCCACTTAGCCACACCAGCCAGGGCTGTTTTTAATATTTTGAAGAACCTCCATACTATTTCTGTAGTAACTGTACCAATTTACCTTCTTACCAAACATACACAAGGATTTGCTTTTCTGCACTTTCTTGCCGTGGCTTCTTTTTACATTGTTGGCCAACTGAAGCCCAGGGAGGGAAAGGAAACTTAAGGTTGTAGATTGAGTATAAGAATGGAGACTAAAACCCAAGACTTTTGATAGATTAACCATGGCAACTCTCTTGGAATTAGAGTGAATTTCTATTAAATTAATTTTTGATTCTAGAGTTGGCATGTATTGTACTCATGAAGATGATAAAATAAGTGTAACTAACACTCCTTACATATTAGACATTCAAAGAGTTGGCTTTAGGTTTTAAAATCTTGTTATATGACTTTTTCACCCTGTAGGGGATGTGAAGAGATGTGCATTTAAGAAGTATGTGGCTCGATTGTTTTAAGATGTAGTTCTTAAGAAGCTGTGTGACTTGGATCTTTCAGAGAGAGGCTGTACTGCAGGTCATGGGGCCAGCACTCCCTGAGGTTGAGGAACAAAAGACCTCATTGATTTTCTATTGAGTTGGGGGGATTTGGAGCCATTCCTAAATTTGGTGGTAAATGAAGTTAGTATTGAAAAGTTGCCGGATTCTCTTTAAAAGCTTTGCCTAGTATGTCTTATTTCTGAGAAACTGTATTACGCCTAAGGTGGCATTTCTGTGGGATTACTGCGGCTTTGCTGTGTTTGCTTCTTCACCACAAGAATCTAAGAGCCAGAATCAACAGAGGGCATAGTCACAGAATGCTGCTTTTCCTTCCTCGTGGTCCCATAGCATTTTCTTTGTACTTTTACTCTCTTTATTTCTCATGATTTGCCTTGTGCTGTGCGTTATTATGTGTCTGTGTCAGCCAACAGATAGTGAGCTCCCAGAGGATCAGGTCTGGAGTTTCCTCTTCGCAACCCTGTAGTGCCGAAACTAGTGCTTTATAATTACAGGTGCTCCCTATGTGTTTATGGGATTTCATGAATGCTGAGAGAGCCATTAGATGATGTGTCTGGTCCAGTCCCCTTGTTTTACTTGTAAGGAAACTGACAAGTAAAGACGTACTCTGCCATTCAGTTGGTTGGGAAACCTGTCTTCTAGTCTCGGTTCTGCTGGTTGGTTGCTTCATTCCGCCTTGCTGCTCCCTAGCTGATACTGACTCTCTGTACAACAGGGGAGGGTTGTAAAAGAGGAAAAAAGCGCTGTGAGGATGTGAACAGGTTGCACTCACATACTGATGTGCTGTGATTTACTGCTCTACCAGTTCGATATTTTACTTTCAAATTTAGGAGCACAGGCTTAATTTCTGAGACCTCCCCTCTCCCCCAAAAAACCCTTCTGTAAGATTTCTCCATTTCTCTCAGCCAACTACCTTAGACATACCGTCCTTTGCTGTGTTTCATGGATAGAAGTGCTGGAGGAGGAGACTTTCTGTTGTCGGTTTCAGCAGCGAGGGTGGTAAATTTCAGTTGCCTGTGGTGATGACAGAGAGTAATGAGTTGAGGCCCTTGGTTGAATTTTCCCCCTGCTCCAAGTGGAAGTAGAGTGATGGAAAGAATTTAATTTCTTAGGAAATTTGGTACTTTGGATTGGAATTGTTTTTCTCTCCTACTCCCTTTTGCTTATTAGAAAGTATTGATTCTGAAATAGAGAAAAGGGGTTTATTAGATTTGGGGTAGACATTGATTAGCTGTAACCAATTATAAATCTTTAGAGGGGGATGTTTGTAAACACGTGCTTTTCACATCCAGGAACTTGTGGTTCCCGCTATTCTTGCTAATCAACCAGCTGATGCTGAGTACATGAAAGACTGGACCCACTAAGCTTAGAATTGCATTGCTTTTGATTTAGTTTAATAGGATCCTCTTGATTTCCAATTTGTTTTCTCCCCTATAAGGACATCTTCCTCTTGACAACCTATTTAAAAGACACAGGAATGTTTTGAACAGAGGCTGTATTTCATGCTTTAAGGCAAAGCCGTGATCAATATAGCATAAATTGCCCACAGAATCTTCTCTTTGTTGTCGTTGTTATTTTCCCTTCAGTTTTCTCTGGACCGTAATGGAAGTTGAGGCCTTACTAAAATTTTAAGTCAGATCTAGTACTTTTCAGGCCCCCTCCCCTTTCAGAATCAGTCAATGGTGAGCATACACTGTGCATTTGCCGTGAGCAGTGGGCTTACAGAAAGAGGATGAGATGTATATTCCCTTTGGTAAAGATGCCTGATGTTTAGCTGGGGGAATTTTCTGTGCTTTGTGCTTTTTTGTGTTCAAAGGTGAATCTCTTTTTTGGCTGTATGTATTAGACAAAGACAATGTCTGAGATGAAAATCTTTTATGCAAGGTGACGCATCTGTTCCTTAAACAAAATTTTTATTTTGATTTGAAAGATAGTGCATGTTTTCCAAAAGTCAGTGAACAAAATTAATTTGTTCTGCTGTTTTGGGTTCATTTGGAAGTAAAAACCAGGCTCCTCGATAGCCCCTGTTTGCCATTGTTTGAAATTAAGTTTCACAAGTGGAGCCTAGAATTTAAGAGACAGACAGGAATTTGGTCTCTTCCAGGTAGGAAAAATCTAGGAAGTGAGGGAATATGTATAAATCCACAGTGGAGACCTGTGGGATTTCAAGTTCTCACTTAAAAAAATTAAGAGATACTTGAAGCAAGATGGGGAAATTTCAGCATGATTCATGGAATTGCTTTTATATAGAATTGAAGAATACTTTGAAGTTTGATCTGCAGTAGTGTTGCATATATATGTATATACATAGGAACGTATATAATTAAATTTAAAAGGAGTATACTGTCATATTTGGTCATTTTGAAATCAAGTTTAATTGTTGGCCTTTAACTGCTATTTTCTGCCCTGGGTCTCTTTCCAGAGGAATTTCTGAAGACAGTAAAGTGCATTGTGATTTATGAGGCAGTGAAGGCCAAGTGCTTTGCAGTGATGAGAACCTACTCACTTTGGGGAAATCAATGGAGCACATCAGTCTGCAGCACACTTCCTGTCTTAATGGTCCTAAGCTTGATCAATACTTGAAATTTAACTTCACCATTAGTTTGGGGCACTGTGTGCTTTGCAGCCTTCCTTTCATCAACCTCAAATATATGGCCAGACCTATTACAGATGTAGCTAGTTACACTTTCCTGTTTGGTTTTGGATTTGCTTTAAGCCTTATTCTCTGGCCTGTTTTTTTTTTTTTTTTTAATCCTCACCTGAGGACATACTTATTGATTTTAGAGAGAGGGAAAGGGAGGGAGAGAGAGGGGGAGAGAAACATTGATCAGTCGCCTCTTGTATACACCCTGACTGGGGTCCAAACCCACAATCTAGGCATGTGCCCTGACCAGGAATCGAACTGGTGACTTTTCGGTTTATGGGATGATGCTCCAACCAACTGAGCCACACCAGCCAGGGCCACTGGAATGCTTTAAGGATGTAAAATGTGTTATGCTGTAGTCCAAGCAACGACTTAAACCTTGAAATTGCCTGGTGAGGAGAGAGGGTGTTGGACAGATGCACAAGATCTATAGCATGGTTGTGTATAATTTCTTCCTAAAAAATTTCCCATTGAGAGGTATTTCAATAGAGTCTCCAGAATCTTGGAGAGTATTTCTAGCACTGACTGTGGCTTTCTTTTCACAGATCCTCTAACCATGGCACAGGTAGAGAAACGGGGGGGTTTGCTCCGGAAGTCTTCAGCCTCCAAAAAACCACTGAAGGAAAAAGTGGTGCTGATGTATGATGAGATCTTCATGGTAAGACCTGAAGCCCTGATATTCTGCATGGCTTGACTCCTTAGTTTCTTGTTCCAAAATAAAAGATAACCTCATCTCTGCCTGCTACCTCCCAGCTCTTCAGAGGGTGAAACTCTCTCCTAGTAGAACTTATGGTTTTGTATTAATTGATATAGATTGTTGCCATGAGCTGGGTAAAACAACCAAAAGGAGGAAGGAAGGCTGGGGAAGCTTCTTTTCTGAATATCTTTAAGATTTGTCTTCCTTATGATCTGACTGAAGAACCTCTCTATCCTACATGTCTCTTGAAGTTCTTTTTGGACCTAGAATTCTATGCATCAGATATTTTAAAAAGATGCTCTGTTACACTCCATCTCAAGCTGTTAGTGGACAGAACAGTTGCTTAGTTAGACTACCTCATTCTCTATATGAGTTAACTGAGGAATATTAACAGTTAGATTTCTTGGGGTCTTCATTACTGATCGTTGGTCATGGTCCAAGCCTGTACTGTGAAATGTACCCTGTCAGGAGAGCTCAGAGTAATTAGGTGCCTTGCAGAGGTGCTTACTTGCCTCTTGGTCATAAGTAGTACATGTGATACAGAATAATACCTATAAAAAGAGTTACTGTACATTGAATTTCTACTCTGTGCCTGGCATTACTCCAAATGTATCACTAAATGCATCAGCTTTAATTTTGATAAGAATGGTGCAAGGGGGCCATGTTTTTTACATGTGCCTTGTAAAAGGTCATGTTATAAATCAGAAAATGACACCACAACTAAGTGATTTGCACCCTAGGGTCTGACTCCAGAGACCTTGTTCCACTGTGCCAAATGGCCCAGGATAAATAATTCAGTCAAACAAAACATCTAACTCTTAGCAAAGCTGTAAAGACAGAGTTTGACATGCAGAAAATTAATACAGAATTGCCCAGGTCAGTACAGCTGGTTATGCGGAGAAAATGACCAGATGCTAGGATCCTATGAGGGCTCTTTCTATGTTAAGTGAGCTTGCTATACATATGATTCCTGCCTGAGTGGGCTTTGAGAATGGGGGGTTCCTTTTTTTTTTTAAGATTTTATTTATTTATTTTTAGAGAGGGAAGGAGGGAGGGGGAGAGAGACAGAGAGAGAGAGAGAGATATCAATGTGTGGTTGCTGGGAGACATGGCCTGCAACCTAGACATGTGCCCTGACTGGGAATCGAACCTGCGATGCCTGGTTCGCAGCCCGCGCTCAATCCACTGAGCTATACCAGCCAGGGCACCTTTTTTTTAATTATTATTTTTAATTATATTTTATTGATTATGCTATTGCAATTGTCCCCATTGTTGTTCATGTCCATGGGTCATGCATACCAGTTCTTTGGCTACTCCATTTCCTACACTGTACTTTACATCCCCATGGCTACTCTGTAACTACCTATTTGTACTCCTTAATCCTCCCACCTCTTTAACCATAACCCCACAGCCCCTTCCCATCCGGCCCCCGAGTTTCATACACTGATAACAAAATGGTATTACAGAAGTGTGAGGGTCAAGGTGTGACCTGTCCTGGGAAGTAGGACTCGAGAGAAAGATGCTAAATGAGGACCTTTTGAGAGGCCAGAAATGTTACTTCTCTGTGTCATCCTCCATTAAAAATCCAGAAGACATTTTCAGTATAATACTTTCTTACTAGAACAGGAGTTCTTAACTAATGAAGACATTAGTTCTTGGTAGTAATTTTAAAAGGTCGACTTAAGTTAAGGTTATAGCAGGCAGTTGACCAACTGATTTTTGTCGTTACTTTTCCTGTAAAGTGAGGGTGGAGGTTATCTTTTTCATATTTCATTCATTAACCAGAAGCCTTTGACTTTCTAGAATTTCTGTTTGAAAATTATTGCTAAGAAATTTTAAATTTTAGCACAATAATTTTGCTAACTTTTTGGACCAGTTTAACTGAGGAAAGAGCATATTAAAAACTCTGTACAGAGGACTAAATATGTATGTGAGGGCAAGTAGAAGCAGTCAGCACAGGATGTTGTGAAAACCATGGTGATATTACTGAAATGATTTGGGTCTGGCTCCTGTACTTGTTGTGTAAGTCACTTAACTTCGTGGACCCTCTTTTCTCAAAGGAGGATAATGGTTGTATCTCCCATACTCTGCTCACTGGGTCATTGTATTTTATGTATGTGATTCGGCTTTGAAAATTAAGCCCCATACAAATGCAATGTGGACTTATCATAACTTGACTGACTTACCCAGATGATTAGGTTCCCTTCTTGCTAGAAGAGAAAGATTTGAGGGAGATTCTTTGAACCATTATAACATTTGGTTCAGGGAATATGTGTATATATATATGCAAAGTGCCTTCCATTTGGAGAAAAAAATGCCAAAATACTGTTGTTTCCCATTACAGTAGTTTATAATGACCAAGCTAAAAGTTAATTTTGAAAGGTTGATTATGTGTAGTGACCCTTTCAAATGTATTCTTAATAATTTGATGATCATACCCGCCTCATCTTCTGATTTCAGACAGAGGACCCCAGTAAATGCAGCCCTCGATTTTGGGAGGAGCTCTTCCTCATGAAGGTACAATTTGGTGGCACCTGTGGATTTTCCTGATAACTGAGATTGCCTTCTCATGAGTTCTAGGAGCTATACTAAAAGTGAACTCGGGCCCTTACTGTTTCCTTGGTAGGTGAATTTAGAGTACCTAGAAGGCAAGCTGGAATCTCTTGATGGTGAGGAGTTAATGAAGATCAAGGACAACATTAATTGCTTATTTCAGCACTGCATTCAGGCCCTGGGAGAGGAGCATCCAATTCGAGTTGTCAATGCATTGCAGGTACGAGACTGGGAAACTGGGAAGTCTTGTTTGATAGGAGAAAGGAATTGTAGCACATCCGTTGGGATCTGAGGAACCTAGAATTGCCCTTAGGTGTGAGATTTTTTTTTCTTACTTCTTTAAGTAATCAAACATCTATGCCATGTTTGCTCAGTCATCTTCCTGGTTAAACGAATTGACTCCTAAAGTAGTAATCTTGTCCGTTTGTATAATCTGACCCAGTGCCAAGGCAGATTGTTTGACAGAATTCTTATTATTACTTGAGGGAAGGAAGAGATAGGGAGGAAACTGACACAAGTTTGCCTAGTCTACAGCAAAAATCAGAGGACATTCTTAATATAAAATTTTCTCACTAGTTTAGGAGTTCGTAACCTGACGTTTCAGAGGGTTCTTAACTCCCTGAAATTATGTGTAGTACTTTATGTGCACATGTATAATCTCTTGGAGAGAGGGCTTTCATCAGATTCTCGAAAGGGTCTGTAACTCTGAAAACATTAGGAATCGTTATTGTTAATGTTGAGTGGCATGATCATGAGGAAGATGCATTGCATGATTATTTCTTGGTCGACTGTTATGTGCCAACCATTGAGCTCTTGTTGTAGGCTTCTGAGGACAAAGACTTCGATAGTTTTATTCAGTACTTTGTTCCTCGTGTGTAGAACAGTGCCTGACAGATAGAGTCTAGAAGTAAATTTTTACTGAACCGATGATGGGCAGAGTTTCTAAAGTTTATTGACTAGCAGCTCCAAGGGTGGCCAATCGAGAGCTGAGCACCTACATCAGTGACTGACAGACTTAGGGCAGTGATAGACAGACGGCATAAAGGAATTTGTTGGAAGTTTTGGTTGATGGGGTTTAAATTTCTAACTTACTAGTTAGGTCACTTTGTGAGCTCCAGTTTTCTCATCTGTAGAATGTAGAAGTTACCTCTTGAGCTGATGCCCCAGAAAGAAGGACTATGTTTATCCTGTGGCTTTATTAACTTTTGGTGCAGTACATTCCACATTTTGAGCATCACAGTTGTAGGGGCTCACTGAAAGTTGAAATGAAAGTTCAAAATTGTACTTCCTATAATTGTAGTGGCTCACTGTGGAGGCATGAATTGTAAACTGTTTTTAGTTCAGTGGAAATAAATTGACATTAAGGCACTTGGTAACCAATAAAAATATAGTACGTTATTAACGAAGTCCCAGGTAATATTATTGGGGCTTTAACAGAGTTCCAGGGACTGTTCTTAGTCCTGTATGGTATTAATTCCCCTAGTCCTCACAACATCCCAATGAGATGGGTGCTGTTATTATCATTCCCATTTTATAGATGAGAAAACTGAGGCCCTGAAAAGTTCATTTGTCCAGGCACAGCTGGTAAGTAGTGGAGTGTAATGAGTTTAAGAGTTGAAGCAATTGGTTATTATCATAAAGGAACTTTAATAACTTGTAGTTATTAAATATATAAAAATGATAAACTATAATGTAAATACTAAAAATAATTTTAAATAAAGGAAAGTTTCATCAATCCTATGACACAAACTCAAGAACTGTTTTTAATTTTTGAATATCACCTCCCAGTCTTTGTCTGCAGTGCAGTTTTAAAAAGAGGATGGCCAAAAAGCAACAGAAAAAGAGGATGACAGCAGTTTTAGTTGCTATTCCTCTTTTGATTTCTGGATTTTGCACATGTTAAGACTCTGACTGAGTTTTGGAGCCCAAGCATTAGAGCACTTGAATGTCAGCTGTGCAAGGAGGAGGTTGCGAGGTTGCAGTGTGAGGCTGCAGATCCAGTGCCCTTCAGTTTGAGACTTCCTCTAGAAAGAATCCTTTCTCTCATCTCTGCAGACCTTGTGCGCGCTCATCCGAGGAGTACATCAGAAGAATAAGTCTACCTCTGGGTTCGACATTATCAACATGCTGATGGGCTTTGACAAGGCGGAGCTGTGCATGAAGGTGAGGCATGGAGCGGCAGCTGCGCCTGAGTGTGGCAGCTGCTGACCGCTGTTCACGGGCACCATCTGCAGACAGTTAGATGGACTAGAAGATTTGGACGCAGACAGACATAGAAGATTGAATTTGGCTTTGAATTTGGATGTTTTTATTTTACAGATTTGGTTTCTCTGAATAAAGGAAAATTTGAAATTCAGATTTGGGTTGAGGCATCCTTTTTCAGCAGGATAAAGACTGAGCAGTTTATTTTATGATTTATAGCATACGATCATACAGTCTTAAAAACATTTATGAACTTAAATAAAACATAACAAATTAGTATACAAGGGTAACCTTAGTTCTAAACTTTAAGTGTTCTCATTTAACACAATGACTATCAGAATTTTTATTTCTACCGTTTCACATTTTTTAAAAATAACAGCTTTGTTGATGAATAATTCACATATATAATTCCCCCTTTTAAAGTTATGTATAATTTAGTGCTTTTTTCATATATTCATGAAGTTGTACAACCATCACCACTTTTAATTTCAAAACATCACCCCTCAAAGGAAACGTGTACCCATTAGCCAGCATTCCCCGCCCCCTTTTCTCTCTAGCGCCTGGCAGCTCTCAGTCAGATATGTCTCTATGGATTTCCCTCTCCTGGACCGCTCGTATCAGTGGGATCATGTGTGGTGCTTTGTTTCTAGCTTCTTTCATTTAGCATGTTTTCCAGGTTCATCCATGGTGTAGCATGTAATCAGTGCTTCTTTTTTTTATGGTTGATTAGTATTCCATTGTATGGGTATACCACATCATTTTATTTATTCATTCTTCAGTTGATGTACATTTGGGCTGTTTCAACATTTTGACTTCTGAATAATGCTGCTATGAACATTCATGTATAAGTTTTCGTGTGGATATACGTTTTCAGTTTTCCTCAGTACATATGTAGGAATAGGATTGCTGGGTCATGTGGTACTCCTACGTTTAACATTTTGAGGAACTCCCACATGGTTTTCCAAAGCTGCAGTTCCTGTTTACAGTTTCACCACAGTGTGTGAGGGTGCCAGTTTCTCCACATCCTTGCCCACAATGGTTTTTGTCTTTTGTGTGTGTACATATATATATATTTTTTTTTTCTTTGTTTTGAGAAAAGGCCATTTAAACCCTTTGCTTATTTCTAGATTGAGTTATTTTCCTTTTTTTGGTTGTTTTTGAGTTGTGAGAATTCTTTATATAGTTTGGATATAAGTCCCATACCAGACATCAGATTTGCAGTGTTTTTTTTTTTTGTTATTTTAAAGATTTTATTTATTTATTTTTTAGATACAGGGTAAGGGAGGGAGAAAGAGAGGGAGGGAAACATCAATGTACGGGAGAGGCATCGATCAGCTGACTCCCCCCAGCCCCCCAACTGGGGACCTGGCCCACAATCCAGCCATGTGCCCTGACCAGGAATCGAACTGATGACCTTTTGCTTTGTGGGATGACACTAAATCCATCGAGCCACACTGGCCAGGGTACATTTGCAGTGTTTGACACTATCTTGAGTGCATATTGTTCATAATATGAACTTTGAGGAGCTAGTCGTCTGTCCGTCACTAAATTTAAAATAAAAAATCTGCCCTGGCTGGTGTGGTTCAGTGGATTGAGCACTGGCTTTCAAACTGGAAGGTCGCCGGTTCGATTCCCAGTCGTGGCACATGCTTGGGTTGTAGGCCGGGTCCCCAGTTGGGGGCATGTGAGTTGTTTCTCTCCCACTCTGTCTCCCTCCCTTTCTTTCTCTCTAAAAATAAGTAAAATATTAAAAAAATAAAATAAAAAATCTGCCCTGGCTGGTGTGGCTAAGTGGGTTGAGCACTGGCCTGTGAACCAAGAGTTGCAGGTTTGATTCCTGGTCAGGGCACATGCCTGGTTTGTGGGCCAGGTCAGGTCTCCACTGGGGGGCATATGAGAGGCAATCACACATTCATGTTTCTCTCCTTCTTTCTCCCTCCCTTCCTCTCTGTCTAAAGTAAATAAATAAAATCTTTAAAAAAAGATTTTAAAATAAAAAATCTTTGTGCCAAAGAATACTTATAGTGATTGGATTATTTTAAAAAGTTATGAACAGACAATTATGAATACACAAAGATTTAGTACCTGGAGTCATTTTTTAAATCCAAGCCTATACATTTCATGTATATATCATGGAAAATTCCCATATTTCTCATTCATTCTCATCATTCTAACTACTGATGTACTGCTGATTACGTCTCTAACTTAAGCCCTGACTGGTGTGGCTCAGTGGGTTGGGCATCTTCCTGCAAACCAAAAGGTCACTGGTTCGACCTTTCTTGTGACATCCACCATGTCACTGTGTCTAGCTGAAAAGCAGATCTGAACATTCACAGAAGCTGTTATGAGAGGAGGACGAGTGGCTTCCGCCTGCTGGCCGAGGCCCGAGGAGGACTCTTGACACAGTTCCCTAGATTGTGGTAAAAGAACAAAAGTATTTTACAGCCCTGACTGGTGTGGCTCAGTTGGTTGAGCGTTGTTCCGCAAAGCGATAGGTTAGCGCCAGTTTGGTTCTTGGTCAGAGCACACGCCCGGGCTGCAAGCCAGGTCCTTGGTTGGGGGTGTGCGAGATGCAGCCGATTGGTGTTTTTCTCTCACATCGATTGTTTCCTCCTCTTCTTTTTCTCCCTTCCTTACCCTCACTCTAAAAATAAATAAAATCTTTTAAAAACGTCTCTAACTTTATCTTTAACATCCCCCTCATGTGTCTCAGAGTTGTATATATACTCTGTAAGCACTTGCTGAACGTACCCCCTCAAACATCCCTAAATATCTCTTGCTTGACATTCAAAATGGAACTCCCTGTTTTCTCAGCATCTGTTCTTCCTCATTCATTCCCTGTTGGAATAGGGGCCCTGTGCTCTCAGTCCCTAATGCCAAAAACCTGGGAGTCACCCTCAACTCTTTCCTGCCCCTCATTTTTCATATCTGGATGATCACCAGCTTCAGCTAATTTTACCTCAGCTTATATTTCTCATACCTTTTCTTCCCCTGTTGCCACTGTCCCCATTATATCTCACTTGAACCATCGCAGTGATGTCTTCATTCATTCTTCTGACAAACCTTAGTTAGGCTCCTGTATGCCAGGCACTGGGGATACAGAGGCAAGTAAGACACGGCAAGTGAGAAACTGATGGATTAGTCCTCACTTGTCTCCATTTCTCCAGGCTTACCATCTTTAAATCTGTCATCCACACTGACACCAGAGAGTTTGTATCTTATGCTCAAATCTCTCCTGCTTAAAACCCATCATTAGTTTCCTATCGCTAACAGGATAAAGAGCAAACTCCCTAGTTAGCCTTATAAAACTTTCATGACCAGCTTCGCAGTTACTCCTCTAGTCTCATCTCTCACCACTGTGCCTCGCTCATGAGACAACACTTCCACGCTAACAAACTGCCCGTATCCCAACTTCGTACCCAGAGCTCTTTCATGCTTCATGTGTCTTTGATCGTGCTAAGCCTGTCTACAATTCCTCTTCTTCTCCAGTTTTAATTAACTCCTACTGACTTTTCAAAATGCATTGCACCCTTTAGGAGTACTAGAATAGGTGACATTTGAGCTAATTCTCTTCCTCTGTGTATATTTCTGTCATAGTAACCATTATATCAAAACTATTTTCTTTTTTTCTCTCCCATTATACTAAAAACACCTTGCAAGCAAGAGTCACTGTCTTATTTTTTCTTATATTTTTTGAAAGCATAATATGAAGCATATAGTAGACCCTCACCCCATATTTGTAGAATTGAACTGAAGTAGCTTATTTTGAACCTTCACTTGACCTTTCAGCTTGCTAGATCCTTACTCTCCATTTTCTTCCTTCATTTAATGTAAAATACTTCTTTTCTTCTTACTTCTATTGTAATATCTAAGGGTTTTATCTTTTGATTACATTGGGTCTCACAGCTGGTTGTTAGTGCAAGTGATAAAGTTCAGTCACATTGTCTAGTAGTCACGTTGCCTAGTAGAATTGACTGGGATGGACACAAGCTGCTTTGTTGCACAGTGCGCGTGTGCTGGGTGAGAGCCGATAGTGACGGTGTCTCGTTGTTGTCTGTTCAGCGTGCCTGCCTCCAGTGATGTTTTCTTTATCAAAAAGGAAACGTGTCTAGTTATTGAACTGTTATTACTAAACTTTAACTTAAGTATTTACTTAAAAATTTTTAAATTGAAGTTCATTAGCTTATTTATTGTTTTTAGTTTATATACTTATCATTTAATTTAACCATTATTATTGACCTGTTAAAAATGTCTCATCTAAAGGCTGAGGTGAGGATGACAGGCTATAAACATTCATTTGGTGAAATAGTGATTTCTGTTGTTCTGTGCTGTTGTTCCAAAGCATTTTCCCCAAACTAGCTAGACTGAGAAATCTTCCTTTTCTTTGTCTAATTTTGGAAGGCCTGAGCCTCGGGGAATGCTATGCTTGCTTTGTTGTATGTTACTCACATCGCCCTGCATAACATAATCCAGACCTGGGCAAAGACGCAGTGCAGGTATTATTTGATATGGTTTCATTTTTAACTGTTTTCTTTCTCAGAACTTGATGGAGAGTTTGGATTCATTGCTCTGTGCAGAAGGCTCTGAAAGTCTGAAGAGTTTATGTCTGAAACTTCTCCTTTGTTTAGTGACTGTAAGTAACTCATCTATGTGTTTCTTTGTCAGGGGTGTTAATTGACAGCAGGGGCCAGCTCATTTGAATACTTGAACCCAAAGCTAGAAAGGAAAAGAGGAAAATAAATGAGCTCCTGGGGCATTACATCACTCTGTCGTGTTTAATGTGTAGAAGGAAGTTCGTTGCATGGGCTTTCGTTTCCTAGAAGTTGCTCTCTGGCGCAACTGTGGGCTTTTTAATATGCAGGGTATGTGGTACTTGTTTCTTTAGAGGTACCACTCCTGGAGAACTGTTCTGGATTATCAGAGTCCCCTTCTCATCAGGTCTCATTTGGAAACAGCCTCTGTGATTCTGAATGTTTTTATTTGTTCTGACTGAAATTTTATAGCATGGAGCTGGCCTGTACCTGTTAGTGGGAGGGAGTGAAGTATTATTCATTTACCTTAGGTGGTTCCCTTTCCCTGCCACCACTTGAAGACTTCTGGATCATAAACTTCTTCCTGTGCATTTGAGGTTTCAAACCCAAGAAACTGTTAAGCAAATGCTTATGTGAGGGTATGAGAGAAACTGTGAGAAGTTCAAAAATTTAGGGAGTTTTAATTTGCTAATTTCCTACCTGTCTAGGGTCCGTTTTAGTCTAGCGTCAATTTAGCTCTGGTGGCTTTGGGGAGGTTATGAAAGGTCCAGTAAGTATCTAGCAGTGTTTTAACATTTTTGTTTCTCTTAGATTCCAGGGGAGGAGAGATACATGTGATATCAGAGTATCTCAGTGTAGACTTTAAAAAGACTTTTATTGCATTCAGGTGACAGATAACATCAGCCAGAACACTATCCTGGAGTATGTAATGATCAACAGCATATTCGAAGCAATTTTACAGGTTGGTCATTTCCCTTGTTACCTTTTTCTCTTTCAGGTAAACCACCTCCTTAAATCTTCCCTGCATTCCTAGGAACTAGGAGTTAGCCCTCTCACACATTTCTGGTTCTTATTACAGATACTCTCCCACCCCCCAAGCCGTAGGGAGCATGGGTATGATGCTGTAGTCCTCTTGGCGTTGCTGGTGAACTACAGAAAATACGAGGTATGTGGGCCCCTCAGTTGATAGTTGTTATCTTTCTATAACCTACATGTGGCTACTTCTAGAGGCCTTTGTTTAATGTAGAAGACATGCTCTTGGTAAATGGTATGTGGGTTTATTTTGATAAACGAAATTCTAAAAATCCTATGTTGAATGCGTAGGGCAGATATAGCTGTTTAAAGGGATACTGTAGTACAACTTCTAATAAAGTGAGTAAATATCCTTTAATATGGTGGTTCCTAGACTCAGCTTATTATTTGAATCACCTAGGGACTTCTTAAAAAGAATAAATTTCTGGGCTTTACTCTTAACATCCTGAATCAGAATATCTTGGGGTGGGATCTGGGAGTGTGTGTGTGTGTGTGTGTGTGTGTAAAGATCCTCTGTTGAATGTGATAATTTGCCAGAATTGGGAACCACTGACCTAATGCATATGTTTTGAAAGATTGGACTTTTATATGTTCAGTTTCCTTAATGCAATCCACTTACATATACGTCATTGTTGGTCTGGGAACTCTTCCTGATTTTAATGGCAATTGGAGACAGGGTCCTGTTCATGTTAATTCTGGAGTTCTTTTTGCCCTTGTAACTCAAGGGGACAGATGTATAGGTGTTTGAGAGGAAGAGCAGAACTCAGAGAGATTTCTACTTGGATTGGTGTGTTTACTTGATTTCTCTCAAAAGGCAGAACACACAGAAAGGGAAGGGTGCCACTGAAGGAAGACCAGGGGCCTCACTGGAGAGAGCTTCAGAGGAATCAGGAGCTAGTGGGGCTTTACTAAACTCAGAAGTCAGGAGCTGCTGCAAGGCTGCCAGACTTTCTTCACTTAATAAGTAGCAGTGCTGTGAGAAGTGGGCTAGCTGGGGGGGTGATTGTCATTTCGGAACTTCTGGATCTTCCCTTACTGATGTTAGATATGCCTCCTAACTAGGTCAGAAGTGCTGAGGAACAAAATCTGGAGCATACTCTTATACAGAGGGATATGGAAGGAGGGGAGGCCGTAAGAAAGAATTACTTAAAGAGGAACTAGAATATACAGAGCAGCATTAATGTGTTATAAATGCCAGGAGCTGATGGCTGTCATTGTCTAGGAGGAACTGATGGATGGTGTTTGTGGCGACTGATAAATATGTAATTCGTCACCCTCACCTGTTTTGCTGGTGATCTGGAGGGGTTGGCGTGGCAGCCATTTTGATCTGACACGTGTAGTAGCCTCTAGGGCCTTATTACAACGGCAAGAAAAATAGCTGAGGGAAAATGCTGAAGAGGGTTAAAGAGAGTTGGGTTATATGTGATAGGAAAACACCATCATCTGCAGTGAATATTTTCAGGACATTCTCCTAGATGCAGGCCACTTTGAGGCAATGGTTTGGCTTCTCTAAATGTGAACTGAAACCTGGCGTAGCCCAGTAGGGCTCTCTGAAATGTCAGCCTGAAAAATTGGACATGGCGAAGGAACTGGAGAAAACCATATTTCTGGAGTGAGGTATGCATCTATAGTCTGTCAGAAGCCCCAGAAGAATTCATGTACTAGGTGAGGTTGAGCTGGTGGGCGTGATTTATCTGGGCTTCAAAGCTCTTGATATAAGTCACTCACCAGAAACCATTAAGGAAGCCTGGTGACCATGGAGGAGGAAGGTTTTTTTGACAGGAACGTGAGGAAATCCAGATGAACGTAGTAAAACCAAAAACTGGTGAAATTTTGCACAAACTAGTGTGAGAGGGTGTGTGCTGTGGAGAACAGCATTCCAGCTACACCACAATCAATCTCATGCCCACTAGGTCATAACCTTTCTAGAAAGGTGCAGAGGGCGCCAGAGGCCGGGTGCCCAGCTAAGCACAGGGAAGGCAAATAAGGTGTTGGACTTAAGGAATGAAAGTGATGGAAAGCATGCCATGGAGTAAATGTAAAAAATAATTCTTCCTTACCTCAAATAATACATTCTGTTTTAGACATTTTATCGAAAGAGATAGAGGAGGCAAAAAAAAAAAAAAAAGCCTAAGGAAGTGCAATGAAAAATGGTAAGTTCGGAATGACTTAGATCAAATAAAGGCAGTACCCTATTAGAGTGACCCCATGACAGCTCACTGAGTTTGTAATTCTGTTTTGTGGCTGAAAGTAGATTGCCTCCAGTTTAAAAACGTGACCAGCACAACGCGCATATAGTGCTAAGGAGAATTGGTGTGTGGAGAATAGCAATTTTCACAGTGTTAATATCCTGGCCTTCTATGCTGGCCCTGTCTCCTGAGATGGAGTGACTTACTCCCCAACTGCTGCCCATTTGAACATGACGTTTGCCAGAAATTACAAAATTGTTTATTATGTCCAGTTGCAAGTTGTTTCATTTTTTTCTTTCTTTCTCCTTTTTTCCTCCCCAAAGAGCTTCCTTTGAATGTGATAAAAATGTCAAAGGAAAAAAGAATATAGTTACCAACTACTGAGCCTTCACCATATGCCAGATACGGTGCTAAGGATTTTACATGTCTTCATTTAAGTCTCAAAGCAACCCCAAGGAAGGAAATATTCCCATTTTACAGATGAGGAAATTGAGCTTAGGTTAATTAGTATGCCTAATGTCACAATTAATAACTAGAGGAGCTAGAATGTAAACCCTTGCTTTTAGCCACCTTGCCTTTCCCCCAACTGCTGCTAAATCACAGACTGTTCTTGGTAATCAGGCGATCCTTACTATTACCTAAAACAGTGTACTTTTGGAAAGGTGAGTGGCTAGGACTTTCAGAAATTATGCCGAGAAACAGTCGCCTTTTCCTTCTAGTGTTGTTCTCATCACGGTGGCATCTCTAGGTCAGCCTATTGCTGGTTTTCTTTTCCAAGCACCCACTTGCACTGGATCTTACCTGAAGTCTGTAACACCAGAAGGGTTTGACGGTTGGTTATGGGAAAAAGTGTTGGGGACTTTCTTTTGTTAGAGCAGGTAACAAATTGAGTGGGTTTTACTCCTTGAGTCAAGTCATAGAAAACCTTATAAACACTTGAGCTGTTAAAAAGCAAAGCTGTCTCTTTCTCCATTCCCAGTTGACATTCAAAAGATGCCCTCAGAAACTTGATTAAATAAGTTCTATGTGGGGGGTTAGCCTTTTAGTTGGGTTTCCAAGTTTCTCTATAATGAGGTTTCTTGGTTGCTGTAAAAACTGCCAATCTGAGAACTATTGTTCCTTGCTTGCCTTGGGTTAGAATTAGTGCCTGATCTCCATGAGGTCTTTCCTCACATCCCATGGGTGGGATGTTTTTAAGGTGAGCAGGTCATTGGTTCTCATCTCACCAGTAGGAGATGGCCCAACCGCTTAATGAGTTTAAATATATGTTGATTTCCATATGCTGCCCAGCCGAGATTGGGTCTGGAAAAACTCAGGAAATCTTCCAGTACTGTACGTGATGGGACGATCATTAAATCCCAGTGTCCTGACCAGATTGTAGTTTGGGTAATTACATTCTTTTTTTTTCAGTTTCCCTGCAGTGTTATTTGGGTATCGGATCCATAAATGGCCTCTCTGGCTGTTAAGCAGCTGCCACTTTCCACCCCCCAGGTGGCTTTGTTTTATGGGTGGGTGAATCAGTCTTTGCATATCGTTTGTGGAATGGTTAGGGAGCCTTTGGGATGAGAATGTAAGTTAGCAACTTACAAATTTGTACCTTATGGCAGAGAAGCTTTTATGTCCCCTGAAAGACCATTGTCCCTATGGACTCAGTAAATTATTGGCAGGATAGGACAAAGTAAGTTTTGTGGAGTGTTCACTTGCTTTTTAGAAACAAATAAGAGGGGAAGATGGGAGAAGTGGCAGACATAGGCCTGAGCTGCCTCAGCCTAGAGGAAAATGGAGGTAGAAAAGAATTTGTGTGTGTGCGCATATGTGTGCATATGTGTGCATGGTGAATGTCCGTGCACACTGAGAGATTTTCTGGAAAGGGGGGGAATCAGCTGGCAAGATGGGCTGGGTCTGGGTAGTAGGAGCATCACTGTAGAGAGAGGGCCTGTTACAGGCCTTTTTGTTGACACTTTGTAAATAGTTCATGGGTTCTTAAGTAAGTCACACCTTGAGTCTCCTCTCTTCTTTAACAGTCTGTGAATCCTTATATTGTGAAGCTGTCTATTGTGGATGATGAGGCCACGCTCAATGTGAGTATCTGGATCTTTGTGTATTTTTTTTAATTACTTGCATTCAGTGGACTTGGAGCGGCTGTTTAGAGAGCACAGAGCTATCGTGTTAATTTCACCTGGCCATAAAGAGGTTATCGGTGCATCTTTTTAGAGCATTGGTGCAACTATCTTATGGTATTCTGTTTTCTTATCATGGAAGGAAGGTTTGAGGGGACATTTGCTTGCTAATCATGAAGAAATGGTTGGTTATATTTCATGTTAGAATGTGCTGAGGTTTATTCTACTACAGATTCAGTAAATTACATTTCCAAGAGTAAAAAGGCTTCGATGGTATATCAAATCAACATGCGGTACACTTTAAATATCTTACAATTTTATATGTCAATTATACCTCAATAAAGCTTAAATTAAAAAAAAAAAGAAGGCTTAGGTGACTAAATGATGGGAGATTCCTTTTTGTAGAACTAGCCAGGTGGTATTTACTGCCTGACTTGGTAAAGCTGAAACACGCTACAGTACGTCCTTGAAAGTTTGGGAAGTAATGTCTGACCTTGGGTTATAGGGAGGAGGAAGATGACCAGGTATCTGGTATTACCCTCTTTCCATCTTGCCCTCCTCATGCTCCTGATTTCCCTTATGAGTAGAAGTGCACATGATTCATCGTGTGGCCTTAATTGAGCTTTGCATTGTGCTTAGCTGATTCTAGAGGGAAAGTTAATAAATCACTTTAACATTATTGGATGCTTCTGCTCATAGCACTCCTGTTTTCCTGTGGCCCGGAAGACAGTGGCTTGTCTGTATGCAACTTCATTTAGCATGGGAACTCATTGTCACTTTTAGTGTGGTGGTTTTAGAGACATATACCATATGAGAGATTTTGTTCGTTTGTTTGTTTGAAGCGTCAGTCGTCTCTAATGAGGTGAAAATGATCCCAGTGAAAGTGTCAGTGATCTGGGCTGGTCTGTTTCAAAACACCCTCTGTTACTCTTTAAGTAATAGTAAGAGAATTACCATATTTTTAGGACTTTAAGACGCACCGGACCATAAGACCCACCTAGGTTTTAGAGGAGGAAAATAGGAAAAAAATTTTGAAGCAAAAATGTGGTAAAATATTTAATAACCTGTGACCCTGCTCCACCACCACGTTCCCCACAGCGAGCCAGGTAAGCTACATTCAGACTATAAGATGCAACCCCTTCCAAATTTGGGGGGGCGGTGAGAGAAAGTGCATCTTATAGTCTGAAATATAAGGTAGATCAGAGAAATTCCTTTTGATACTTTAGCAATGCCTCTCAGAATTTCTGTCCTCTTTGCCAACGTTCAGGTAGAACTTCGTGGGCTTGGACCGTGGGGATGTGATCAGTGTTTCCCCTGGCCTAATCATAGCGTCGCCACCAGGCCCTTATTTCACCTGTGCTGTCTTTTTCCTTTCTAGGGAATGGGGCTTGTGATTGCTCAGGCTTTATCTGAGTACAACAGGTAAGTCCACCTTTCCAGAAGAGAAGGGTCTAATTTTCATTTGAATTGGTTGAGTAGGAAACAGGTTTGTTAGAGTTCTTGGGTGACCTTCCCTTACCTGTCCTAGAAGGGCATTCAGAGGTAGAGATGCTGGCAGATGTTACTTGCTCTAGCTTGGCTGGATGGCTGTAGTGGAGGTTGTTTCTAACACCAGGAGAGAAGCCACCAGGTTAGTGTCCATTTTTTCTTTAAACAGTTAGGTACATTCTTTGTAACCTTTAGTATTTTATTGCAGAGCATTTTAACTAGTATTTTAGCCACTTGTAGGCTCTTCCATTTGACCCAATGTATCACAGAAATTATCATTTTCTATGTAAAAAAGCTCATAAAGTGCTACACCTAAAAAATAAGTAAAAGGAGAAAATACTGAATTACCTTTAGTTTGCCAGATGCCTTTTTCATTAGGAATCATCGGTGGTTTCCTGGAGCCCCTCTCTTCTGGGGGCTCTCTCCCCTCGTGCCTGCGTTTCCTCCTGCTGTGGATGGGGAAGGATCTGAATTCAGTGGGTGGAGACCAGGAGTTCCCCTAATCCTGGCAAGGGCCAGGCAGGATCTTTCTTGCTTCTCTCCGTACTTCCCTCACACACAACTGGGTGTTGGGATTTCAAATCTGTCCCATCTCCACAAATAGTTTAGCTCGCAGATTTCTTCCAACCTCTTCCTTCAGAAACAAACAAGGTTTTCGCCGTTACAGCCTTGAAGTAATTTCACTGCCACACTTTTCATGTAATAGTTTGTTAGAAAAATAACTGGATCAGCCATATGTCAGAGCAGTTTCACACTTTTGCAGCCTGCTTTCTAAGTCTCTCCCGAAGTAGCCAGGCATTTTGGTACATCGACCTCAAGAGCAGATGCGGTGCCTCTTAGCCGGCAAGAGAAGCTGCAGCGACTGTCTCGTCACAGTGCTTTTGTTTTCTGGAGTGAATTCTACAAGTGCCTGCCCTGATTACCGAGAATGCTAAGGACAGAGACGTTCTTGATAAATAACAGTAAAGTTGAATGGAGTTATTTTTGTTTAGGCAGTATAAAGACAAGGAAGAAGAACACCAGAGCGGTTTTTTCTCTGCTTTAACAAATATGGTAAGTCCTACTTGTTTTTTTCTCCTGCTCAGAAATAGAAGAGGTCTATAGAGGCAGACAATTCTGGACATAGAGGTTAAGATATTTGAGATGATGGCATGGTTAGGGGAGAGGGGGCTGCTTACAGCAGATTATTTGGAGAACCGCATCTCTTTCAGTGATTTCCAAACCCAAGTGACACAGGGGGAAGGAGAGCTCTGATTCTCTGGGACAGATTTTTTCCTCAAATTAATTACCATGTTTTGCTGTGTGTATTGTACACTTTTTTGCCCAAATTTTTCAGGGAAAAGTAAGGATGCACATTGTACATGAGTAATACTAATTCCATATCTATATAAATGTTTTTAATTCTTTTATTTATGCTCATGCATTAAAAGTGTAACTCTAGAAAGCAATAATGATATCCATACACAAAGTAATACCCTGGAACATGATAATCAGTTTTGTTTCTAAATATAAATTAAAAATTGAATTAAAAAATTAAAACAAAAGATTTTTTTCCCTGAAAGTTCCTGTTAAAAATGTGGGTGCGCATTATACACAGGAGTACATTATACACGGTAAAATGTAGTAATTTTGTTTTTTTTAAATATAGTTTATTGATTATGCTATTACAGTTGTCCCATTTTCCCCCTTTCAATCTCCTCCACCCTGCACACCCCCTCCCACCCACATTCCCCCCCCTTTAGTTCATGTCAATGACTCATACTTATAAGTTCTTTAGCTTCTGCATTTCTCATACTATTCTTGCCCTCCCCCTGTCTATTTTCTACCTACCATCTATGCTACTTATTCTCCGTACCTTTCCCCCCTCTCTCCTCCTCCCACTCCCCTGTTGATAACCCTCCATGTGATCTCCATTTCTGTGGGTCTGTTCCTGTTCTAGTTGTTTGCTTAATTTGTTTTTGTTTTAGGTGTGGTTGTTAATAATTATGAACTTGCTGTCATTTTACTGTACATGTTTTTTACCTTCTTTTTCTTAGATAGGTCCCTTTAACATTTCATAGCATAAGGGCTTGGTGATGATGAGCTCCTTTAACTTGACCTTATCTGAGAAGCACTTTATCTGCGCTTCCATTCTAAATGAAAGCTTTGCTGGATACAGCAATCTTGGATGGAGGTCCTTGCCTTTCATGGACTTGGAATAGTTCTTTCCAGCCCCTTCTTGCCTGTAAGGTCTCTTTTGAAAAATCAACTGACAGTCTTATGGGAACTCCTTTGTAGGTAACTGTCTCCTTATCTCTTGCTGCTTCTAGGATTCTCTCCTTCATTTTAATCTTGGCTAATGTAATTATGATGTGCCTTGGTGTGTGCTTCCTTGGGTCCAACTTCTTTGGGACTCTCTGAGCTTCCTGGACTTCTTGGAAGTCTATTTCCTTTGCCAGATTGGGGAAGTTCTCCTTTATTATTTGTTCAAATAACTTTTCCACTTGTTGCTCTTCCTCTTCTCCTTCTGGTACCCCTATAATGTGGATGTAAGAACGTTTAAAGATGTCCTGGAGGTTCCTAAGCCTCTCCTCATTTTTTTGAATTCTTATTTCTTCATTCTTTTCTGTTTGTTTCTTTCTTCCTTCTGGTCCACTCCATTTATTTGAGTCCCAGTTTTCTTCCCATCACTGTTGGTTCCCTGTACATTTTCCTTTATTTCATTTAGTGTAGCCTTCATTTTTTCATCTAATTTACGACCAAATTCATCCAATTCTGTGAGCTTCCTGATCACCAGTGCTTTGAACTGTGCATCTGATAGGTTGGCTGTCTGTTGGTTGTGTAGTTGTATTATTTCTGGGGCTTTGATCTGTTCTTTTGTCCGGGCCATTTTTTTGTGTTGATGCATCTGTTACTAGTGAGGGGCAGAGCCTTAGGTGTTCACCAGGGAGGGGCAACCCACTTTGCTGGGTTGGTAATTTAGTTTTTAAAGGCTACAGGAAAAGTACATACTAAGACAGACTTCTGCTTTCTGTAGAGTTGGCTTTGTTTGAGGACCCACCCTATAGTACAAACAATAGGAGGGTTTAGATCTGATTCTAATCCTGCTGTGGCCACTTGTTTCCTCATAGCCAGTCCTGTAGTTGAGGGATCAGTGCAGTGGACCTGAGCCACTTGTCTAAAGGCTTAATGGGCTGAGAGGTTCGTGCTCTACAAAACTTATTGGTCCACTTGGCAAGGCTGCTGAGCACGATTTCTCAGCCTGGGCGTCACAGGCATTTTGGGTCAGATAATCTTCGACTAATTTTTAAGACTAATCTAGAAGGTTTTAGAATCTAGGGAGATTCACAAAATCTTCTCGGGCCTTAGTATTTAAATAATCAGCCCTAGGGCAAGACAATTTTGAGTTCATTGAAAGAAACAGTCATCCCTCTACCCTTAAAAGGTAACCCTTCCCCTCCTCTCCCAATGACTATGCCCTTTCCCCTTTCCTTCTTAGAGCCTGCTCTCAGGAAGGACTTGATAAGCTCTTTAACTCTGAAGCATCAATAACTAAAGTCTCTTGGAGGTCAGAGCAGAATGAGCACTGTATTGGCATTTGGTTAATGGTTTTAGATATAATTATATTGCTCTCAGGGATCTTTGCCTAAGGAAGCTCCCGCTGCATAGTTTTGGACATCAGTAAACATATGGAAAGGCATTTTTAGAGGGATGGGCATCTTTCTTACTGCCTCTGATATCACACATATTGGAGGCAGCCTACTCCATTTACTTACTCGGCTGCCCTGCCCAGGACACAGACTAAAGATTTTGTGATCTGAAAGATGGACGATAGATCTCACATGGTTCTGGTTTGAAACTCAAGTATTCCTCCCCTGGACGTCTCTATGTTGGATGAAGTCAGCCCACTTTCTGTGATATTCTTCATGAATTAGTTTTTGACTTTAACAAAGCAACTTCCAAGAAAGATGCGGAGCGATGAGAATGTCTAGGTCAACTTTATTGCCATCAGTGGTTCACTAAATGTACCCATTGAAATGGAGAGCTGGACAAAAGAAGGCACTAGGATTGTTTTTAAGTCTCTTTAAGGGAAGACAATTAGTGGAGTCATCAGTATTTCATTTATTACTTATTCTTTTAAGATTTTCAAAGTGGGCTGATTTGGCTGTGTGAATAACTGGGGGCCAGTGTTCTAATTTCCCTTGGGCCACAAGTAGCTTGTTTTTTCACTGATTAAAGACTTTTTTTTTTTTTTTTTATTAAAGTCTTCTTAAGCAGACCTCCTTTTATATTTTCCTGCTGTAAGTGTGCAATTCCCCTCTTCTTCCACAGGTGGGCAGCATGTTCATAGCAGATGCTCATGAGAAAATATCAGTACAGTAAGTGACTGACATTCTTGTGCAGTGACTTGAACTTTAGTGTGGGGTTGCCAACTGGATATGAGAGTGTGAAACATTACCTCTTGTTAATCTTTTATAGATTCAAACTTTTTTTGGTAATATGTCAACTGTTTCTTGAGTTTTCAGCACTAATGGACCCTTACAAACTTCTACTTTGGTTCCATGTATTGAGTCCCAGGAAGCTGAGAAACTGTACCCAGCTGTCTCTGGAGTGAAAAGAAAGAGGGCCGGGTATCTGAGTCAGTTAAGGACTTAACTGGATTGGGGAGAAAAAGTGAGAATGAAAATAGTGAGTGAAGTAGATAAGAACTGAAAAATTTTTTAAAAAGATTTTATTTATTTATTTTTAGAGAGAAGAGAAAGGAGGGAGTAAGAGAGGGAGAGAAACATCAATGTGTGGTTGCTTCTTGCAAGCCCCCTATTGGGGACCTGGCCCACAACCCAGGCCTGTGCCCTGACTGGGAATCGAACCAGCAACCTTTTGGTTCTCGGGCTGGTGCACAATCCACTGAGCCACACTAGCCAGAGCAGGAACTAAAGAATTAAAGTTATTGCCCTTTACTTTTTCCTCTTTGCCTGTGTACACTTTACATGTGCCAAGAAAGGAAATAAAGGAAGCATTAGAAACTCAAAAGAATTGATAATGAGGGGCTGGGATGAAATCTTACCTTGATGGTTATGTTGTTCTAACTCCTTCACTGTAAGAGCCTCTTCAATTTGTTTTCTTTTTCTTTAGAACCAATGAGGCTATCCTTTTGGCGCTTTATGAAGCTGTTCATTTAAATCGCAACTTCATCACAGTGTTAGCTCAGGTTGGTTATATTAAAAGCTCTAATTCTTTTTCTTCCTGAATTTCATACAAATCATGCCATTGAAAAGCCTCTGGTTTTGCCTTTTTGAGCCCTGCTTTGCCTTGGTAAGTAGGGGTGACAGAGAGTTGCATCAGTTGCCTTTGATTCAAGCCATCCTCAAATATGTCTGTTTCCATCCGGTGCTGAGTAGGTCAGATAACATGCAGAGTTAGTGGTTTTGACCAGTTTATCCAGATGTTGATGTTAACCCAGATGAGTTGAGATTACTTCATTTGGCTCCCTGGCAATCCCTTGGTATTATCTGTCCAGATGGATTTTTATATCAGGCTTTCTGTTTTCTAAACCACTGGAATTATGACTGGAGATAAAATAGGCCAAGTTACTTATCTTAGTTTCTCACAAATTTCCAGAGAAGAAAAGTAGAAAATAGCCTGTCCAGCTTAGGGTTGGCCGTTAACAGAAGAAAATGGCCTGCAAATAAAAGCATGGAGTCATTGAATGCTGGGTGCTGGGTCATTTGCCTCGGGGAGAGCCTTAGCAGTTGGAACAGGTGGGACTAAAGTAGGCTGAGAACTTTAGTGCTGTCCATGAAAGCTGCCTTAAAAAATTGATCCAGGGTTTTCATTTTAAAGCCAGACTGCTTAAAATATGTATGTAGGTTTCTTTTAAAGGGAAGTTTGCTTATGTTTCTTTATTCAAAGGGCTAATGTGTATGGGATCCACTGACTGAGTTTAACAAACAAAAAGTCATGCTTAAAAATCAGTGTGCTGGTGTGGGGTCTGCCTCGGAGGACACATAATAACATAAGAGACTTCATTTACTAGTTTTACTATTCTCACTTGTCTGCTTTCTGAATTCTGCCACTGATTGTAAAGGGAGATAAAATCCTGGTAAAGCTGTTGGGGAGGAGAAGGGAGTAGCTCCTACTCAGGTCAATTCCCAGGAGCTGATGTGGCAGGGATGGCTAAGGAAGGTCAGGACAGAGCAGCCATCTGTTTGGTCCCCAGTGGATGTCGACCCGTGTCTTTACTGCCCCATTCCACACACTTGTTTGCTGTGGAACAGGAAGGCTGTCATTTTCGTAGATGTTTTTATAGTACCCCCCTATCCCCTTGGCTCACCTGCATTTATTTTCAACTACGTAGTCAGCAGAATAGTCTGTAGATGTATTGTAGGTTGGTCTGATGAGAGTGTTCTGTTCCCAGGTTCAGATAGGACTGCAAATGCCTCTCCCTTTGTGTAGAACAATCCTGTGTATTTGTTTAGTCCAGTTTTTTATTCATATAGTTCTGCAAAAAAACATATAATGAGCACTTAGTTGCTTAGAAAGAACTAGCCCACAGAGCTTCTTATTAGTGGTTAGCAAGCATCACCAATAATCAGGTAGTCATGGGAACTAAACACAGAAGCAGTCCCTCCTCAGTGAGCTTTTTGTCTCTGGGGCCAGGGATGTCAGAAAGGATATTAACCAGGAGATACTCGGAACTGGATTTCCTCTTTTCTCACCCATCTGTGTTCTTTTTCAGAGTCATCCAGAGATGGGTTTGGTGACAACTCCTGTCAGCCCTGCCCCAACAGCCCCAGTCACACCACTTGGTACCACACCCCCCTCCTCTGATGGTAAGCCCACGACCTTTGTTTTCTCGGCTAACATGGTCTTGAATCTTTCAGGGTGAGCACAGCTGTATTTAACAAAGAACACAGTTGTTGATTCTTTCACTTAAGAAATTGTCTGAAAAATACTGTCCTTCAGGTTTCCTTAAGCTCCAAAGAAAACTTTGAAAAAGGTAGTTAAGTACTTTTTTCTGTGTAAGAAGTGACATAACCCAAGCCCTGGCTGGTGTAGCTCAGTGGATTGAACGCGGGCTGCGAACCAGGCATCGCAGGTTCGATTCCCAGTTAGGGCACATGCCTAGGTTGCAGGCCATGTCCCCCAGCAACCATACATTGATGTTTCTCTCTCTCTCTCCCTCTCTTCCCTCTCTAAAAATAAATAAATAAAATCTTAAAAAAAAAAAAAAAAAAGAAGTGACATAACCCCAGTGTGTCCTTCTCAGGGAATGCTCGAATCATGAAGTACTAGATCTTGAAGGGATCTCTGAGGCCAGCGATGCCCGCCTGTCCTGCCAAACTCTCAGGATACTTGTTAGGCTCAGGGGAGATGTTTTATGAATATCTCACTGGCTTCAGTGTAAAATAGTAATGTTACCTCATGTTACCGTTGGACAGATGAGGGACTTGAGGCCAAAGAATTCAGTGGTTTGCCTAAGGTTAGTGAAAGTTACAACCAAGAATCAAGATATGAATCAGGGCAGGAAACAATGTCTGTTGTTTTGTTTTGTTTTTTATACTACCGTCTGCCCAGCAGAGCACCTGGCATGGTCATTGCTTAGTAAATATTTATTGAATAAATGAATGAGAGAGTGAACCTGATATTTGCTCACTGTTATGTGTCTGCTAGCCACTCCCACTTAGAAAATGGCAAGCTTTGAATGTATTATAGTTGGGAGTTTGGTGGGTATTTAAGACTTTATCCCCTGAAAAATAACAAAAAAATTTTTCCACTTTATAAATCTTATGACTGTAGCTTAAGAAAGAGATAGCAGAAAAGAAATTATGAATTTTGCCCATAAACTTTGTGTCATCTGAGTTGGTTCTACTGTAGGCTAGTATGTTTGATGGAATGTCTTAACCAGAAAATAATCTTTGTTAATACTTGATGTTTTGCCTTAAATGCTGACCTCATTTTGGATAAAGAAATACAGGAAATTTTACTCTGATTCTTTTATTTATTTATTTTTATTTTAATGATTGTTCAAGTACAGTTTTCTCCCCTTTCTGATTCTTTTTTTATGCCTCCTTACTGTCCGTATGTGAAATGACCTTCCGTGATCTGCTTTCTCTCCTTTAAACTTTCATATTGGACTTTTGGCAGTAGCACAGCAGTATTGGTACAGAAGCATGACAGGGAGCTGCCCTTGATATTGAAGTCTGTGGTAGCAAACTGGATTTGTTTAAAACTGAAAGCCAAATTCCAAAATATTTTAATGAGAAGAAACCAGTAGTGAGGATTGCCTACTTGTCTGAGCTTATTCAGGTCACTGAGTAATCCAATGGAAGTACTGTACTTTCTCTTTAAGGATGAAGCCTGCCTGGTTACCATGGATATCCAAAGCCGTGTATATATATGAACATATATATCCGAGTTCCATGTGATGTTGGGCTTTGGATGCTTCAGAGAACTGCCTTTCAAACTGTTCATTGTGAACACTGCCACCCACACACTTGATTATGTAATGGCAGGATTTGTGCTTACTTACCTACAACTAGTGAGCTTTTATTTTTCTTCTATGGGAAGATGGAGGCAGTGCACTTTCAAATGACTGTCTCCCTTGACAAAGGCAGCTGGGAAGACTTGTGAAGCCAAAGATCAAGGAATAACTATCCTAGGAAGGAGATTTTATTTTGTGAGGGATTTTAGTCTCTCCTATTTTGTTTTTTCCTCTTTCCTACCTCATTTCCTTTCTGTAGGGGTCCTAAATATTATAACCTTGTTTTCAGGTTTTGGTTTTTAGTTATAGTAGTGCTCAGTAGTCCACTATATTTGAAGGAGCCATTATTTAAAATTTTTTTATTACTGATTTTTTAAAAAAGATTTTGTATATTTACTTTCAGAGAGAGGGCAAGGGAGGGAGAAAGAGCGAGAGAGAAACATCAATCAGTTGCCTCTCGTGCACCCCCAACTGGGGACCGGGCCTGCAACCCAGACATGTGTCCTGACTGAGAATCAAACCGGTGACCTTTCAGTTTGCAGGCTGGCGCTCAGTCCAGGTCCCCACCCCCAGCCAGGGCTATTACTGATTTTTAGAGACAGAGAGAGGGAAGGCGAAGGGGGAGAGAGAGAGAAAGAAACATCGATTTGTTGTTCCACTTATTTATGCATTCATTTGTTGATTCTTGTATGTGCCCTCACCGTATCGAACCCACATCCTTGGTGTTTTGGGGTGACGCTCTAACCCACTGAGACACCCAGCCAGGGCCCTGGAGCCACTGTTTTTAAAAGCCAACAGTTCAGGTGTAACATTTGTTCTCAGCTAACACTTGACATCTGACAACTCAGCCTTGGCATGGGAGGACTTTCTGGTAAACTAAAAATACATATACTTCTACATTTCTATGTATTATGTAAGACAGTTTTCCAGTTACTGCTGTGTGTGAGTGGGAAAAAAAGTCCCAGCTACCAGTCTGATGGCTTACTGTATTTGACAAAGGAATGATTATAGGCTCTGAGCTTCAGAATAGGCTTACAGTTTGAAGTGACAGTCTCAGGTCATTTACCCATAATGTGAATTAAGACCTTTTAGTATTTTAACCTAAAAGTATGTTTGTCTTTTATTAATTCTTGGGGGCTGAACTGTGGGAAAACAGCCAAGGGTTGGGCATGCTAATTTCTTCTCATGAGGCTTTTTGCTGTGCTTGCTGTGTATTATGGATCCATAATATGCAAATGTTTCCCATTGTTAATAAATGTTCTCTGAATATATCATAATAACTCCAGAGGGATCCATTATGGTATGAGTACATACTATGAATAATATCTCAAACTTAGCTGAGTCTTCATGGGTGGAAATACAGCAGAGGGCTAGATTCTCTAGCTTATCTGGGCCATTATGAGCCTCCTTTTGCTTATATATTATGTCTTAGACAGTGTAAAGCAGTTAACAAAATGTCTGGTTCTAATTTATTTTTTTTAATTTTTTAAAAGATTTTATTTATTTATTTTTTAGAGGGAGCAGAGGGAGGGAGAAAGAGGGAGAGAAACATTGATGTGAGGGAGAAACACCGATCAGCTGCCTCTTGCATGTGCTCTGACTTGGGACTGGGACCAAATCTGCAACCTGGGCACGTGCCCTGACCAGGAATTGAACCAGCAACTTTCCACTTTGCTAGATGATGTGCAACCAGCTGAGCCATACCGGCCAGGGCTGTCTGGGTCTAATTTAAAGTCCTAGAAACTTGAGGAATCTGCATAAGATTGTTCTGTGTGGGTCAGCTCCGGTCTGGTCCCTCACCATTCATTGGGGTTGTGGCTTAGAGAGTGGGAGCCATGGTGGGGTGGTTTCTCTCGGAAACAAACAGCAAGCAGCTAGGTGTGTAAAACTCATTTTTTAGGTTGTCCCAAACAATAATGTCCTCCTATATTCAGTCTGGTATTTCTTTTTAGGCTCCGTTTCGCTGAGGGTAAGGGATTAAGGAGTACAATTTGACTGTAGTTCTGCCTTAAATGTTTCCCCTTCCATCTTGAGTATTTCTAGCCTAAAGGCTTATTCTCAAATTGAACAAGATTTCTCCTTATTAGGAGTGAATTGTCATTTATTTTAAGCAGGAGACTCATCAAAGCAAAGCTCATTTATATTCAGTACAGATCTTTCCCTTAGGTACAAATCAAATTGACTTAAGAAGGACCCTGAACCATTTTGCATTTCTTGGAGCTAGAAGTGGAATCAAAATACCCTTTTTAGTACTGGAAGTGTTGGGGGAACACTTTGTAGAGTATATGATTGTCTAACCACTATGCTGTACACCTGAAACTAGTACAAAATAATATTGAATATAAA
This sequence comes from Tonatia bakeri, assembly GCA_004024845.1. Taxonomy (NCBI): domain Eukaryota; kingdom Metazoa; phylum Chordata; class Mammalia; order Chiroptera; family Phyllostomidae; genus Tonatia; species Tonatia bakeri. The sequence goes on along the minus strand of PVIA01002471.1, from coordinate 124,993 downwards.
CTGTAATTGAAAAAAATACCCTTTTTAGGATGTCGGGAGAAAAGCGCTATTTGTGAAGACTGGCCCTTCTAGATATGAGAGATGGGCATTGTGCTTAATCTTCGAAGTAGGAAGGGCTGTAGGGGTTTAGGAAGACTAGATAAAGATTTTATATTAAGCACTTGGTCCTCCCTGTGTTGTGGAAAAAGCTTAGTGATTTCCTTGTCTGCTGACAAATTGGCTATGGAGATAAAAGTGTTAAATAGTTAAATGCAGTTAACTGCATTTCATTGTTCTCTTGCAGTTATAAGTTCTGTGGAACTCCCACTGGATGCAGATGTACAGACCAGTAATCTACTGATAACCTTCTTGAAGTATAGCTCGATTGTCATGCAGGACACCAAAGGTAAGGAATGCTACTCTGGGGGCTCAGGAGGCAGGAGGAGTGGCAGGTAGCTGCTTAGCTAGAATGAAGGAGCAGCATTAACCCTTTGAAGCTTCCACAAGATGAACCATTGGGGCCTCCTGTGCAGGGAGATGGTCCTGATTACTGGAAAACAGTGGTTTCTCACTGCCAAGTGGTAGTTAGGTGGCGGTGGGAAAACCTGAAACTGGAGGCAGAGTGCTCCGAAATAGAACAGGGGGAAAAAAAGGTCTCTACAAAAACTAGCAAGTCATTTTAGCAGATTTTGGTAAGTAGATGCAAACTCTTTTGTGTGGGAAGTGGGGGGATTAGTATGCTTCAGGGAATTCCCTTCTGAGGACAAGAGCCGAAAGCACCAGCTTGTGGTGAGAAGTGGAGGACTGTCGCGCAGAGTGCAGTAGGAAGAGGTGAGATTCGCAGGGATTGTGTTCCTTACCACCTAAAACAGAGGTGTCAGTGCCCAGCTCAGAAACTTGGAGTGGAAAGTGGGAGAAAAATGGGTGATGGGAAAGTGTGAGTTTATTCTGTCTGGGTTCCTGTTCTTTCTGTTTATGATTTTTCTATGGTCTTTTAATTGGTGGTAAGGGAGTAGAATCTTTGGGCTGGCAGTGAGAAGGGATTGGGAGGAAACCCAGCAAATTCTATTCGTATATATTTCAGTTTTGTCTTATTTTAACTCAGTTATTTTTTTATACTGGATGTATGTGTTCATAATTTTTATTTATTTCTATTATTTTTATTGTGAAATACAAATAACATAAAATTTACCATTTTGTTCATTTTAAGACTACAGTTCAGTGGCATTAAGTACATTTAATTGTGCTGCCATCACCACTGTCTCCTGAACTCTTTTCATCTTGGGAACTGAAATTCTGTGCGCATTAAACACTGACTACCCATTCTCCATGTTCTCCCCTTTCCCCAGTCCCCAGCAAACAGCATTCTGCTTTTTGTCTTTATGAATTTGACTCCTCTAGGTACCCTCTTGTAAGTGGAACATACTCCAGTTTTAAGATTCTCTGGAAATAAACCTTTTTGGTAGCATTTTTCCTCCCATTTTTTTTCCAATATACAGAAAAGTTGAAAGGATCATACAGTGTATATAGTGAGTGATCACTCACATACCCATTAACATTTTGCCAAATTTGGTTTGTCCCTAAATGTCTTCATGTGTTATTATTTTGGCTGAATCATTTTAAAGTAACATGCAGACATCATTCTACTTACACCTTGAGTATGTTAAAATTAAGTACATTTTAATTTGTATGTTAAAATTAAAGACATTTTCCAAGGCCCTGGCTGGTGTAGCTCAGTGGCTTGAGCGCAGGCTGCTAAGCAAAGGGTCGCTGGTTTGATTCCCAGTCAGGGCACATGCCTAGGTTTGCGGGCCAGGTCCCCAGTAGGGGGCATGTGAGAGGCAACCACACATTGATGTTTCTCTCCCTCTCTTTCTCCTTCCCTTCCCATTTCTCTAAAAATAAATAAGTAAAATCTTTAAAAAATTATAAGAAAAGGATATTTTCCAAGATATTCATTATTATAGCTAAGAAAATCAATAATAGCTCCCTAATATTGTGTAATATTCAGTCCATATTTAGTTTTGCCAGTTATCCCAAAAGTGTTTTTTATAACTGATAGTTTTTAACCACACATAGTGGTTTAATATCGTTTTATTCAGTACCCACTGGTTAATCTAGTGGGCTTCTCCCATTTACAAGGATTTTTTTTCCTGATTAAAAAAGTAATTGGAATAGTATTTGTTAAAAATTAAAACATTCCAGCAATGGTTAACTAACAAAGTGAAATTCCTTTGGAATTAAGCTCTTTAGAGTTAATCATTATTAACAGTTTGGTGTATATTCTTCCTTTATAAGCCTTTCTTGTAAGAATCTTTAAATTCTACTTTAGAAGCCAACTGTTTTGTCTGTTCAGTAATTGAAGTTTGGGTTCTTAAATTATAGTCCATGAATAAGCTTCAGATTCCTAGATAACAAAAAAAAAACAGTGTAGAAGCAAAATTTCTAAAATACTATTACTTTTGTCACTTTACTTTTATGAGAAGAGACTAATACTTTGCGAGGTGGTTTAAGATTCATTTAAGGTGTAAAGTGTACTTGAGAAGGCTCTGATTTGCCAAGTGGGTAGGGCAGGTTTCTGGTATGAGGGTTTTCAGGGATTCCAGAATGGAGCTGAAAGGCTGTGTGAGAGAGTAAGACCAGGATGTGGGGGCTTGGGAGTCAGAAGGAAACACTGGTAGACAGATAGAGAACTAAAAGATAAATATGGGAAATAAATTGCCAGAGTTAAAAGGAGCCTGGGTGTTCAGAATCTAAATCTTGTTATACTCAGACATACTTTATTAGCTCTTGGAGATTTCCTACAAGCTTAGACTTTTTTCTTCTGTTACGCCTTCTGAGTGTGCTCCTGCAAGGGAGACAGTTATATATATACAGGGATGAGTTACCTGCTAGTGGTCCATGCTACAGGCTCCTCCTACACAGAGCAGTTCATGGGGAGCTGCAGAGGGGGTGAGCCTCTGAGACTTGGTACCTGAAGTCAGGCAGGGAAGGATGATGAGACTCTTGTGTGTCAGTGTTTCCTGAGGCCACTGCTTCTCCTTCTGCAAAGGGGTAATCTCTTCCTTTCTCTCGACGTATCACAGCAAAGAGAAACTGTAGATGTGACTCTGAAAACGATCTTTTAGCTTTGTGTGATATAATATAGTGAATTGAGGCCCTGGGAACTCATTTTTAGCTTTCATGATTATGTAAACCTCTTTGCCCTGGTCACTTTGCCATCCATGAAATGGAAGGCAAAATTGAGGGCAGAATAATTACATATGGGTTGCCTCAGGCTCTCTCTCTCTAAACATAGGCTAGATTAGGTCTTTGCCAACAGGCAGTCTAAATATGGCAAGGGGCAAGGTTAGGTATGATGAAGCATTAATTTCAAAAATGGCTCCTGTGTGGCTTCATTGGACTGGCTTTCTTCTTGTCTCTTAAGCTTGTGACCTTCTGCATGCCCTGGCTAAAGAGATCTCGTTTGGGGGAGCATAGAAGCCATTTTTTTCTTGGCTCTGCTTTCCCTGTCTTCCCACACCCTCGGATATTATCTCTTTTCTTTGTCATATGACACGTATAAAATTTACTTTAAAAATACATACTTTTAATACCTGTGAATGTTGTTACAAAGTTTGTAAGTATAATAAATAGCATAAGTTATAATGTATAATAATAAAATGAGCATATGTGAACTTCCCACCCAGCTTAAGCAATTATTAATGCTGTTGAAGCTGCCTACCTGTGTGCCCCCTCCCCATTCACTCCTTTCCTCTCAATTCTCCATAATTTAGTGTTTATCTCTCCCTTGATTTGGCTCTACTTTCAAAGTCTTTTTTTCCTGAGGTTCTTCTGACTTAATGTTGTCAGCTTAAAGGAGAATCTGCTTAACCTTGAAAATAGACATTAGGCAAAAATATTTTAAAATACATGTTTATCTATATATAGACTTCAAGTTGATTCATCAAAGCCTTAACAGAAATGACATCTGGATGGTATGATTAAGCTTAGTTTTTATTGTCCTTTTCTGAATTAAAAATGTTTATAATGAGATATGTCTTATTTTTGCACTCAGAAACTTTGTTTTTTTAAGTGGAGAAGTAGCTGCAATCTTTCCTACAGGAGTTGCTTATCAGGTTTTGGGGAAGGGAAGATAATGCCCCAGGCAGAGGTGGAAGAGGCTCAGGATTTGCAGGGGCACAGGCAGGGGCACTTCTCCTCTGACTGCCCAGGGGCTGTGGTGCAAGATGTGGGGAGTGTCAGCTAGGGACTGTCCTCATGCAGAGGAGAGACAAATGTATCTCTGCACTGTAACCCCCATCAGGCTTTCTCCTTGTCAGGTTTTCGGTAATAGATTCCATCTTCGAGGAAGCAGCAGGTTATCTGTTCATAGATCTTCTCTCCAGAATGAACTTCAATCTGGAGCCTGTCAAAGCTAATTTGAAACATCGTTAGCCATTTGTCTATTTTGGATGAGCTGGAATGACCTTCTTCTTACCTCCATTTCACCCCTTCACTCACAAAGATCGTGGAAAGTAAATAAGCTTTGATGGTTCTGGTAATTGGAGAGGATGGAGTAGCTCTTTCCTGGTCATGCGTGTGGGCTGAGAGCTGTACTATCGAGGTTGTTTTCTTCTTTCTTAACAACTAGAATGTGAGTTTTGGGAGACAAGAGTCCTTTGTGTTGTTCAATGCTCTATCTCTTGTGCCCAGTGCAATGCCTGCTACATAGCAGGTACTAAGTAAGTATTATAGAGTGAACGACTTTGGCAGGAAGAAAAATGATCAAGAGCTCACAGCTTCCATGTTTGTAAGTAATGTACACAGTGTAAGGAGAAGCCTGAGCTGGACCCTGGTCTCCAGTTAGTTTCTTTCTGATTCCACTACAAGTTTGCTGTGAATAGTAAGGCGGGGATAGACAGCCATGCTTGTAGCTGGTGAGTGGGGAGGGGTTGGAAAGGGAATGGACCTGTTGAGAAGCAAAGTCTGATTTGGAAGCAAAGGGTGTGGCCCTGATTTGGGCCACAGTAGAACCGTTACAGTAATTGGATGCCTCCCAGGAGGGCAGTTAGCTGTCAATCAGAATATTTAAGAAAAAAATCTCCTGGAGGAATTCTTGCCTGAAAAAGCAAGAATTACTGTAGTAGAACTTTGGTTTTCATTTGTGAATTATGTGGGAAAAAATGTGAATGTTCTTTTTGATGATACACGTCTTCGTTCTCTGTAGAAACATGGTCTGGATGATTTATGGAGAAAGGTTTTATTTTCATTTGACAGATGAGCACCGGCTTCACAGCGGCAAACTGTGTCTGATCATCCTCACGTGTATTGCAGAGGTAAGTTTTGCCAGTTCCCTGGTGTTAGCTAATTTCTTACAAAGTGCTAGCTTTTTCTGCCCTTCCGGTCCATTTCCTGACAGTGAGGGCCTTAAAGCTTTGGAGAGAAAATGTGCCCTCTCTCCTCCCGCTAGAATGTAAGCTCTGATAGCAGGTATTTTATCTCCTTCACCAGTCTATTCTCAGTGTCTGCCACATAGTAGAGGCTCAGTTAGTATTTACCGTATGAATTAATAATGAATTATGATATAACTGCTATAATTGAGAACTTTTTAATAGTTTAAAACAAGAGACTTAACCCTCTTTAGAAAAGATAATTCTGCCCCTTTGCAGCTGCTCATGTTGGATCTTTTCCATTTCACAAAAGGAGAAAAGGAGCTCAGGTTTCCTGTGGGGGGAGGTGGAAAGAAAAGCCGAAGAAGGGCAATCGGAAAGCTGGGCCGAGTGCAGTTTCCTGAACTAAGAGCCTGAGGAGTTAAAGAGGTGCTTTGGCTTTGTAAGGTGGTACTTTTTGCTTGTATTAATTGGGCCGGAACTTACCCCGAATGTTGGTGGCCACACAGGTGTGGCAGAACTTGAGTCAATTTAGAGCTAAATTTGTGACTTCAACCTTCCCCTTCATTAAAACAGTAAAGGTGGTCCACGTGGAGTAGAGAGAGATCTCTCTCACTTTCCCCTTGTGTGCTTTCTGTGAAAAGCTGACCTGCTTCTCACCAGTAGGGACAGCTGGTTATAGAAGAGCTGCTGATTAGCAGTGGGTCTGGTGTCACTGCTTTTCAAAAATCTTTCTAAGAAAATCTTTAAATGAGTTGTTTTTCACAAATTGTAATGGTTCTTAATAATTGGAGTCTGTAGACATATCAAATCTTCAGCTAAGATGTTGGGAAGGGGTCAAGGGATGTTTCTTACCCATCCACGGTGAGAGGTTTGTGATTTCCCATTAGTCTTCAGGCAAGCCGGAGATAGACGGGGTCTTGCATACTGCCATGCTGCCTGTGTGGCTGTTTCTCCTGCATGCCAACCCCATTCCCAGTGGACCGCAGACTTTTTTTCTCAATTGTAGATCCCCACGTGGAGCTTGCACTTGTATCCTGCAGCCCCTATGAAAACCTTCAAGCTGTTACAAACAGAGAAGGCTCCTTGGGCAGATGGGAAGGAAGAAAGAATAGGAAAACAGGTTCCTCTCAGCATTTTCTTCAAGTCCCTGTGCCTTTAGTTCTTTTTTTTTTAAATCCATATCCAAAGATATGTTTATTGATTTCAGAGAAAGGAAAGGAGTGAGAGAGGGAGAGGGGGTGGAGAGAGAGAGAGAGAGAGAGAAATATTTATGTGAGAGAGAAACATTGATTAGTTCTGTGTGTGCCCTGACTATCGAACCCGCAACCTAGGTATTTGTCCTGGCTGGGAATTGAACTCACAATCTTTTGGCGTGTGGGATGATGCTCCAACCAACTGAGCCACCTGGCCAGGGCCTTGTGCCTTATTTTTTTTTGTTTGTAATTTGCTCCGAGATATTTGACTAGTTAGGGACGCAGGATTACTCCAAAGTAAAGTCTCATGGCTTACAAGGGAGGATCCCAAAAAACCCAGAATTTATTTATAAAAAAATTGTATTTATTCCTACACGTTTAAACTTTGGTCATCTTCAAAGTACTCCATTTGATGCAATATACCTATCCAGACATTATTTTTCACTGCTCAAAACAGTTTTTGAACTCAGTGATTTTGATGCCATTTAGTGCTTCTGCTGTTTTTTTTTGTTGTTGTTGTTTCACCTCTTCCACATTGGCAAAACATTTCCATTTGAGGACCTTTTTCATGCAGGAAACCAAAAAAAGTCACTGGTGGGTGGGAGGAGATTAGGTGAATAGGAAGGGTGGGGCCCAGGGGTCATGCCATTTTTTTCATGTGCTTAGTAAGTCACCCATCATGAAATGGGCAAACATGTTGAAAGATTCTTAAAAAAAAAAAAAATTCCCTGAAGCTGAACGCAACCTCTCACAGGAGTGGTACACTGATACAGAAGGGTTCCTAGAACACTCACCTAGTGGGAGAAGCCTGTACTACAGCGGACCTTCCCTCCAGAAGATAATTATGTTTTTTGGGGGGTCCCCCACTCATAAGTAGGGTTTGACATAAAGACTCTAGGCTCATCTCATTAGCTCTCTAACTGATCCTCGAAAGTAGTACTTAAAGTACAAGTGTTTGTAGGAAGTATGATAGATTATAAACTGAATTTCTTAAGTATAGCTCTCATTCCTTACTTTTCCCCTATATTTTTATTTTTATTAGGATCAGTATGCCAATGCATTTTTGCATGATGACAATATGAATTTTCGAGTAAACTTACATAAAATGGTAGGTATGACTCTTGTTTCTTGTTTTTTCCTTAGAGGAAATTTTTTGTGCGTTGGCAGGATTGGGGAGGATGAAATTGACCCCACCTGGAACAAATGTGGGTGGAATGTTTTGCCTGACCGCTGTTCAGTAGACCCAGGCCTCTTCTGGGGACTTTGTGTGCAGTGTGGAGTTATTTCTTTCTCAGGAGGGGTGGGAAGACCCACTGCCACATACCAGGGGCAGTGATTTTAGAATGCATCAGTGACACAGGTTGTAACAAGGCCTACGTCTTTTCTTTTCAAAATGTAGTATAATCTTTGTTTAGTTAAGACTAGATGCTACTTTGTTTATTCATTTGAGTATCAGGGGTGGGGTGGGGTGGGGAAATAGAATACGAAGGATCTAAGAAATTTCCTGAAACTTGGAGATATGTTCAAATTCCCATATAGAGGTTTTTATCTGAAGCTTACTTTTGTTTTTTTGTAGCTGCCACTTTTGCTGCCTCTTCAGAGTTACTTTGTCTTTTTTTCTTAAATATTATTTTATCGAAGAAAAATACCATTATACTTTTTGTTGTATTGTCACTTGTATAGATAAAATCAGGCTAAAAACAATAGCTTCCCCATTGTATAGTATGCTCCAGCACCCTTTAGAGCTGTTGTTTTGCTGTGAATTGTGTTTTTATCACAAGCTTGCATTGATAACTGAGAAGCATTCACAAGTCCTCCCTGCCCCACCCCACACCACCCCCACTGCTAGAAAAGGTAACAGCTCTGTCTGTAGTAGTGATTTTAAAAAAATACTTATTTACCTATTTTTAGAGAGAAGGGAAGGGAGGGAGAAAAACATCGATTGGTCGCCCCTCGCACTCCCCTATCTGGGGACCTGGGCCACAACCCAGGCATGCGCCCCATAGGGAAATCCAAGCCGTGACCTTTCAAGTTTGCAGGCCAAAGCTCAATGCACTGAGCCATACATCATCCAGGGCTATAGTAGTGATTTTATTTGCATGCAAACCATGGTGATGAACCATTGGATACCAGTTCAGGGGCCTATTAATTTCATTTCTTTTTTTTTTTTGAAGCCCATGAGGCACAGGAAGAAGGCAGCAGACAAGAACCTTCCCTGCCGCCCTTTAGTATGTGCAGTGCTGGGTGAGTATCATCGTGGTTGGCATTGTTCTGAGTCACTGACAGGATTTTCTCATTAAGATGAGGGTTGGATGCTGGCTGATACACTTTTTCCTTAAAGAAGTTTTACGAGTTATATTTCTTTCCTGGCCTAAGAAACCATGTTTTTTCTTAAGTTTGGTAAAGCAATTCCAATGAATGAAATGCTCAATTAAAGGGTGCTTTTGTTTAAAGGAAAAGATCTTTCCAAGGAGACAGATGGCTAAATCTGAGCTTGATACATGATTTACTTTTGTAAAATATCTTACTCCTGGTCAAGGTTTCAAATTCTTCCCTCCCTTTCTTGATTTGTATTGATGTGTCAGCTGGCCAAGAGGTTTTGAAGTTCAAGGTTCAGACATGCAAAACTTCCTCTGAGTAAATTAAGCTGAGGTGAGGCTGGCAGAGCTAACAGGTAACTTAGGCAATTTTGTCAGAATGCTGCATTTTCCTCAGGGGAATGATCTGAACTCTTAGTCCCATTTCATTTGGATATTCAGCCCAAGTTCCTACATTCTTGACTTTAGAACCAAGTGATTAAGACTACTTGATAAACTTCTATTGACCCAAAACCCCACAGACCGCTTTAGCCAATATCTGTCAAACCTAGTGTGACAGTGAGATGCGGTAGACAGAGCTTCAGATCCGGGTCTCTGGCTATGTGGATGTGATCCATCACGTCTTCTCTGCTCGCCTCATCCCTCTGTTCTCAGAATGTGATTCCCCTCTGGCGTTTTGTATCAGTACCATGGTATGAAATATCCGTACAGCGAAATCCCCTGTATCTGAATTTATTGGCAGGTCGAGGTATCCTTCTGGAACTAGGAGAGTGAACTAATGTTCTTGTTACTTTACAAGTGACAGGTGGTGAAAAGTGTTACAAAAAGTGCCTTAAGTAAAGTAAATTTAAGCATGTGGATGAAGATATGCTTAGTAAATGACACTCAGCAGAAGTGCAAGTTGTACTCAGAAGTTTTCTCCAATGCACAGGCAGGTAGTGAATTTCATTCTGATTGATTGACTTCTTCTCCTTTCCCCATTCAGACCTCATGGTGGAGTTTATTGTAACACACATGATGAAGGAGTTTCCTATGGATCTCTATGTGTAAGTACCACAGTCTGTTTAATGTGTGCACATTAGAGTTGAGTGATAGGAAATTTATAGCAAAGTTTTTTTTAAGATTTTATTTATTTATTTTTAGAGAGGGGAGGGGGGGAGAGAGAGAGAGAGAGAGAAACAGAAACATCAGTGTGCGGTTGCTGGGGGACATGGCCTGCAACCTAGGCATGTGCCCTGACTGGGAATTGAACCTGCGATGGCTGGTTTGCAGCCCGCGCTCAATCCACTGAACTACACCAGCCAGGGTGATATAGAAAAGTTTTTATGAAAAGAAACTTCAGGAAAAACAAATTTGTGTGTGGAGAAGTGTCAGAGAGCATCTGATGGCCTGGATTTATTATACATATTTCCAGAAGGGGGAAGAATACAATACGAACCACAATATGGATTCTGCACGTAGATCTTCATTATCACTTGTAGGCACATTGCGTGAGGAGCAGGGTGGATGCATTGAAGATATCCCTGGGCTTTGGCATCAAAGTCGCCAGCAGTAGTTAGAAGGTAGTGAAAGGTCAGAGAGATAGAGCTTCTGGTCCATCCTCGGTTTACATTGTCCTAGCTGTCTAGGCTCTGTTAAGTAGGCAGATTATGTATACAGAGTCCTTCCTCCTGATGAGGATCTGACTACCTCTCACAATTCTTAACAAACAGTACAACTAGAGGCAATTGAAAATCATATTTTAGTGAAGTTTAAGCCTTAAGGCTTTCTCTCTCCTTTGCTGTTTCTGCTTTCTTCTTATCTTTAATGTTCAAGAACAGCTATGCCACATTAGTGTGGTCCCAAATATGTATTGCATATTATCTTTGTTCCTTAAAAATCATCTGAATTGAGTCTGACAATAGAATTGGTACCACCATCTTTTTGAGCAAGAGAACAATTTGGTGCTTAGGAAGGAGGCTCAGTGTACCTCATTCTAATGCATAAAGGATCTAGGGAATATAAAGAATTTTCCTCAGCCCTGGCTGGTGTGGCTCAGTGGATTGAGTGCCAGCCTGTGAATCAAATGATCGCTGGTTCAGTTCCCAGCACACATGCCTGAGTTGCAGGCCAGGTCCCCAGTTGGGGGTGTGTGAGAAGCAACACACTGATGTTTCATTCCCTCTCTTTCTCCCTCCCTTTCTCTAAAGATAAATAAATATCTTTAAAAAAAAAAAGAATTTTGCTTGGAATAGAGTGGGCCGCCAGCTTTTTAGACTGCTTGCAAGCAATATAGTCTTTGTGTCCTAGGTCTTCAATAATGATACAAATTTTAATTTAGGTAAGTAGGCTGTAGTTTACATTTTTTTTTAAAAAGATTTTATTTATTTATTTTTAGAGAGGGAAGGGAGGGAGAGGGAGCGAGAGAGAGAGAAACATCAATGTGCGGTTGCTGGGGGACATGGCCTGCAACCTAGGCATGTGCCCTGACTGGGAATTGAACCTGCGATGCCTGGTTCGCAGCCCGCGCTCAATCCGCTGAGCTACACCAGCCAGGGCTTTGTAGTTTACATTTTAAAATATCTTTTGGGTATTTAGAATTAGCCTGATCCTTTATTTTAATTCAAAGACAATGAAAAGCTGCTTTTATAATGCTTAAGAGTTTTCTGCTTATTTTAGACGAGCTCTCTGAACCTCAGTACCTTAGGGATCAGATTTGTTTTGCTAGAGATTTTATTTCTAGCTTGATTATCTTACTATGTTCTAGTTTTAGGATATGCTATTTACTTTGTAGTGCATTATTACAGTCTCAGTTTTCTCATTTTCCAGGTAAGGAAACTCAGGCTCCAGAAACCCATTGCTCAGGTTTATTCTGTTAGTAAGCACCATTGCCTAGACTTGAACCCAAATATTCTTACCAAAAATCTTAGGCTGTTGCCATCCCTTCTCAGGTGTATTTAGTTATCTATTGCTGTGTCAAATTACCTCAAAACCTAGCGATTTAAAATGAACATGTATTTTTTCAGTTTCTGTGGTTCAAGAATCTAGAAGCAACTTAGCTGGATAGTTTTGGAATAGGGTTTCTCATGAGGTTGCAGTCAGAGTGTTAGCTGGGGCTGCAGGCATCTACTAGGGCTGGAGAGTGTGCTTCTGAGCTCAATTACATGGTTGTTGGTACACTTAGTTCCTTGCTACTTGGGCTTCTCTATAGGGTTGCTTGACATAGCAGCTGGCTTCCCCCAAAGCAAGTAATCTAAGAGAGAAAGAGAAAGAGAGTGAGAGCCTAGGACGGAAGCCATAGAGTCCTTTATAAACTAATCTCAGATGACCTACCGTTTCTGTTGGGCACACAGACCAACCCTGATACAAGTGGGAAGAGACTAAATAAGGTGTGAATGTCAGGAGGTGGGGACCAGTGCAGGCTGGCTACCGCAGTTGCACACGTAGTAAATTGCATCACCAAGATTGAAACTTAAGTCTCTCTGACCCCAGAGGCTATCCTCTTAACCACTACTGCGATAAGTGACAGAGAGTGACTAAGATATCAGAAGGTTGTTGCATTTGACCCGAGTCATAAAGAAATAGTAGGAGTTTTCCGTGTGGGGGAGGGGAGGGGGACACACTAACATGTTCAAGGGCTTGGAAGCTTGCATGTTTGGAGAACAGAAAGAAATCAGGATGATTAGAGTGTAGGGTGCATGGAGGAAGGATAGGAGAGTTGTAAGTAAAACCATTTCCTGAGATTAAGTGGATGATGGGGATGACATGATAAGATTGTGTGTTCAGTACATAGAGTTATCTGTATGTATCTGTCCACCTTAACCTTAATGTCATAGCCAGTGAACCTGGTCTACATGAAATACTTGAACTCCCTTCTCCACCTAGTTCCTAATGTGCTCTGTATTGCCTTGCTTTCTCAGTTGCTTTTTCCATCTGCTCCCTAATTTAATGTCCTGAGGTTAGGGAAGATGGAGAAGATAGTGAGGCATCAAGCTGACAGAGGCTAGGCAAAAGGTCCCACCCTCAGGCTGAATTCACTTTCTTCATTACTACCCATGGGCACATTTCTAGGTCTTCTGCTCCCCTCCCCCAATCCTCTTTCCACTGTTTGGAATTTGGAGCATCAAGTCTTTTTCAGGTGAACTTACCTGCTCCCAGCTGGGCATCAGGCCAGGTTGTTGTTCTACTTCTCATTATGTACTGCTTTTCAGCAGCATACAACAGATGAGAAGTTGAAAGCAAAATGAATTTCTACCATTTCTACCAGGTAAATTTATAATCCTCATGGTGAAATATGAAGAAATACAGAGTATAGAAAGACTTGATACTCAAAGCCAGAATCTGGGTCAGAAACGAAATAATTTCACATCTGTGTATAAATGCTGTATGTAAAGTAATAATGGGGGAAGGTGCTTAAATGTAAGCAAGAAAGTAAGCAAGCAAGCCAGAAAGAAAGGAAGGAAGGGGAGGAGGGAGGGAGAGAAGGAGGAAAGAAAGAAGGAGTTGGGAAAACTCAACTAGTTTCTACCCCTGGCTGTGCTCCTTGAGTCGCCCTGCCACTGCCATACTGCATAGGGTTTGGGATTACAGGAAAATAGTCTCTGAGAAGTAAACACTTTTTTAAGTTACTCTTACATGGAAAACTTGGACTTAGAAAAAGTCCAAGTTAGAGAGCCCCAGATCTGTGGGTAGGCACCAGAAGAAAGTAGAAACTTCAATGGATCTTGAAAGAAAATTTCAGGTTAAAGTAGAAGTGTCTTGTGTTGAAATAGGAAACCACAATATGCATGAAAGAAATTTGGAGTTATTCAGCTGGTATATAATTTTAAGATTGTAGCCATGTTAAAATTTCATTCTGCTTCATAAATCGAGTAAGTTGAGACCACAGAGCTAATGATGTTACTTTGGGTGGCTGCAGAGGTGGGAACAGAGCCTAGGAACAGTACAGGAGTGGATATGGATAGCCTTAGACCAGAGGGTGGTAGCAGCAGGGGTGGGGAACATAGGTAGTGTCTTGCTGCTGCTCCACAGTGGCTCAGTGTTGGGATGGCATTGTCAAAAGTGCCAACATGCAGGTAGTCTGTCTAGATCCAGGCCATGTGAGAAGTGCTGGCCTCCAGGAATGTGCTATGCATGGGCAGCATCCAGCCACCCTTGCTGGCTGCAACAAAGCTTTCAGCACCAGGGACCTAATGACTGTCAATTTAATGGGAAATTGACAGGAGAGTTTGTATATTCCTAAGTTAAATCATGGCTCAAATAAGGTTATCCCATAGCTAGTGACAACCACATCAAGCAGGAGATCATACCACAATTTCTAAAAATGAACAAATGATTTTGAAACTATTAGGATGATTTATGTTACAATTTATATCTTTTAGTAAGTAGTTTTTTTTTTAAGACTTTAGTTATTTATTTTTAGAGAGAGGGGAAGGGAGGGAGAAAGAGGGAGAGAAACATCAGTGTGTGGTTGCTTCTCATGTGGCCCCCACTGGGGACCTGGCCTGCAACCCAGGCATGTGCCCTGACTAGGAATTGAACTGGCAACCCTTTGGTTTGCAGCCCGCACTCAATCCACTGAGCTATACTAGCTAGGGCTGGTAAGTAGTTTTTAAAAAAATACATATTTTATTGATTACACTATTACATTTGCCCCAAGTTTTCTCCCTTTTCTTCCCTCTGCCTGGTACCCCCATTCCTTCCAGCAATCCCTTCCCGTTAGTTATGTTAATGGGCCATGCATATAAGTTCTTTGGCTTCTTCATTTCTTATACTGTTCTTAACACCCCCCTGTCCCATTTTGCACCTCCCAATTTGTACTTCTTATCCCTTGCACCTTTTCCCCCATTTTACCCCTTCCCCCTCCCAGCTGATAACCCTCCAGATGATCTTCATATCTATGGTTCTGCTCCTGTTCTGCTTGTTTGCTCAGTTTCTTTTTTAGATTCAGTTGTTGACAGTTATGCATTTGTTGCCATTTTAGTGTTCATAGTTTTGATCCTTTTCTTGTATAGTTCCTTTTAACATTTCACTAATAATGGCTTGGTGATGATGAACTCCTTTAGTTTTACCTTGTCTGGGAAGCACTTTATCTGCCCTTCCATTCTAAATGATAGTTTTGCTGGATGGAGTAATCTAGGTTGTAGGTCCTTGCTTTTCATCACTTTCAATACCTCTTGCCAGTCCCTTCTAGCTTGTAAAGTATCTTTTGAGAAATCAGCGGACAGTCTCATGGGAACTGCTTTGTAGGTAACTCTCTGTTTTTCTCTTGCTGCTCTTAAGATTCTTTCTTTATCTTTAACCCTTGGCATTTTAATTATGATGTGTCTTGCTGTGGTTCTCTTTGGGTCCAACTTGTTTGGGACTCTTTGTGCTTCCTGGACCTGTTTGCCTATTTCCTTCATGAAATTAGGGAAGTTTTCTTTCATTTTTTTTTTTCAAATAAGTTTTCAACTTCTTGCTCTTCCTCTTCTCTTTCTGGCATCCCTATGATTCGGATGTTGGCACATTTCAAGATGTCCCAGAGGCTCCTTATAATATCCTCATTTTTAAAAAATTCTTTTTTTTCTTTTTGCTGTTCTGGTTGAGTGCTTATTTCATCCTTATGTTTCAAATTGTTGATTTGAATCTTGGCTTCATCCCCTGCACTGTTGGCTCTCTGTGGAATTTTCTTTATTTCACTTAATGCAGCCTTCATTTCTGCTTGGGTCTTTTTTTTTTCTTTAAGAGAGCAAGAGAAACAACAATGTGGGGTGGCCTCTCATGTGCCCCCTACTGGGGACCTGGCCTGAAACCCAGGCATGTGCTCTGACTGGGAATTGAACTGGTGACCCTTTGGTTCGTAGACTGGTGCTCAATCCACTGAGCCACACCAGCCAGGGCAACGCGGACCTTTTTTTATGTTGTTGTAGTACTTAATGAGTTCTTTGAACATCCTGATAACCAGTGTTTTGCACTCTGTATCTGATATGTTGCTTTTCTCTGTTTCATTTAGTTCTTTTTCAGTGGTTTTGTTCTGTTCTTTCATTTGGGCCATATTGCTTTGTCTCCTCAATTTGGCAGCCTCCCTGTGTTTGTTTCTGTGTATCAGGTAGAACTGCTTTGACTCCCTGTCTTAGTGTAGTGGTAAGTAGTTTTGATACAGTTTAGTTTATTTAGAGAATGAAGGAACTAAAATTTTTTTTTGATGTATATGTTGATTTATGTATTCATTTATATTTCTGTATAGTTTGTAAAGTATTTTTAATATCACTCTTGAAGACACTGAAGTCTTTCCACAAAGGTCTGTTACATAGTTCTCTCATAAAATTCTATCTTAAAGGCTCTGACCTAGAGCTACAGGATGTGGGAAGAACAGAGAGATGCAAATAAGAGACAAGGAGAATAGGCAAGTAGGTTAGCAGAGCAGGCCCACTGTTGGCGATATTTTTGAAAACTTTCAGGATTTTAACTTGTAAATTTCATTTACTTCATTTGTGTCTTTGATATGTCATCCAGCAGTTTGGTTTCTCTAGCTAGTGTTTTTGGCTCTCATACCACGGAGAGGTTTGTAGTGGTTTTTAAATTGTTGTTTATTTTGTGTTTTTTTTTTCCTCCTTTCCTCTTCCTCCTTCTCCTTTTTTTCTTCCTCCTCCTCCTTTTAATTGTTTGTAGAGAGAGAGGAAGGAGGAAAGGGAGAGAGAAACATTGATTTGTTGTTTTGCTTATTTATGTATTCCTTGGTTGTTTCTTGTATGTGCCCTGACGGGGGATCCAGTTCACAACCTTGGTGTTTCAGGATGGTGCTCTAACCCACTGAGCTACTTCTTTTCATTTCTGCTAAGAGGCCCAAGAAAATTAGCTACCCCCATTTTTGCTTGATTCTATGAATTGTTGGATTGGTACTTTACAGATTGATATGGTATCTACTGAAGTTAGTATGATCTCAGGGTACTCTTTGTCTCAGATTAAAGCCATAGACCCTGCGAAAGTTTCAGTCCTGCCACTAGAAGTATTCTTTACTTGAAGCTGTCATTCAGTTGAATTGCCATTAGACATATTAGGTAGAAGGGAGCCTCTTTTTTGCTTTGCTCTTTTGCCTTGCTTATTTCGTCTCTTGTATTCGTTTTGCCTGTCTCATTCTTTTACATCAGAACAGTTTCAAGAGGAAGAGTCTCTTTCATTTGCCTGAAATTAGCAGATTATCTGGGTCCACTTTACAGGAACTTGACAACCTAATTCTAGGAAGACTGAAGTACTGGATATTTAGTTGATATGCAGTCAATATTTGTTGAATAGATAAATGAAGAGATAGGTCTGACACTTCTTTTTAATCTTTGATTTGTGTGATGTGCCTGGAGCTTCAGCAGGGTATATATAGTCCAAGTTTTGGGTCTCTGTTTCCATCCACCCCCACAGCCCCCACCCACTATTCTCTGTATATATTTGCCTATTTTGGACATTTTATATCAGTGAGATTATATAATATATGACCTTTTTGGACTTTTACTTAGCGTAATGTTTTCAAGCTTCATCCACGTTGTAGCATATATTAGTACTTCATTCTTTTTTTATGGCTAATTAATATTCCATTTTATAACATACTCTATTTATTTGTCCTTCAGTCGCTAGATAATCGGGTTATTTATACCTTTGGCTATTATGAATAATGCTTCTATGGACATTCATGTACAAGTTTTACTGTGGATATATGTTTCATTTTTCTTGTGTATATACCTAGTAGTGAAAGTGGTGGGTTATATAGTACTTTATGTTTAACATTTTGAGGAACTTCTGATCTGTTTTCCAAAGGGGTTGTACCATTTTACATTTCTACCAGCAATGTATGAGGGCTCCAGTTTCTCTATTTCCTCACCATAGACAAAGTTTTTGTTTTTACATGGACTTCCTCCCCTTTTGACAAAAGTAGAGGGGCATTTACACTATCATTTCTTAAAACCAGTTAAATCTTGAGAACTTATATTGTTGGTTTACAGGTTAACATATTAGTTCTCTTTATTCTCTCATGATTTGCCCATTGTGTTTCTAGACCCCCAATGCCAACGAATTATAAACAATTGCAGTGGAAAAAAGTTTGAAGACTTTTGACACATGCATATATCCTTGTAACAAATGATCCCAGATAAGATAGAAACACATTTCTATTCTCTAAAAAGTTCCTTAGTGCCCTTTTCTAGAGGATGCTAAAATTTTTATAAATGATTTTGCTTTAAATGGTGGGGTTTTTTAGCTGCAAAGGTAAAATATAGTTGTAGAAATTTTGGAAGAAATAGAAAAAGAGAAAGAACAGAATTTATCTATAATTCTTTAGCCCAAAAAAGACAAATACTATTAACATCAAAATTAACTTTATTCAGTGGAGTCTTTAGGGTTTTCTATGTGTAATATCATGTCACCTGTGAATAATGACAGTTTTACTTCCTCCTTTCCAGTTTGGATGCCTTTTATTTCTTCTTGTCTGATTGCCATGGCTAGTACTTCCAGTTCTATGTTGAATAACAGTGGTGGAAGTGGACATCCTGCCTTGTTCCTGATCTTAAGGGAAATACTTTCAGTTTTTACTCATTGATTATCATGTTTGCTGTAGGTTTGTCATATATGCCATTACCATATGAGGTATAATCCTCCTATTTCCACTTTGCTGAGAGTTTTTTTTTTTACTATTAATGGGTGCTGGATTTTATCAAATACTTTTTCTGCATCTATTGATATGATCACGTGATTTTTTAAAAAAGATTTTCTTTATTTATTTTTAGAGAGGGAAGGGATGGAGAAAGAGAGAGAGAGAGAGAAACATCAATGTGCAGTTGCTGGGGGCCATGGCCTGCAACCCAGGCATGTGCCCTGACTGGGAATTGAACCTGCAATGCTTTGGTTCGCAGGCCGCGCTCAATCCACTGAGCTACGCCAGCCAGGGCTGATCACGTGATTTTTATTCTTCATTTTTTTACATGATGTATCATGTTTATTAATTTGTGAATATTGTTTCAACCTTGCATTCCTGGAATAAATTCCACTTGATCGTGGTATATGATCTTTTTAATGTATTGCTGGATCTGGTTAGCTAATATTTTGTTGAGGATTTTGACATCTATGTTCATCAGGGATATTGGCCTATAAATTTCTTTGTAGTGTCTTTATCTGGTTTGGAATTAGGATAATGCTGGTCATGTAAAATGAACTTAGGAGTCTTCCCTCCTCTTGAAATGTTTGAAGTAGTTTGAGAATGATGCGTGTTAATTTTACTTTGAATGTTTGGTAAAATTCTCCTGGGAAGCCATCTGGTTCAGGACTCTTGTTTGCTGGGAGTTTTTTGATTACTGCTTCAATTTCATTAGTTGTAATAGATCTATTCAGGTTTTTTGATTCTCCCTGATTCAGTTTTGGAAGTTTGTATATTTATAGAAATGTATCCATTTTGCCCAGTTTGTCTAATTTGTTGGCATATGGTATTTTCTTGCAATTTCTGGTATTTCCATGGAGTCAGTTGTTATTTCTCTTCCATTTCCAATTTTACTTATTTGTATCCTCTCTCTTTCTTTCTTGATGAATCTGGTTAAAGATTAGTCAATCTTGTTTATCTTTTTAAAGAACCATCTTTGGTTTCATTGATTTTTTTTTTTTTTTGTCTGTGTCATTTATTTCTGCTCTGATATTTATTTTTTAAATACAAATTTTAGGGATATAATTATTTAAAAAAAATTATTTTTATTGTATTTTTTCCATTACCATTTACCCGCATACCCTCTTCTACTTCTCCCCAGCCCCACAATCACCACACTGTTGTACGTGCCCTTGAGTTCTTTCTGTTTTTTTCTTCGTCTTCTTTGCTAGATTCCTCTACCCCCCAATCCTGATCTTTATTACTTCCTTCCTTCTACTTACTCTGGGCTTTGCTTGTTTTTGTTTTTCTAGTTCTTTTAGGTATAGGGTTAGATTGTTTACTTGAGATTTTTCTTGCTTCTTGAGGTATGACTGTAATGCTATGAACTTCTCTCTTAGGACTGCTTTCACTGTGTCTTATAGATTTTGGGTTGTTGTGTGTTCATTTTCATTTGTTTCCAGGTAATTTTTGATTTCTTCCTTGATCTCATTCAGTGTTTAATAACATCTGTTTAGCCTCCATGTGTTTGAATGTTTTTCAGTTATTAAAAATTTTTATTTCATTTTTGATTTTTAGAGAGAGGGGAAGTGAGGGGGAAAGGGAGAAAAACATTGACGCATGAGAGAAACATCTGTTGTTGCCTTCCATATGCTCCCTGACTGGACATTTGAACCAGTGACCTCTCAGTTCACAGGATGACGCCCAACCAACTGAGCCACACTGGTCAGGGTAGTTTTTCAGTTTTTTTATTGTAGTTGATTTTTAGTTTTGTACTATTGTGATCTGAGAAGTTGCTTAGTATGATTTCAGTCTTCTTGAATTTATTGGGACTTACTTTGTCCTAACGTGGTCTTCCACCAAGAAACTACAAGGTCTAATAAATAAATTCAGTAAAGTAGCAAGGTACAAAATTAATATTCAGAAATCAGTGGCATTTTTGTATACCAATAATGAACTATCAGAAAGAGAAATTAAGAAAATGATCCCATTTACTATTGCAACAACAACAAAAAGGTATGTAGGAATAAATTTAACCACGGAGGTGAAAGATCTGTACTCAGAAAACTATATAACATTGGAGGAAGAAATTGAGGAAGATAGAGATAAGTGGAAATATATACCATTTTCATGGATTGGAAGAATTAAGATCATTAATAATGTTCATACTACCCAAAGCAATTTACAGATTTAATACAATTCCTATTAAAATACCAATGGCATATTTCACAGGTGTAGAACAAATATTCCAAAAATTTATATGGAACCCAAAACAACCCTTAATAGCCTCAGCAATCTTGAGAAGGAAGCACAAAGTTGACGGTATCACATACCTGATATCAAACTACTACAAGGCCGTTGTAATCAAAATAGCCTGGTATTGGCATAAGAACAGGCAGATAGATCAATGGAACAGAGTAGAAATGCCAGAAATAAACCCATGCCTTTATGGTCAATGAATATTTGACAAAGAGGGCAAGAGCATGCAATGAAGTAAAGACAGTTTCTTTGATAAATACAAATTGGAGGAGATAATTCTTTTTTAACAATTTATTTTTATTGCACTTATTACCATTTACCCTCCCATACTGTCTTCTACCTCTCCCCCAAAACCCCTTATCACCACTGATGTTGTTGGGGTGTGAATACTGTTGAATGTTCCTGTGATCTAGAACAGCACTGTCCAATAGAATTTTTTATGACAGTAGAAGAGTTCTATATCTATCCTGTCCAAAATGGCATTGGGAAAATTGGACAGATACATGCAAAAAATGAAACCAGACCATGAACTTAAACTATACACAAGAAAAAACTCAAAATGGATTAAAGACTTAAATGTAGACTTGAAACCATAAAAATCATAGAAGAAAACACAGGCAGTAAAGTCTCAGACGTCTCTCATTGCAAAATTTATGCGGATCTATCTCTTAGGGCAAGGGAAGCAAAGGGAAAAACAAACCAATGGGACTAAATCAAACTTTAAAAAGCTTTTGCACAGCAAAAGAAACCATCAACAAAATGAAAAGGGAACCCACTGTATGTGAGAACATATTTGCCAATGTTATATCTGATAAGGGGATAATTTCCAAACTATATAAATAACCTATATGACTCAACACTGGGAAGACAAACAGTCCAATGAATAAACAGATGAAGGCCCTGCCCAGGTAGCTCAGTTGGTTAGAGCAGCATACTCCCCGGTCAGGGCACATACATGAGTCAGCAAATGAATGCATGTGTAAGTAAAACAACCAATCAATGGTTCTCTCTCTGTCTCTCAAATCAGTAAAAAAAAAAAAAATGGACAAAGGACCTGAATAGACACTTCTCCAAAGAGGACATACAGGTGGTCAGTAGGCGTATGAGAAAATGCTCAATGTCACTAATCATCAGAAAGATGCAAATAAAAACCACAATGAAGTATCACATCATACTGCCGGAATAACTACCATCAATAAATCAACAAACAAGTGCTGGCAGGGATGTGGAGAAAAGGGAACTCTTGTGCACTGTGGGTGGGACTGCAGTCTGGTGCAGCTGCTGTGGAAAACAGTATGAAGTTTCCTCAAAAAATTAAAAATTAACTGCCTTTTGACCCAGTTATCCCACTTCTGGGAATAAATCCTAAGAATCCCAAAACACTAATTCGAAAGAATATATGCACCCCTTTGTTCATTAACTTTAATTACCTTCTTTAAGGCCTTATGTCCAAATACAGTCACATTGGGAATTAGGGCTTACAACAGACGAGTTTTGGAAGGTTGTAATTTAGTGTATAACATGTGCAGTGGTTTACTTTCTGTTCTCTCAGCAATGGACATTCTTCCCAGAGTTGTTTCCAATAAGATGATGGTCATGAACATATTTTTGTATAAAGGTTTTTTTTTTTTTTTTTCATTTTTTCTTTCGCACTCTGGCTTACAGCTAAATTCTCTAGAGTGGTGTAAGTGGGTCAAAGGATGTATTATTAAGACTATCAATAGAGATTGCCAAGTTGCCTCCTAAAAAGGCTCTACACCAATTATACTTTCTCTAAGAATGTACAAGTGGCTGTTTTGCTGTACCTTTGTCAGCATTAAAGTCTATTATTAATTTGATATGCAAAAATGGAATCTATTTTAAGTGAATTTAAACATTGCAGAAAAATGTTAACTTACCATATTTTGCCTCTTGTTGGGGGGCTGGGTGAATTCATTGTCCATTTCTTTGTCCATCTTTCTTATTAGGGGTATTATTATGTTTTCTTGATCAATTTGTATAAATAAATATATATATAAAACACAGTAATCCTTTCATGTTATTTGCTGCAAGTGTAATTTCCCAAATTGTTTGGCTTTTAATTTTAGTCTTCACAATTTTTTTCATCAAATGAGATTTTCAGTTTTAGTAAGTAAATTTCATTAGTATTTTGTACCTTCATCTATGACTTTTTTTTTTAAGATTTTATTTACTTATTTTTAGAGAGGGAAGGGAGGGAGAAAAAGAGAAAGATAGAAACATCAATGTGTGGTTGCTGGGGGACATGGCCTGCAACCTAGGCATGTGCCCTGACTGGGAATCGAACCTGCGATGCCTGGTTCGCAGCCCGCGCTCAATCCACTGAGCTACACCAGCCAGGGCCATCTATGACTTTTTAAGCTTTCAAAACCCTCCCCAGTCAGACATGAAAAAACATTTTTTGGTCAGGTTTCTAGTGTTTAAAAATGTCTTCCAGCTCAGACCACTGACTGCTTATTCAGAAATACTGTCAAAAACATATGTTGGCGGGATGTGAATACAGTTGAATGTTCCTGTGATCTAGAATGGCACTGTCCAACAGAATTTTTTGTAGCGATAGAAAAGTTCTATATCTGTGCTGTCCAGTATGGTAGCCCCTCACCATATGTGGCTACTTGATACGTGGTTGGTGCAACTGAAGAACTGAATTTTTGTTTTAACTTTTAATGTAAATAAAAAAGTTAATTTCAAATTAATTAAAATAAATTTATTTAAATTTTAATTGAAATTAAAAACAAATTTAAATAGATCTATGACTTAGGATCATTAATGTAATTTTGCCCTGGTTTGTAACTGTGAATGGAGTAATCTAATTCTGGTCCATTCTTCTTCCAAGGAAAGATACTGAAGGGAATGGTGTCTATAGTGCCTAATTGAGTATTGATCTATATATAGTTATAGCCCCCTTTTCCTCCTGATAAGGGGGATCATCACAAGCAGTGTGTGTATATATGTGTGTGTTGGGGAAGATATTTAGCCACTGGAAGGCTGCTGGTAGAGGTTCTTTTCTTTTGCATGTGTATGGATTCATATTCAGCATTGTTAGTGGCCTTAGCAAAGCTGCCTCACTAAAGAAAGGGTATCTTTGGTAAGTTGCACTGTATTTTTAGGCTTACCTCAGTTTTTACTTCTCTCTGTTACAGACGCTGCATTCAGGTAGTACATAAGCTACTCTGCTACCAGAAGAAGTGTAGAGTGCGCCTGCATTACACCTGGCGAGAACTCTGGTCAGGTAACTTTCTCCTTTTAAAAATTCATCCTCTTTTCCTATATCTTTTATGAGTGCTTAGGCCTGGACATAACATGAATTTTTAAAAAAACTTTTTAGTTTGTTTAGGATGCTTCTGTTTTCATGTATATATTTTTTGTCATTTTAGCCTTGTCTACTCCAGACCTGGGCATGTCAAATATCTCTTCCATACTTTCTATCATATTCCCTCTCCTCCCTCTGTTTTTTGTCAGCTGTTAGAAACAATTGAATATTTCTTGAGTTCCAATGTATCTTATGAGTAAGAGAGAGGAGTCAGTACAAACTTGGATTCTTCCTCGATTCCATTTGGTAGCAGCATATGGACTGTCGGGAGGCTTCTGTGTGTTTCTTCAAGATGAGTAATCTCAGGAGGAATGTCATAGGGAGAGGGGGTGGAGAGGGGGCGGAGAGATGGGGGAATCCTGTTCTTTGTGTTACATCTGGCATTATTACTGTTTACAGACACTGTCAATTGTACCACTCCCCCTGTGCCAGAGACAAAAACAGCAAATTACAGTGTTTACTTTTGTCTTTGTATCCTTTTGGTAGCCCAGTAAAGTCACTGCTGTCCCTGCAGGCGGGAAGTGGCTCTTCTCTAAGGGTACAATTAATGCTGGCTTGCCACTCCTTTCTTTGGTGCAGTTTAATTGGCGCTTACAGGAAAGCAGAGGAGAGACATGTTCCCGGAGGCATTCACTTGCTGATAGGTCCTGTGGCTTTCATGACCTGATGGTACAATAAAGTCTTCTCCAGATAATTATAGTGATGAATGGTCACCCCTTGTGTGGGATAGCTTTTCTGTGTTCTCAGAAGAGGGGGATGTCAGAGGCGTTTAAAGAAAAGGGCCAGTAGCCCCGCCCCCTTCCTTGGAATTTTTCTCACTTGTTGTGACATGTAGTTTCCTTCCAACCCAATTTGGCTTTCTAAATTTAGTCCTCCATAATGGGAAGTAGAGATCTTTAATTAATGGATTAGCAAGATCTTTGCAGTTACTGCCTAGATGGTGAAGGGGGAATAGGAGAAGAATAACACTAAGTGACAATAGTGGCATTTTCATATTTCATAAAAGAGATTGTGTGAGAGTTTCAGACTGAGGAAATGTCAGAAGAGCTAAAGAGAGATGAAGAGATGGAAATGGCTGAAGTTAGAATTTCTTTGGTAGAAACAAATTTTTTAAAGTTTTTTTTTTTTTTTAGTTTTATTCTCATTTGAGGGATGGGGAAAGGGGAAGGATGGAGGGGCGTGGAAGTGGGGGAGAGAGAGAGGAAGAGAGAGAGAAGGAAAGAAAGAAAAACATCGATTGGTTGCCTCCTGCATGCACTCTGACTGGGGATCGAACCAGCAACCTAGGCATGTGCCTTGACTGGTATTCAAACCAGCAGCCTTTCAGTTATGGAACGACACTCCAACCAACTGAAAGCTACACCAGCCAGAGTAGAACAATTCTTTTTAATCTAAAGGATTGCTGTGGTTGCCTGTGTATAGTTAGTTATGTGATTGTTAGGCTCTAAAAATATAGGATTAGAGAGAAACACAAAAATGGTACAAATCTGTGGATGCTGGTACAGTTGTAGGACTTACAGTTGTTCATGTATATAGCTGGAATGAAGTTCCACATTGCGGTACTGAAGAGTTGGTGGTAGTAGTTGTTTCTGCTTGCTTTTGATTCCTTTCTGGTTTTATTTTCTTTTATTCTATTTTCTTTCTTTCCCATCCTAGCTCTCCCACCTCTGGCTTCTGGGATTTCTCCCATCCTCATCATCTGTTGTTCTCTTCCTCGTTGCTGTATTCCATTGCCTTTCTACATTACCTTCTGCCGTTCACTCTGGCTGCCCCCCTGGGGCCTTGGGCTTCTCATTGCCCTCCTTCCTCTGCCTTGTATCCTGTCCTTTGTGCTATTGTTGTCATACATTTTACTTTTGCATAGGTTGTAAATCCCACAATGCATCACTATAGTTTTGTTTAAAGAGGCGATTATCTTTTAAAGAAATTTAAAAATGTCTTTTACATTTCTTTTCTGACTCTTAACATTTGCCCATTCTGGCTAGGAAATTATGGGGCAGGAGACCATTCTGTGTTGGTCAGTTGACTTTATGTCTTTGAATACTTTCTGTGATGTCAGCTCTGTTTGTACAGCAGTTATGTGCTATCTCAGAACTGATTGATTGGC
Source organism: Tonatia bakeri (assembly GCA_004024845.1). Classification (NCBI taxonomy): domain Eukaryota; kingdom Metazoa; phylum Chordata; class Mammalia; order Chiroptera; family Phyllostomidae; genus Tonatia; species Tonatia bakeri. The sequence continues at coordinate 98,851 of PVIA01002471.1, read as the reverse complement.
ATTCTAAGGCCCTTGATAGGTTGACAGGAGGTATATATGAGTGTTATTATTGAGACCCTGGATGACTGCTTGCTTCTAAGGGTTAGGCGTTTGTGCTAGAGCTCTCTGCCAGCTGAGGTTAGCTCCTTTTCCTATATAGACTGGATGAGCCCTTTTGGAACCCTGGTTCCATGTGTTCGTACATGGCATATACAGTGAGATACAGAGCAGGTGTTAAGGAAAGCTGCAAAATACTATACTACATGTGATGTATCAGCCCATAATAATGTGTACTATTGCATCAGTGAATATAAATGTGGCTGTGGTGGATCCACCCACTCATTGGCTGGTGCCACCCCTCATGATGGTATGCCCATGTTTTCACTCTTTCTTTGCCTTCTAGACTTAGGGATTCAAGGAGGTTTTTTTTTAAAGTTAAAAAAAAAACTTTAAAAAATGGCAGATATGCTTACATGTGCAGGTGCTTGCCCATACATGTACTACAAACCTTAATAGAATTTTATTTATCAATGAGATTGGTAAGTCATATGTGTTGTTAGATCGGACAAACAGAAGTCCTTGGGTGTCTAGGAAGCAGTTGGCTAGAGTCCAGAAGCCTTTTGTTCTTGGGAATGTGGGTGTTTAGAATCACTGTACTTTGGGTAGTGATTTTTACTTGTATTTCTATGCTGTTGACTACAGTAGTTTTTTGTTATGGGGGAGGTAGCCAAAGGTCCCTATGTAAATTTTTGTTTTTTAATCCTCATTTGAGGACATCTTTTCATTGTCTTTAGAGAGAGAGGAAGGGAGAGAGAGAAACACCAATGCAAGAGATAAACATTGATTGGCTGTCTCCCATTCACCCCTGGGCCAGGGATCACACTCACCCAGATCGGGGATCGAACCTGCAATGCAGGCATGCACCCTGACTAGGAATCGAACCTGCAACTCTTTGGCTGTGGGACGACGCACCAATCAACAGAGCCATACCAGCCAGGGCCCTATGTAAATTCTTATATGGAATTCACAGGCTTTTTCTAATGGACAAGGAGAATCCAGCTGTGTTAATTGGGGATTTAATTCTGCCTGATATGTTGGTTTTATGCAAGCCCTGACCTACTCCCTGCTGCCACTGTCTATTTATATGACGCCTGTCACCATGGTATCTGAGTGTGTGGGGAAATATATTTAGGCTAACTGCAGCTAGAATATGGAAAGGACTCTCTCAGTGCCCTCTTTTCAGCAATTGCTGTTTTTCACTAAGTTGTGGAAAGTTCAGAAGCTCTTCTCTGACCTATAGGCTCCCCAGGTCTCCTATTTGGAGTAGAGCAAAAGGTTAGGTCTTAAAACTCTCCTCTCATACAGATAGAAAAATGGGTTTTAGGATAAGATTTTAGTAAAATAGCTTTTTTGCCTTTGAGAATATAACGAAAGGTGTGATTTTTGTGTCCATAAAAATGTCTATTTACACATTCATATTATAATTTCAGAGGTGATTTCATGAAGTTTATGGACCGTCTGAGAGCTCCTTCATGATTCCATGTTAAGAATTCCTATCTTAATTTTAGGTTCCATGGACTCCCAATTAATTTTTTTTCACAAAACATCTGTGAAACAATTTAGTATTTTGTTAAATATTTTTTAAAGATTTTATTTATTTATTTTTAGAGAGAGGAGAAGGGAGGGAGAAAGAGAGGGAGAGAAACATCAATGTGTGTTTGCCTCTCACATGCCCCTATGGGGAACCTGGCCCACAGTCCAGGCATGTGCGCTGACTGGGAATCGAATCAGTGACCCTTTGGTTCACAGGCTAGCACTTAATACACTGAACCACACCAGCCAGGGCTTGCTAAATATTTTTTCCTGTACTTACTGATCATACTGCATTCCTCCTGGGAACTTTAGCTTAGCAGTCTCCTCTCTTGGTCACTATGTTTTATTTCCTGTGTCTTCCTGTAGCATATGAGGTTCTGTTTCAGCCTGTCACATTGTTTTGCTATGTTTGCACATGCCTGTACTATGTTTTGTTTAAATATATATCCTCTCAGAAAAGTTCCCAGAGGGCAGGGTTTGTGTTTTAATTGTTGTTTCATCCCCAGTACATGACTTGGCTTATGATAGGGGCTCAGAGAACATTTGAAAGAGTAAATAAATAGATGTGTAGAATTTACATTAGTGATGAATCAACATTCTCCTAGAGCAGCACAAGTTGTGTTTGGACCTCAAAACAATAACACCAACCGTAATAACCTAACCCAGTAGGGTGTCTGTTGTCATGTTTCTGTTGAGCTAACTTCATCACTTTTAAAAAAAATTATTGGTATTAGAGAAAGAGGAAGGGCAGGGGGAGAGAGAGGGAGAGAGAGAGAGGAAGAAGGAGAGAAACATTAATTTGTTGATACATTTCACTGGTTGATTCTCATATGTGCCCTGACCAGGGATCAAACCCACAATCCTGGCATATTGGGACACTGCTCTAACCAACTGAGCTACCTGGACAGGGTGACTTCATCACCTTTTAATTTGAGTTATTGATGTGAAAGGGAGTGGTGGGTAATTTCTCTCTCTCTCTTTTTTGTCTCTTTCTTCCTTACCTACAGATACAGGGATTGCTTTTAACCTAGTAAAAATAGAAACTGATGGTTTCTAAGCCATTAATCAAAGAATGAGTAGAATGTTTAGAGAGAAGCATATTAATTGTTGGAGAGGGAAATCCTTGAACAGAGCTTCATGGAGTCGGCTTATTTTACTTCCACTTCAGGCAAAAGGGGCATTGGGGAGGCAACCTGCATTTAAATAATGTAGCTTTCCATAGTGTAAAAACGTGGGTCAATATAAAGGCAGATTTATACTGGCATTTTATATTTGACATTTATTTATGGATTACAGTCCTTTTTACCCTCTCACTCTGTTACATCCCTGTATGATAAGTCATTATTTTTGTCACCATTTGTTGGGGAAGGGAGTGGAGGCCCAGAAGGATAAGTGACTTGCTAAGGATCCTGGAACCAGACACTAAACAGAGTCATGATTAGAACTTAGAGTTCCTGACTCCTTTGCTCAGACACAGATCACTAGGCAACATTTGCCTCCCTGCAGGAAGAAAGGCCCCTAAAGCCCCAAAACAATCTGTTCAGCTCCACTGTGCTAAAGAGCATCCGAAGCATTCACAGTTTTGTGAAAAAGAGAGAAATTGCACATTGCCTGACCTTTCAGATACCCGCTGGGAAAATGGAAAACCCAGAGAGTGCCACAGCTTTTTGGATCCAGCTAGCTCTCCCATCATTGGCAGAAGCCTATGACTGACTTCATGGTTCAGGTACACTGTGAGACTGGAAATTGAGAGCCTTTCTTTGGAAGCTTGTTGTAGTGTAGGTATTGTCATACGGGACTGAAACTTTTCAAGAGAAAGAATGACCTGAGCCATGGATTTATCTGGCAGTTCCTGAATAGGTATAGCTTTGACTGTTTGGTAGTCCCTCCTGATTCTGGGAAACTGTCCTTTGAACTTTGAAGTGTCTGCTTCTTTTAGTTTAGTTTCTTTCTTAAACTTTATATCGATTTAATTATAGACTCACAGGAAGTTGCAAAAATAGTACAGAGAATTTTTGTGTCCTTTACCCAGCTTCCTCCAGTAGCGACTTCTTATATAACTACGTTATAGCTTCTTTCAGTTTGGGAGAGGGTGTCCAGGTGGGAAAGACCATAGCAGTAAACAACCAGAGTAGATGGGAAAAGGAATTTTGGCAGCTGCTATTGCTGTTTGTTTTTTAAATTGCTTTTTAAATTGTTCTTCCTCTTTCCCCCAATTTTCTCTGATTTAGGGGAATATGTTACAAGACGTATGCTAGGCTTGACGTACCTAATTAAGACTGCTCTAGTTTGCAAGTGCAGAGATGGGGGCTTTTATCTTCTGTGGATAATCAGTTCTTCTCAAAGTTAAAGTTTTCCAATATAGGGCACGAGAACGTATTTCTCTGTTTCCATAATTTTGTTATGAAAGATTCTCTACAGCAGTATAGAAAGTCCAGGACTGGAAAAGAATGCCGGGAAGCTAATGTTTTTTTTCCCTTCAATTCACCACATTTGGCTAAATTCAGAATTTACACTATTTTGAATCTTTTCGCATCTCAGAAACTTGGCAGAAGCAAAAGATAAGAATTTCTAACAGGTTTAGCCTGTTAGAGGGAGAAAAAGATTCCCACCTAAAACCCCCTAAGAGTGAGCAATCTCTGTTCTTTTCTCTGCACATGAAGTCATCTTCTATCCGGAGGCCTGTTAGCAGCTCATCAACTTACAGAGACAGAGGGAGGAGTGGCTGTGCTTTCGTTGCTGTGCCTGTCCTAGTTCTAAAGGAGCCTACCATTTAGTTTCATTGGTATCTTCATTCTCTGGATCTGAGTAAGCAGGACAGGTCTGTTATTGGTTTTCATTCATTTTGGCAGAAAGTAAAGATTTTGGATCTATATCAGATACATAGCCTCATTGACTATTAGATTTTTTTCAAAAGAGATTTTGGCTATCTCTTAGTTGGGCAATGTTGGAAAAAATAAGCAGGTGGTATAGGATTCTAGAAGAAGGCAGTGGCCTCTGAGCAAGCTTATTTAGAGGCAGCTACACAGGAATGAGGTGTATGGGATCCTGCATTTCCCAGAGTCTAAGTTCTGTGTGGGAACTTTCACACAAAAGCTCATTTTCACAATGAAGAAGAGGGTGGGTAGTAACTGTGAGGATTGCAGCGTTCCGAGTAAATGGGGAATTGGAGGTAGTTGAGACCCGTGTTTTCCCTTTTAGCAGATGCACTTCACAAAGAAAATGGTAAGACAGAACCTAACTTCCATTTAAAGAAAGGGTTTTCTTTTTCTTCCAGTTCATCTAGAGGTGTGTGAAGCCCTTAGACAGTTCAGCCTATGGATGTACTGACCTTTCTTTTTTACTGTGGTAAAATATATAGAACATAAAATTTACTATTTTAGCCATTTGTCAAGTATACAATTAAGTGGCATTAAATATATTCATATTGTCGTGCAGCCATCAACATCATCTTTTCCCATAACTCTTCATCTTGTCAAACTAAAACTCCGTACCTATTAAACAGTAACTCCCCAGTCCCTCCTTCCCTCAGCTTCTGGCAACCACCAGAGTTTGCTTTCTAAATATGCCGTATACGTGGAACCACACAGTATTTGTCCTTCTTGTGAGGCTTATTTCACTTATCATAATGTCCTCAAGTTTCAGGAAATCAGATCCTGCCCCTTTCTCAGAGTTTGCTGGTTTTGTTATTGTTTTTCTTTTTAATTTTTAAAATGATTTTATTTATTTATTTTTAGAGAAGGGAAAAAAGTGAGGAAGAGAGGGAGAGAAACATAGATGTGTGAGAGATACATCAGTCTGTTACCTCTCGTAAGCACCCCAACTGGGAATAGAACTGGTGACTTTCAGCTTTGTGGAATGACACTCAGCCAACTGAGCCACACCAGTCAGGGCTTGTTACTGTTTTTTTTTTTTACAGATTTTATTTATTTATTTTTAGAGAGAGGGGAAGGGAGGGAGAAAGAGAGGGGGAGAAACATCAATGTGTGGTTGCCCCTTGTGCACCCCCCACTGAGGACCTGGCCTGCAACCCAGGCATATGCCCCAGTGAGAAATCAAACCTATGGGAAATCGAACTGGTGACCCCTCGTTTATAGGCCGGCACTCAATCCACTGAGCCACACCAGCCAGGGCTGTTTTTTTTTATTGTTGTAGGTTGTTTGTGCTGAGGATCAATTGGAGCTGTAAACTTAATGTCTTCTTGGGTCTCTTCTGAGCCTTTTCTTGGGCATGCACTATCACTTTCCGATTTTCCTTGTATGTGCAGTTGTTTTTTGAATGTCCTAGTCTTTAATGTCTGGTTTTCTGAAGGGGGAAAGTGAAAAATGAAGGTCATGGGTGGGGGAAAAGGAGTACTGGCTCTTTAAGTGTCCTTAAGTCACTTATCTGGAGGAGGAAGTGCTTGCAACAATGGAGGAGGTGCAACAACAATGGCTGCCCACCTCTTTGCACTCCTGGGATCAGAAGCAGCAGTTAGCACCAGAGCACATATCCCCAGTATTAGGAGGACAGGGTCGTTTTTTGCCCACCCTAGCTTCCTCAAGCTGTGTGCAAGCTGCTCCAGGAACAAATACACAGGTTTTGCCACATGGCTGAGGGTAGGGGATGGGTAGCTGTACTGTGCCAAGAACTGAAATTGACCGAAATTAACCAAAATATACTATCCAAGTCTTTTGGAAGCTGCAAATCTTCATCAGAGTCCAGAGTTCCAGAGCCAGACAGATTCTGCCAGAGCAATTATGGTCTAGGTGGGGAGAGAGAGTCCTAGTGCTTCCTTCTTTTCTGTCTTCCCAGAATCCTCCCACTGGATGGACTCTTTTGTGCAGTCTTCACCTGGAAAGGTTCATAGCTGGCAAACAAAGCCATTTCATTCTCTTGTTTGATTCATTGGCCTGTTTTAGTGAGGTGCTTAGGTTTGCAGCCAGACAGATGCCTGTATTCTGAGAAGCCACCTAGTGTGTTTTCAAATTATTCTACTGATAGGTGCTGGCGTCTTAGTCCTTCCTGTGCCACTTTGCTGATTGACAGTGAGCCTGCTGATTGTTGGCAATGTCCCTGAGTAATTGGCGATTTTATCCAGAGATGCTAGAATTGGCTAGAGTTTATATGCCTCTGGGGTTTTAGAGGCATTGGCTTGTTGTGTACACTAGTGCTATTTCTAGTCTGTCCTTTGAGTTCCTCTACTTTTCTCCTAAGCAAGTGAGATGTTAATATTTCTCTTCTCTCAGTCACTATGAAATTATTTATCCATTTTCCCTAATGAGCGGGTTTTGATTTGGGATCTGTGGCATCTCATCCTAGCTCCCTGCCAGGCCACAAAATAGGGCCTGGCAGAGTCTTGTCTTTGCTTTGTATCTCTTTCTCTTCATAGCATGTAAAAGCTGTTCAAACAGGCAGCTCTCTCTGGCCTGATTCTTCTGAGACATTTATTTGTGCTCTGCTGGAGGTTCTCTGTCTCCTTCCTGTTTTTAATCTTATTTAAATGTCATTCACTGGGTTTGTAATTAAACCTCCCCACTGCTTCTCTGAGGCAGGCATCTGAGGTACCACTTAATTGTGAATTTCCATGGTTGGCTTGTTCCTCCGTGCACCTGTTTTACCTCAATGTGGGGGACAGGTTTGAGTCCTGGGTAAGTTCCCATATTCATTATTCATTCTACTCTCCTACATGGCAACACAATTTGCTGTAGCTTTCTTTCTCTCCCCTTGAATTCAAAACAAGATAGAAAAAAATCTGGGAAAGTCTTTATTATGTGGGGGTATGTAAATACTAGGAGCACTTCGGTGAACAAGGCTCCACGTGGGGTGAGGATCCTATGTAAGGTGGCAGGATTCTCAGATGATGTCATTGAGCCCTTCTCACTTGAAAAATAGATTGGTTGTCTCTTGTCTTTGGGAATTCCCTTGGGACTCCAGGAACCATCAAGGTACCTGTTCCTGGCTCAGCTTCCCAGAACCTGTACACTGTCTTTTATTTCACCTGTGTCCGCCTACACTCAAGGCAGTAGTGTTGTACACTACTACCATACTTTATGCACAGGGTTCCCTAAGGAAAGGAGCTTGGTCCAAACCTAAGTTGCCTCTAGTACAGAGTCAAAAAGAGGCAGCAATTGCTGTCAATTTGTAGTTCTTGAAAAAGAGCCCAGCAACTAAGTTTTCAAAGTGCCTGGTGGAAAAGACCTTCCAATGAAGACACTGTGTGTGGAGCACCTGCTGCCCTATAACTTAAACATATTGAGTGTATAATGTAGTACCTCAAATATTGCACTAGCACAACCTCTTTACTTTTCATTCAGGTTAGGAGAATTTGGAGCCAGCTATCTGGAGCCTCATTTAGTAGAGATAGCAAAGATTAGAAGTCAAACTCAGATCCCCAGTGATTTCCTAGAATATTGTTAATGCGTCACTGCACTGGGGCTTTGTGAACTTGGATGATTACTCTGAAGACTGCCATAGGGTTGTCTTGAAGGCTGCTCAGGGTTCATTTTGAATTTGCATTCCTGCCCAAGAGTTCACGGTCATCTGTTAAGTGAGTATACTCAGCTCCTCTCCTTGCTCCGTGGAAGAGGAGACACCTTTATATGTTTGGCCCCGTACTTAGAACTGTGTACCATGATGTAAATGTTAGCTGATAATCAGTTACACTGAAGTTATAGAAAGTTGGGATGGAGTGTTTGTGGGGATCGTGGTAGTGTTTGTGGAAAGGAAAACATTGATCTCTCTTTTTTTAACATAAAATTTTTGTGCGTACAGTTCAGTAGCATTAAGTAATCCCCACTGGTATGCAACCATCTCCACCTTTCAGTTTCCAAAATTTTTCCATCTTCCCAAACTGAAAGTGTTAGTTTAGCTCCAACTGGCTATGTGGCTTTGAGTAACTTACAGAACCTTCCTGAATTTCAACTTGGTCACCTGTAAATTGAGACCATTAATACCTACTTCATGGGATAGTTAAGATGATTCAGTGAGAATAATGTACTTTAAGTGCTTTACATAATGCCTAGCACCTAGCAGGCACCTAAAAAATGTTACCTCACTTGCTATTTGTGATCATTGTGTTTCTCCCTTAGAAAAGAGATGAATGCAATTTGGGGGAGGTGATTTCTATAGTTAAGTGTCTCAAGGTATCAGGGAGAGGGCAGTAGAAAAGAGGAAGGCTTGCAATACTTAGTGAGTTTCTGGCACAAGTATTAACTTGTAGTTGTTGTCACTCTGCAGGGAGATGTGATGCATTGATATGTTTGATATGTCTGTTTGACATGTCTGTCTGGCCTTGGTGTTTGGGGCAGCTTGCTCCTAGGGCTGTGGAAGATGAGGGCCAGTGAGAGTTGTCTACTAAGGCCTAGAAAGTCTTGCTCACCAAGCTAGTCCTCATCCAAAAAGATACTCTCTGTGATAAGCTGTGCCATTCTGGTTTGTGGGGATGAGCAGTCATAGTTCACCTAATGGACAAACCTGTTTACGCAGTATTGAGCTTCTATAGCATAGGCTATTCTTCTTTGGAAATAACTTAGACTACGGGTCAAGTCTTTGGCGAGGAGGAGTTTGTGTTAGCCTCTTCTCCCCTGCTTCCTTTTTTAAATTATCACTTAAAAAATTGAAACAGTAAATCAAAAGCTTAAATTAAAAAGAAAAAAAGTACATCTTGCTCCATTCTGTTTATAATGACTACATGTATTGTACTTAATACCAAACTCTTAGAAGCATATGACTAATTATCGGTACTATGTTTATACAGCCAACTCCTTATCTATTATAGTTATCTTAACTCTTTCCTCTATGTACTGCTACTTCTGTGACTGTCTTTGGAACAGTTTGGTTGGTAATGTGCCCAGATGGCACAAAGGAGACAAGTAGATCAAGGGCAGTTTTCTAAAAATGTGTTCGTGTGGAGAGTGGTGGACCAGGAGCCAGCCAGCATGAGCTCTGTTCTACTTGTGTGTTGGCGCTGAGATCCTCAGTGCCAGTTCTCTACTGTCCTTGAACCTGCCCCTGACAGGAGGCTTTTCTCTTTTCTGGCCTGTAGTTAAACCCTATGTCGAGCTCTATAACACAAGAACTGTCAGTGAGCCTGGCTATTAATTGTTTATTCCCACTTCTAATTGTTTCAGTCCAGATTTTGCGTAAAGAAAGGGGTATCTTGGCTCTCTGTAAAGTCCAGATCCAATCACATCCCATGTGCAGGATATAATTTTGAAGGCAGTAACCCCGAGCGAGGGAAATAAGTTTTAGTTGACAGTTATATGCTATTTTCTTTTTATGTTTACCAGTTTATTATAAGTAATATTATAAAGGATACAGAGGGACAGCCAGGTGAAGGGGTACATAAGGCAAGGTCTTGAAGTGTTGATATCTCAGGAGCTTCAGTTTCCAAGGAGTTGGGGTGCATCACCCTCCTTGGGTGTGGATGTGTTCACCAGCCCAGAAGCTCTCTGAGCCCTGTTTTGTTGTGATGGAGGCTTTATTACATAGGTGTCCTCGGTCAGATCATTCACCGTTGGCAACTGAACTCGATCTCCAGTGCTTCTCCTCTTCCTGGGAGGCAAACGGAGCTGAAAGGGTTTTTTTGTTTTTTGTTTTTTTTCACATTTTTCAAAGTATATTTTATTGCTTATGCTATTACAGTTGTTCCATTTTTTTTCTCCCTTTTCTCCCCCTCTGCCCTGTATTCCCCTTCCCTCCAGCAGTAGCCCCCACCTTAGCTCATGTTCTGAGGTCATACATTAAGTTCTTTGGTTTCACCATTTCCTGTACTGTTCTTAACCTCCCTCTGTCTATTTTGTACCTACCAATTATGTTTCTTACTCCTTGTACCTTCTCTCCCAATCTCCCCCCAATAACCCTCCATGTGATCCCCATTTCTACAATTCTGTTCCTGTTCTAGTTGTTTGCTTACTTTGTTTTACTTTTTGTTTTAGGTTTAGTTGTTGACAGTTGTGAGTTTGTTGTCACTTTATTGTTCATAGTTTTGATATTCTTTTTCTTAGATAAGTCCCTTTGACATGTCATGTAAGGGCTTGGTGATGATGAACTCCTTTAACTTTACAGTGTCTTGGAAGCACTTTATCTGCCCTTCCATTCTAAATGATAGCTTTGCTGGATAGAGCAATCTTGGATGTAGGTCCTTGCTTGCTTTTCATGACATTGAATACTTCTTTTTAGCCCCTTCTTGCTTGTAAGATTTCTTTTGAGAAATTAGCTGATAGCCTTATGGGAACTCTTTTGTAGGTAATTGTCTTGTTTCCTCTTGCTGCTTTTAAGATTCTCTCCTTATCTTGGGTCATTTAATTATGATGTGTCTTGGTGTGTTCCTTTTTGGATTCAACTTGTTTGAGATTTTCTGAGCTTCCTGGACTTGTATGTCTATTTCTTTTGCCAGATTGGGAAAGTTTTCCTTCATTATTGTTCAAATAAGTTTTCATTTTCTTGCTCTTCCTCTTCTCTTTTTGGCATCCCTATGATTCAGATGTTGGAAAGTTTAAAGATGTCCTGGAGGTTCCTAAGCCTCTCCTCATTTTTTGAATTCTTGTTTCTTAATTCTTTTCTGGTTGAATGTTTATTTTTTCCTTCTGGTCAAAATCATTGATATGAGTCCCGGTCTCCTTCCCTTCACTGTTGGTTTTTCTTTATTCTACTTTACATAGTTCTAACTTCTTCCTTTATTTTGTGGCTGTACTCAATTAATTCTGTGAGCATACTGATTACCAGTGTTTTGAACTCTGCATCAGATTGGTTGTCTGTCTCCTTGTCACTTAGCTATTTTTTTGGAGTTTTGATCTGTTCTTTCATTTGGGCCATATTTCTTTGTCTCGGTGCACCTGTTACATTGTAAGGGGCAGAGCCTTAAGGTATTCACAGGACGGGGCAAACCTGTCACTGCATTGTAGTGCTGTGTGGGGGGGAGGGGTCCATGAGGGAACAATGTTGCTTGCTCAGCTCTTGCCCCACTTTCAGTCACTTCCTCTGCTACCCACAAGCAAATTGGGCCCTTCGGGTGCTGATTCCCTGGCTAGTGGGCTAGTGTATATTCTAGGACCCTGCGGACCACTCCAAAGGACTCTCCTGTGAGCCTGGAAGTTTCTCCTACTGCCTCAACCCCCACAGGTTCTTACAGCCAGATGTTTTGAGGCTTTCTTTCCCTGCGCTGGAACCCTGGTTTGCATGGTTTGTCTCTCCCCCCAGTTGTTCCTCTCAGTTTATTGGCAGTCGAATGTGGGACCACCAGCTGCTGCCTTGCCTCACGTCCTTTCTGCCTGGCTGTCTGTCTCCACCCCTCTTACCAGTCTGGATGAATGTTTCTTCTTTAACTCCTTGGTTGTCAGACTTCCATACAGTTTGATTTTCTGGCAGTCGTGCTTGTTTTTTGTTTTTAAATTGGTTGTTATGCTTCTTTTGGTTGTGTGAGGAAGTGAAGTGTATCTACCTACACCTCCATCTTGGGGGCTGAACGTTTTAACCCCTGGGTTTTTTTTTTTTTTTTTTTTTAAGATACTAGGAGAGAAAGCAGAAACAAATGGAGAGAGGTGTGTGAGAGGTGAGATTTAAAGGAGAGAGATGAGAGTACCTATAGAGAGCTTATTGAGATGGTTTATGCTGAGAAAAGCTACTGGGAGTCTTTAGGCTTTGAGAGTGAGCAGTAGAGAGAGGTAGGAATGAGGCAGTAAACACCTGTACTCTAACTAGCTGAGGACTAAGAATAAAAAGGAACCAAATATTACACAAACATAACTTGGAGCAGCCGGTAGGTAGAGAAAGTTATGAACCAGCATCCAGAGAAGTGTTGGTAGCAGTAGAATCAGCAAGTCTAAGCATACCATTTATAGGCAAGTTTCCTTGCCTTTGACATTTAATTGCATCTGGCACCTTTATTTGTTTAATCTTACCTTAATGGAATGGTAGGAAAAAACACTAAACAGGAGACCAGTTTCTAGTCCCAATTTAGTCCCTAGCTAGTTGGGGTGTTGAAGGGTGCTGGGGGTGTTTTCTTATCCAAAAATCGGGGCATTGGATTAAATGTCCTCTAAGGTCCTTTCTGGCTCTAAAATATCTGTTATCAGCCTCTCATCAGGTCAGAGGATAGAAGACAGTGTGTGTAGTGATCCATTGAACACTGAATAGTTGATAGAATGACTAATGAGTCAGGGGAATGATGAAGGGAAAAAAAAAGCACTATTTCATGGGATATTTGGGGCATTTTCTGTTGGAGAGGAATGTGGTTCCTGATGACAGAGGCTTGTGGGAGCCAATTTTAAGGTTGCTTTGTTCATTTTAGCTGCCTAGTAAATTCCCTTGCAGAGGTGTCCAACCTGCCGCCTGTAGGCGGAATGCGGCCCAGGATGGCTATGAATGCAGCCCAACACAAAATCATAGATTTACTTAAAACATTATGAGATATTTTGGTGATTACATGTTGCAATGTCACGTAATTACAAAATCAGAATGGCCTAAGACAGCTCTTCTTCTTCCACTGTGGCCCAGAGATGCCAAAAGGTTGGACACCCCTGCTAGAGAACGGCTACTTTCAGAAGATAAAACCTTGGCTTTCTTTTGGAGGGGATAGGAGAGGTCTGACCTAAATTATCAAGGGCAGAATGCAGGTATTCCCAGCACTGCCTTTCAGTAATGCAGTTCCAGACTGTCCTCACTCCTGTTCGGCTCTGCTGATGTCTCTTGCAGTTGGGACACAGGTTGCCTCTCCGATTGTGCCAGAATTGCTGTCTTCCTCCCCTAATATTTATCACTTTGTCATCCCTGACTCTGAGTCCCAGAGATCAAGACTAACTGTAGTCCTGCAGAGGGGCAATAAATCATTGTTTCCTCTGCCTTTTCTCCAGGTTTGGTGTCCCTTAATTACCACATAACCACTGCTGAGGTTGCATCTTTGGGCTGTGTGTGCTATATTTGTGTAAAAGCTGCTTTGTCTTTCTACCCGTTGTTTTGCAGAGTGCTACATGTGCTACCTGTCCTTTCCTCTTTTCTCCTGTGAGTTTACAGTGTGTTTGTGAGGTGATCTATCCATCAACAGGGCTTGTCTACGCTCCCGGGGAGTGGGTGGAGCAGACAGCCCTTGAATAACTCAGCAAAGTGATCTTCATTAACAAGAGAGGTGTTGGCTCTGCTAGTCCTTTTTATATGAAGCTAGTCCCCTTCATTCTCTCAGCACCTGGTAGGGGCTAAGCAGGTTGTGTGATCCAGAAAGGCCTCCCATGAACTTTCTTTTTGGTCCAGTCCAGCAGATCACTTGTTAACAGACCGTATCAAAAGGGCCTGCTGCCTTTCATTTGCTTTTTCATTATGAAACCTCCAAGAATTTGAGATGGGGCAGGGGTGAAGAGTTCATAAATGAGGATGTCTGTCTCCTTTCATCCCTAGCAAGGCTCTGTTGCTATTTGAAGGGAAGGTTCAGGCTTTAGAAACAGAATGTAGACAGGCTCTTGTACTTTTCCTTGCCTGCTGCTTCTTTACTGTAACTGTGCTTTTAGAGGATGAGGGTGAGGGGTGTTGCGTGGCAGGCAGCAAGTGTTCAGAGAATCTTACTCCTACTCATTATTCCCTGCTGTTTCATATCAAAGCCCATGTCTCTTCTCTAAGAGTAGTAAACTTCACACAAAGCTCAAACCGCATGGGGGAATTGACTTCTTTGCTGGCAAAGGAGGAGATATGGCCTTAGAAAAGGAGAGGTCAAGCCTCTTTTTGTGTCTATGGAAGTGAGGAGGGTTGAGGGAGAGAAGACATGGGGACCACCAATTGCTTTCAGCTGCTGAACCCCTTCTTTAAAAATTTTTTAAAAAAATCCTCATCTGAGGACATTTTTTTCATTGCTTTTAAAAAGAGAGGCAAGGATGGGGAAAGAAAGAGAAAGACAGAAACAGAGAAACATCGATGTGAGAGAGAAACATTGACCAGCTTATATGTGCTCTGACCAGCGATCAAACCCACAACCTGGGTATGTGCCCTGACCAGGAATCGAACCCATGACCCTTCATTCTATGAGACAATGCTCCATCCAACTGAGCCACACTGGCCAGGCTGAACACCTTCTTTTTTTTTTTTTAATATATATTTTATTGATTATACTATTACAGTTGTCCCATTTTTCCCTCCATCACTCCCCTCCACCCTGCACACCTCCTCCCACCCACATCCCCCCCTTTAGTTCATGTCCATGGGTCCTACATATGATGAATACTTCTTCTTTATAGATTCCCATCAAATAGGGGTGCTAAGACAGGACCAGTAGTCATGATGGGCACAGACACAGAATTCGTTTCACAGTCCTCGGTGAAAGAGTGCAAGGAAATTGATAATTTCTTTTATGCTTAATATTTATTTGCAAAATGTCTTTAAAGCTGCTCTGCTAACCTAGGCACTTGGCAGTCTCTTTACTGAGATTGCTTGGGTTTTGGCAATCTCTGTCCTCATTAGGGATTATCAGGCAGGAAAGGATCTTTTCGGTATATGTTGTCGTGGTTGAGAAAGGATAGAGCAGAGCTGCACTTTCTTTTTGAATATGGGGCACAGTTAAGGGCTTGTTTTTTTTCCTTTATGAGCTCTCTTCCCATCCCAAACTGAAACGCATGTATAAGTTCTACAATATAGCTGGCACATCTGGTGACCGGTTAGAATTAAAAAATGCCCCTCTTAGTAATGATGTTTGAAATAGGTACATAGTTGAAACTTGGTGACATGAGATGCTAGCAGCCTAGGGAGATAGGGGGACCCTCATTTTGACCTGTAAATTTTGCAAATTTGATGGGGAAATCACCATGCAGGAGTAAATTTAGAACACTTAACATGTGTTTTATGGTCAAATTGCTGAGCTTAATTGCTATTTAAGAAGTGGCAAAAAGAAGATTTTTAAAAACTACCTATGAGCAGATAAGCAGACATGTGCATGGGAAGGTCAGTGTTTTCTTCAAATATACCCATCTTACCTGGTTTTAAAAAGTGCCTAGTAGGTGTGACTTACCCATTCTAGCACTATTTAGATTTCTGTAGAGCTAGTGGATTTTTATTGTTTTCATTTAACTTTATTGATTATGCTTTGAATACCTTGTTGATGTCTTTTTTTTTTTTTTTAAAGCCTTGATAAATTTGCTGAAGTTCCTTATGTCAAATGAGACTGTACTTTTGGCCAAACACAACATTTTTACATTAGCCCTTATGGTGAGTAACCAAAACATATCTCTTTTTCTGAAGATATATTTTAAGGCAGAGATGGGTTGTTTTGAAACAGTAGCTTGGTTCTGGGGACTAAACCATAGGTGGAACCAGGCCTTTATTTTCATTTTGGATCAGAATCTCCATATTGTTGCCCCCTACTCTCACCTGTGTCTTTAGCAAACCTGGGACTCTTTCCTTTTCATGAAAATATATTGTCTGGCAGCTGCAGGTATAGGTCAGATCTCTGTGTATAAGTAGTGAGCCTTAGTCCCAGTTGAGAGACTACCACACTGCTATAGTACCTATGTTGGTACCTAGCAAAGTTTCTAGAGGTGTCCTAGCCAGATCAGTGGTTCCATCATGTCTGTGTTTGGTTTCTGAGGAACACTGCAGATGCCTGCTTATCTGACTGGTTGTTTGGGGTGGTAGGAGGGCACTGTGCCATTTTATGATCTTCTCAGGTGTTCATAATTGTTTAACATTTTGGGGGAAACAGTCCTGATTTATATCTTTTTCTGATTTCCATGGTAAAACTATACCCACCATGGCCAGTACCAAGCTATTAACATGATATCCTGAATGCAGAGTTGGAGAAAGATGAGCAGTAACACACTGTTGTACAATATTCCCAACACACCAGATGGAAGCGGTATAAATTAACCTTAAGAGCACAGATAATACTAAAAGCTAGAAAGTAATTAGGAAGTGACAAGATTTTAGTATTTATCACCTTTATTTTAATATAATTTATTGGATTGTAAGTTTATATAAGTTATTTTTTTAAAATGACTTTGTTTACCGACTAGCTCATGAATTCCTAAAAATTTAACAATCAGCTCTTGCAAGCCAGTAAGAGCTGGCTACAGTATACAAATAATAATACGCTTCCAGTCTTCATAATGTGATGCCTTTTGCTTCTTTTTTAGATTGTGAACCTATTTAATATGTTTATCACATACGGCGACACCTTCCTGCCCACCCCCAGCAGCTATGACGAACTCTACTATGAGATTATCCGCATGCACCAGAGCTTTGACAACCTGTACTCCATGGGTAAGCTGTTTTTTCTTTTTACTCCTCTCCCCCTTTCCTTTTTGCTCCTCTCTCCGCATCAGCTGTGATTTTTGGCATATAAGGAGGAAATACTACAAAAGATTCTGTAGTTGCTTGGTGCCCTTTCTTGGCATAAAAATATTTTATTTAGTCTTCTTTGCTCAGGGAAGGAGTATGTGGAGTTTTTTGCCTTCAGGAACTCAGAATTCGTCTCAGTAGAAAGCTGGTTTGCAGCCCTATAGCCCTTTCTTGATGTTTGTGAGAGAAAGAGAGAGAGAACAGGGAGGCTTGTGGATTCAGTGAATGCAGTTAGATGGGAGTGAAAGAGTGGGTGGGAGCTGACAGCGGCAAATGGAAGAGCTTGGATCCCAAAGGAAGAACATTGTGTGATTAGAGACGGTACAGGATTTTAAGGAGTTTTAATGTACCTGTGTATTTTTAGCATAACAAGAAGAAGTAGGCATTAAGATAAAAATTTTGCAAACCTTTTGGTGATTGGCTTACTGAAAATTTACTCTTTGGCCATAGTGCGTATAACGACATATTTCTGAAAGAGGTCGTGTATCCCTGTAAGTGTGAGTAAAAAGTCTAGTCAAACCTTGGAGTTTGAAAGGTCAGGCAAGGTTTCTGTTGATTGCACAGAAACAGAAATTCACTTAGTAAAGCTGTCTATTAAAATCCCCAACTTACTAACTTTATTGAGATATGATTGGTATATAATGAACTGTACTCATTTAAAGTAGTACATACAATTTTTGATAAGTTTTGCCATATGTATATGTCTGTGATATCTTCAGGCTTTAGCACCCATTAATACATGAGTAAAAGTGTCTTTCTTTTCTTTCTTTTTTTTTAAAAATTTTAATCATTGTACAAGTACAGTTTTCTCCCCTTTGCTCCCATTCCAGCCTGCCCACCCAGTAAAGGTATCTTTCAATGCAGAAAGAGAGTTGGAATGGGGGAGATCTTTTATAGAAGCCTGTCATACCTGCTTAACTGGTCTATGTACACAGTCAATGAGATAAGGCCTTGTAGCTATAGCAACAAAATAAGAGAATATCTGGGAATGCTCAAATCTGCCAAGGGGATTAAAGTGTTAACCTGACAAATAGGAAAGTGAATTTTTCACTAAATGAAGCACAGTATCCCTCATGAATAATTGCAAATGAGGGAACGGGAAGGAGAGAGAGAGAAACATCAGTTAGTGATCAAACCTACAGCCTAGGTGTGCCCTGACTGGGAATTGAACCCACAACCTTTTGGTTTAAGGGACAGGGCTCCAATCAACTGAGCCGCACTGACTAGGGCTATAATTTTCTTTTCTTATAATGTCATTTTCTTTTCTGGCTTCAGCATCAGATAATGTTACCTGATAAAATAAGTTGAAGAGTATTCTCTCATCTTCTATTTTCTGGAAGAATTTATTTAGAGGTGATATTATTTCTCCCTTAAATGTTCAGTAGAACTTGTTAGTGAAGCCAGCTTTACTTTCTTGGATGATTTTTAACTATGAATTCAATTTCTTTAATTGATATAGGACTATTTAAATTATCTATTCCTTTGGAATGACTTGTAGAACTTTTTGTCTTTCAAGGAATTTGTTTTACTTCATTAAATTGTGGGTGTTATGGGCATATGGTTGTTTGTGATATTCACTTATAATATCAGTACTGATTCCTTTTCTTTCCTAATGTTGGTAATTTGTACCTTCTCTTTTCTTGGTCAGTCTGGCTACATGTATATCAAGCTTATTGGTATTTTTCAAAGAACCAGCTTTCAGTTTTACTGATTTTCTTCTGTTGTTCTGTTTTCATTACACTGACTTCTGCTCTTTACTTTCTATATTGCTTGCTTCGAGTTTCATGTGCTCCTCTTTTTCTGTTTTCTTAAGATTGAAGTTTTATTCTAGTATAAATAGTGCTGTAAATTTCCCTCTAAGTACTACTTTAGTGGCATCTCACAAATTTTTATTTGTTATGTTTTCATTGTTATTCATGTTCAACGTATTTTCTTTTTCAGTTTTTTATTGTTCAGTTACAGTTGTTTCCATTTTTCCCCCATTGCTCTCCCCTGACCTGCCATCCTCCTTCTCCCACACAAAATCTTGCCCCTGTCCCCTGCCCCCATTGTCCTTGTCCTTTGGTCACTGTCAGTTTGTTCTTTACTTTCATGTCTCTGGTTGTATTTTGCTCGCTTGTTTGTTTTGTTGATTAGGTTCCACTTATAGGTGAGATCATATGGTGTTTATCTTTCACCACCTGACTTATTTCACTTAGGATAATATTCAATAGTTCCATCCATGCTGTTGTGAAAGGTAGGAGCTCCTTCTTTCTTTCTGCTGTGTAGTATTCCACTGTGTAAATGTACCAGTTTTTTGATCCACTCATTTACTGATGGGCACCTAGGCTGCTTCCAGGTCTTGGCTGTTGTAAATTGTGTTGCTATGAACATTGGGGTGCACAGGTTCTTTTGGATTGGTGTTTCAGGATTCTTAGGGTATAATCCCAGCAGTGGAATCACTGGGTCTAAAGGCAGATCCATTTTTAGTTTTCTGAGGAAATTCAATACTGTTTTCCACAGTGGCTGTACCAGTCTGCGTTCCCACCAATAGTGCACTAGGGTTCCCTTTTCTCCACATCCTTGCCAGCACTTGTTTGTTGATTTGTTTATGATGGCCATTCTGACCAGTGTGAAGTGGTATCTCATTGCGGTCTTAATTTGTATCTCTCTGATGCCTACTGATGCTGAGCATCCTTTCATATGTCTCTGGGCCCTCTGTGTGTCCTCCTTGGAGAAGTGTCTGTTCAGGTCCTTTGTCCATTTTTTTAAAGATTTTATTTATTTATTTTTAGAGAGGGGAAAGGAGGGAGAAAAGAAAGGAGAGAAACATCAGTGTGTGTTTGCCTCTCAAGTATCCCCCACTGGGGACCTGGCCCACAACCCAGGTATGTGCCCTGACTGGAAATCGAACCAGCGACCCCTTGGTTCACAGGCCAGCATTCAATCCACTGAGCCACACCAGCCAGGGCCTTTGCCCATTTTTTAATTGGATTGTTTATCTTCCTGGTGTGGAGTCATGTGAATTCTTTGTATATTTTGGAGCTCAAACCCTTGTCCGAGGTGTCATTGGCAAATATATTTTCCCATATGGTTGGTTCCCTTTTCATTTTGCTGATGTTTTCTTTAGCCATGCAGAAGGTTCAACTTATTTTCTGATTTCCCTTGTGATTTCTTCTGTGATCTTTGGGTATTTAGAATTATGTTTTGTAATTTCCCAATATTTGGGGATTTTTATAGACAACTTTCTGCTAATAATTTCTCATTTAACTCTGTTTTGGCTCAAGGATATTCTTTGTGTGATTTCCATTCTTTGAAATTTATTGAACCTTGTTTTATGGGCCAGAATGTTGTCCATCCTGGTAAATGTTCCCTATGTATTTGTATTCTGATCTTGGAGTGAAGTGTTCTGTGACTTTCAGTCTGGTCAAGTTGTTTGAAAATGTTCTCTGTTTTCGCAGATTTTTCTACTTGTTCTAAAGGAACAGAGAGGACTATTGAAACTCTTAATTGTCAGTTTGTCTATTGCTTCTTTTAGTCCTTTCACTTTTTGATTCATACCTTTTGTAGCTCTGTTGTTAGGTGAATTAACCTGGAATTAACCTGATTATCACTGTGTGGTGTCCCTCTTTATCCTTAGTAATATTCCTTGTTCTGAAGTCTATTTTGTCTGATATTAATATAGCCACCATGGTTTTCTTTTGATTAGTGTCTGCATGTCTATCTTTTTCCATCCTTTTACTATTAAATTATTTATATCTTTATATTTAAGTGGCCATTTTGTACAGAAATTATAGTTGAGTCTTGTTTGCTATCCAGTTTGAGAATCTCTGTCTCTTATTTGGTGTTTAAACAATATACATTTGACGTAATACCTGATATACTTTTTTTTCAGTTCTGCCACTTATTTTCTGTTTTTCTCCCCTTCTCTTTTGTTCTTCTGTATCTCCTTTTCTGTTTCCTTTTGGATAATTTGAATATTTTTAATATTCTATTTTAATTTATCAATTGGCTTTCATTATATTTCTTCATGTATTTTTGGCTTTTGCTCTAGGATTACATTTTATATACCTTTCCAAGTCTACTTAGAGATAGTGTTGTGCCACTGAAATAAAATATAAAAGCTTTGCTATTGTATAGATTTATTTAATCACCAAGTCCCACCCTTACTTTGATGTCATAGTTGTAATACATATTATACTTACATGCAGTGAAAGCCCCACCAGATACTGCTATAATATTTGCTGTGATAGTCATCTGTATTCTAAAGAACTTCAGAGG
Organism: Tonatia bakeri; assembly: GCA_004024845.1. Classification (NCBI taxonomy): domain Eukaryota; kingdom Metazoa; phylum Chordata; class Mammalia; order Chiroptera; family Phyllostomidae; genus Tonatia; species Tonatia bakeri. The sequence goes on along the minus strand of PVIA01002471.1, from coordinate 77,725 downwards.
GATATATATTTTATATTTATCTAGATATTTCCCATTCTTGTTACTTTTTTTATCCTTGAAGAACCATTTCTGGTGTCATTTCTCCCAGTCTTAAGAAATTTCTTCAGCATTTCTTTACAAGGAGGCCTTCTGGTGATAGGTTCTCTTTGTTTTTCTTCATTCCTGAAGGATATTTTTGCTGGATATAGACCATTGAGTTGCTAGTTCTTTTTTTTTCTTTTATCCTCACCCAAGGGCATTTTTTTTTATTGGAGGGAGGGAGGGAGGGAGAGAGAGAGAGAGAGAGAGAGAGAGAGAGAGAGAGAAAGAGAGAAAGAGAGAGAGAGAGAGATTGGTTTTCTTCTCATATGTGCTCCAACTGGGGATTGAATCTGCAGCCTGGGCATGTGCCCTGACTGGTGATGGAACCTGTGATCATTTTGGTCTATGGGACAATGCTCCAACCAACAGAGCCACACCAGCCAGAAAAGTTGATAGTTCTTAAGTACTTTAAAGATGTTATTCCCCTTTTTCTGGCCTCCATGGTTTCTGATAATAACTCTGTGGTCATTTAAACCATTGTTCTCTTGTTTATAATATGTTGTTTTTCTTTAGCTTCTTTTCCTTATCTTTGGCTTTCAGCAGTTTGATTTAATATGTCTAGGCATGATTTTTTTTTTTTTTTGAGTTTATCCTGTTTGGTGTTTGCTGAGCTTGAATCTCACCAAATTTGGAAGTTTTCAGCCATTCTATTTTGCAGATTTTTTTCTGCCCCAGTGTCTCTCCTCTTCTTGGACTAAAGTAACACAAATGTTAGACTTTTTGGTATTGTCCCACAGGTTGCTGTTTTTCTTTCCTTTTTTTCTCTTCTTCATATTTAATAATTTCTGTTGTTCTGTCTGTAGGTCTCCTGTGTCAATCCATTCTGCTCTTAACTCCATCTGGTGAATTTTCAATTTTACATAATTAATATTTTACATGTAAATGTTTTAATTGGTTCTTCTAGTTTCACTTTTTTCTGCTGAGAAGTATTATCTTTCTGTTCATTTAAGCGTGTTTACCTTTTCTCATGGAGCATAGTCATAATAGCTGCTTTAAAAAGTCTGATAATTTTAACATCTCTGTCATCGCCCGCATCTGTTTATCTGTTCTTGAGAGAATTTGTTATATTTTCTTCTTTTATCAAGTATTCTGGTTCTCTGTGTGTCCTGGTTCTTTATAAAGGTTGCGTGTATGCATAGTTTTACATCATTGTAATCATGTTTTCCTTCTGCTTGTGCTTTTTAAAACTACAAGGTGGGGCAAAGGTAGGTTTACAGTTGTTCATGCAGAAAATGATACAATAATTAATAAATAATAATATGAGAATAAACTCTGTGTTTCACATACTCATAACCAGAAACCTACTTTTGCCCCACTCTGTATATATCATAAAACATTTTTCTCTTTTTGGGGTAATTTTTTTGAGTCTCCGTCTCTCTCTCTCTTTATCTTGCTTAGTGTGGGTATAGTTTTATTTAACCATTCTTTTCTAGGAAATTATGGTTGTTTTCAGTTTTTGCTCTTTTTAATAGCTACATAGTATGTTATTTTTGTGTACCATAATTTACTATGTAAATGATTATATTAGCTTGAGGCTTTTAGGGCATTTTGAAATAATTTTGTGTTTAAATTTGCTAACTTAGAAAAAATGTAGAAGCTAAAGCATTTCCAGAGGAAATGCAGTGATGACGTCATCTGGGTGCCGGTTCACTAGAGAGCAGAACTGACAGGATGTTGCAGAGAAAGTGCACGGACAGGGTTAAATACCTCTGTCAGGTGCGTAAGGGAAAACTTAACTCAGTTCCATGAATGTTCAGGTTGGCACTCAGCGAAGCAGTGGAATCAGAGAACTTACGATTGGATGGAGGATCTTGTGAAAAACACAACATACCTAAATGGTTTCATAATGGAGTTGGGAAAGTTATGTCTGACCTGCTGGGGCAATTTTGTTCATTACTTGAATACTTTTGCATGACACTGGGTGGAACCTGAGTTCAAGTGGCAGAGCTCTAACTTGAAACTACTCGTGTACCCAGTTTACCTGCCCTGACTCTTATAAATTAGAAAAGCAGCACTCTGATAATGTTTTATTAAGGCTTCTATCTTCTTTTTCATAAAATTGCACGAATTTTTAAAAATGAAGTATTGCACCCTGGTTGGTGTGGCTCAGTGGATTGAGTGCCAACCTGGGAACCAAAAGATTAGTGGTTCGATTTCCAGTCAGGGCACATGCCTGGGTTGTGGGCCAGATCCCCAGAAAGGGGTACGCAAGAGGCAACCACACATGGATGTTTCTCCCTCTCTTTCTCCCTCCATTCCCCTCTCTAAAGATAAAAATTAAGAAATGATGTATTGCTAGAACAGATGGAGAGCAACCACATGAGTTTGCTTTCCATATTACAGCCATAGGCCCTCCTTCTGATACAGCTGCTGCTGCTCTTCTTGCTAGAAGAACAATGGTCAGGAGCAGGAAGTGATGATACTCAGATATGAAGTTCCAGTGCAAACTGGTTACACACTTTTGGTGGGGGAGCTAGGGTTTTATTTTATATTTAAGTATATTTTATTGATTATGCTATTATAGTTGTCCTGATTGCTTTCTCCCCTTTATCCCGCCTCTACCCTGCACTCCTCCACCATCCAGCATTCCCCCACCCCACCCCGCACTTAGTTCATGTCCATGGGCTGTACATTTAAGTTCTTCGGCTTCTGTTTTCCCATGCTGTTCTTAACCTTCCCCCATCTATTTTATGCTTACCAATTATGCTTTTTATCCCCTGTACTTCTTCTTCCCTGCTCCCTCCACACTGATAACCGTGCATGTGATCTCCATTTCTGTGATTCTGTTTCTGTTCTAGTTGTTTGCTTAGTTTTTGTTGTTGGTTTTTTTTTTTTAGGTTCAGTTGTGATTGTTGTGAGTTTGTTGTCATTTTACTGTTCATAGTTTTGATCTTCTTTTTCTTAGAGAAGTCCCTTTAACATTTCATAGAATAAGGGCTTGTTGATGATGAACTCCTTTAACTTGACCTTGTCTGGGAAGCTCTTTATCTGCCCTTCCATTCTAAATGATAGTTTTGCTGGAGAGAGTAATCTTGGATGTAGGTCCTCGTCTTTCATGACTTGAAATCCTTCTTTTTTTTTTTTTAAAGATTTTATTTATTTATTTATTTTTAGAGAGGGAAGGGAGGGATGGAGAGAGAGAGAGAGAAACATCAGTGTGTGGTTGCTGGGGCCACGGCCTGCAACCTAGGCATGTGCCCTGACTGGGAATCGAACCTGCGATGCCTGGTTCGCAGCCCGCGCTCAATCCACTGAGCTACACCAGCCAGGGAAAATCCTTCTTTTTTTAAAAAAAATATATTGATTATGCTATTACAGTTGCCCCATTTCCCCCCTCCACTCCCCTCCACCCTGCACACCCTCTTCCACCCACATTCCCCCGCTTCAGTTCATGTCCATGGGTCGTACATATAAGTTCTTTGGCTTCTCCATTTCCTATACTATTCTTAACCTCCCCCTCTCTATTTTCTACCTAGCATTTATGCTACTTATTCTCTGTACCTTTTCTCCCTCTCTTCCCCCACTGATAACCTTCCATGTATCTCCATTTCTGTGATTCTGTTCCTGTTTTAGTTGTTTGCATAGTTTGTTTTTCTTCTTTTTTAGGTTCGGTTGTTAATAGCTGTGAGTTTGTTGTCATTTTAGTGTTCATATTTTTTATTTTCTTTTTCTTAGATAAGTCCCTTTAACGTTTCATAAAATAAGGGCTGGGCGATAATGAACTCCTTTAGTTTGACCTTATCTGGGAAGCACTTTATCTGCCCTTCCGTTCTAAATGATAGCTTTGCTGGATAGAGTAATCTTGGATGTAGGTTCTTGCTTTTCATGACGTTGAATGCTTCTTTCCAGCCTCTTCTTGCCTGTAAGGTTTCTTTTGAAAAATCAGCTGACAGTCTTGTAGGAACTCCTTTGTAGGTAACTGTCTCCTTTTCTAATGTTACTTTTAAGATTCTCCCTTTGTCTTTAATCTTGGGTAACTTGATGATTTGCCTTGACGTGTTCCTCTTTGGGTCCAATTTCTTTGGGACTCTCTGAGTTTCCTGGACTTCATGGAAGTCTGTTTCCTTCGCCAGATAGGGAAAGTTCTCTTTCATTTTTTCAAATAAGTTTTCAATTGCTTAGTCTTGCTCTTCTCCTTCTGGCTCCCCTATGATTTAGATGTTGGATCGTTTAAAGTTGTCCCGGGGGTTCCTAAACCTCTCCTCATTTTTTTGAATTCTTGTTTCTTCATTCTTTTCTGGTTGGATGTTTGTTTCTTTCTTTTGTTCCAAATCGTTGATTTGAGTCCCGGTCTCTTTCCGTTCACTGTTGGTTCCCTGTACATTTTCCTTTATTTCGTTTTGTGTAGCCTTCATTTCTTTCTTCATTTTGCGACCAAGCTCAATCAATTCTGTGAGCATCCTGATTACCAGTGTTTTGAACTCTGCATCAGATTGGTTGTCTATCTCCTCGTCACTTAGCTCTTTTTCTGGAGTTTTGATCTGTTCTTTCATTTGGGTCAAATTTCTTTGTCTCGGTGCACCTGTTAAGTTGTAAGGGTTCAGAGCCTTAGGTATTTGCCAGGGCTGGGCATCTCTCATTTTTGCTGTGTTGTGGCACTGCCTGTGGGGGAGACGACAGAGAGGGAACAGTGCCACTCACTCGCTCAGCTCTAGCCCCACTTTCTGACGGACTCTCCTGTGAGACTGGGAGTTTCTCCCAACATTGCAATCCCAACAATATTTCACAGCTAGAGGTTTTGAGTCTTTAGTTTCCCATTCAGCCATCCCCGCCTGGCCGGTGTGGTCTGCTGCCTTGCCACTGGTCCTCCCTGCCTGGCTGCTCATCTCTGCCCGCTCCTACTGGTCTTTTGAATGTTTCTTTAACTCCTTGGTTGTTGGAGTTCCATGCAGTTTGATTCTCTGGCACTTCTGGTTGTTTATTGTTTTTAAATTGGTTGTTATCCTTCTTTTGGTTGAGCGAGGAAGCGAAACGTTTCTACCTACGCCTCCATCTTGGCAGGAACCCTCTGGTTACACATTTCTTAATGTTAATTAGGCTCTATTTTCCTTCTTTAGGGAAAATCTCATGTACCTTCATTCATTTGTTTGGGAGACAGTCTGTTTAAATTAATAGTAGGTAATATGTATGTAGCATTTACTATGTGCCAGGTACTGACTGATCTATGTCTTTATATATATTAACTTATTTAATTTTCACAGTAATCCTTTCATAAAAGTGTTGCTGTTATTCTCTATTAAGTGGCAGGGGCTGGACTTGGACCCTGACAGTTGGCTTCAGAGTTCATACTCTTAAGTACTCACTCTGTAAATACAGGCTCTAGAGTCATTCTCTCCAGGTTCAAATTCCAGCTCCATTACTAATAACTGGGTGATGACCTTGATCAGTTACTTGTCTCCTGAGTATCAGTTTTCTGATCTGTGTGCTATCTTGCATATTACACAACTTTGTCCCGTCTTGGCACATAGTAAACTTACTGTATATTTAGCTCTTATTAGCTGTTCATTTGTTAAAAACATATGCTTAGAATGCCTACCATGTGCTTTCAAGGAGCACTGCTGGTTTGTCTCTTTTCTAAAATGGTATAGGCACTATACCATTGTGCCCTGACTGGTATGGCTCAGCTGGTTGGATATCATCTTGCAAAGTGAAAGGTCATGGGATTGATTCCTGGTCAGGGCACATGTGTGTGTTGCAGGCCAGTTGGGGCACGTATGAGAGACAAATGATCGATATTTCTCTTACACATTGGTGTTTTTCTCCCTGTCTTTTGCCCTCCCTTTCCCTCTCTCTTAAAAAAAAAGATCTTAAAATGGAATAGGTTCTATAATGTACCTATGTCCTAAAGCTCACAGCTGAAAGAGAGTTTTCTACATCTCTATCATTTCTCCTCTCCTGGGTAAGTGTGAAAAAGAGAATTTTGTCAGAGGAGGGAAGAATATTGCTGTTGATTCATGTTGCAGGTCACACAGGTAAGTCAGGGGAGCTAAAACAGGTCGTTCCTTGATTAAAACGTAATCATCCTCTGTCTGGCAAACTTATTTGTCCTATTTGACCTTTAGGAGAAAGATATATATATGGAGCAGGAGGGGGCAGTTAACTTATCCATGCAATTCCACTAAATCAGCCCCAGCCTGTAGGGAAATGATAAATGTGGAAGCCAGGTTACCTGCATATCACTGCCCCAGTATAGATTATAAACGATTGCAAAAACTGAGTACGGAAACCTTTTAATGGGGAGTGGAAGGAGGGGAACCCGAGGCAGAGGAGGAGGAGGAGGAGGAATTTGATAGAAAGTGAAAAAAATCCCTGGTGAAAATGGTTGAAAATAAATCCTTATATTTTCTTCCAGGACAGTGATTTTCAACCTTTTTCATCTCATAGCACACATAAACTAATTACTCAAATTGTGTGACACACCAAAAAAAATTTTTTGCCAATCTGGCAAAAAATATAGGTATAAGTTTGATTCATTCATACCGGATGGCTATTGTGTTGGCTGCTGTCATTTTTTTATTTGACAATCTAAGGGAAAAGAGGTCAGTGTCCCTGACTCAACAGTCAGGGAATGCATGTTTTAAAAAGTCTTGCAGCACATGGATTGAAAATCGCTGCTCTGGGATGAAGACATTTTAAACAGAAGATTGGCATGGACTAAGTTTGGTTATTCTAATAGTGCTATTCTGAGATGCATCTTTATTCTTCTTTATACCAGGGGTCTGACAGATCTTTGTTCTTTCCCTCTGTCCAGTCCTGAGGCTTTCTACCAATGCAGGCCAGTGGAAGGAAGCTGCTAGCAAGGTGACCCACGCATTGGTTAACATCAGGTAAGAAATGAGATTTTCTCTCCTTCAGAGTTCATTGGCTCATCCTGAGGTTTATTGTACTTTTCTAAGTGGAGTGTGTTGAACCCTACTACTATTTTAAGCCCTGATGTCTGTAGGAGTGAGAGAAATTGTCGTACTTGATCAGGAGAAACAGGAGTGCATGAGGCTTTCGTTTTGTCATATTGAAATAGCTCACAGTACTGTTCTGTGAATTTCCTTACACAGAGAGGGTTGCAAGGCCTTTTCAGGCATCCTCACTGCCAAAGTATTATCAGTGTAGAGGCCATCCGAAAGCTTTTCTCTGAAATTTTTTTCTGCTGTTCTCAGTTCAAAGAGTGACACATGGGAATCTGAAACTTTGATGTTTTGCTTCACGTGGCTATTTCTATTTGTGGTAAACAGAGGCAAATGGAGCTTGTGGGGCTGTCATTTTAGGCCCCTTATGAAACAGGGAGGCAATTACAGAGTGCTGCAGGTACAGGGTAAAACTGAGTCATACGTGGGGTTGCTTTAGGGTCTTAGGAAACGCCACACGTTCATGGGAGTGAGCTGTTCGTAAATGGAGAGAGCGTGCTTTTAGCGTCAGAAAGCCTAAAGCTGGCTTTTCTTATATTCCTTGCTCCCTTGTGCCTATCATTTTCCATTTTCTCAACAGTTATTAAATTGTTCTTGCAAACAATTGAAAAATTAACCTTGAGTGGATGAGGCAAACCCAACAGATGGAGAAACTTGATTTAGCTCCAGATGTAAGCCTTGCCAAGCATTCCCAGTAATAGTAGAAGTACATTTACAACTTGGTATAGATTCTGATGTGTGACAGAGCTGGGAGTCAGTGCATTTCCATATCTTCCTGCTTTTTTAAAAAATATATTCTGTCCCTGTAGCGATTTACTATTGTGTTTGGCACATCTGGGAATGAAAGGAAAAACGTGAACTGTGCGTTGGGAGGGCTGGGGTGAGGGAGCACGGTGGCAAGACGTGCTAACGAGATTGCACTGAAGGTTGATCTGCCTTACCTGACCCCAGAGACGTTTTATAGCAGTGACAGTTTTATAAATCTCACAAATAAATACATATCTGCACCTAGCAAATAAACCAGATATTGTAGTGAGGCCTTAAGATAAATGTGATTTTCTGTAAGAGCTGGAAATTACAAACTACCTTATTCCAAATATCCCTTTGTGACCCAAGGGCAGTATGACAAATGTGGGTATTTGAAAGAAGCTCCAGATTCCGGTTTGAGTATGAAGAGCATATGGGTATAATTTATGTTGCGTTTATTTATTCATATGTTTACTTAGGCTTTCCAGGCAGCTCCTTCTCTTGGGGGTGGGGTGGGGTCTGTTTCCATGATCACATTCCTTTTTGCTTGCTTCGTCTCCTACTTTGTTGCTTTTCCTTTCAGTGGCTGCTGGCCTGGCAGCTGTCCTTGTTCTTTTCAAGGAACATCAAACAGCTGATTTAAGGTCTTCATCTGTCCTTTTTCTGAACGGGCCAGAAAGGACGGGGCTGAGTTCAGATGCCCATAATCATGACCCCTTCCTTTTCTTTGTTAGTCTCTTGATAGGCCTGTACCCCGTTTTCATTCCTCAGACTTTTTTGATGAATTTGCTGCAGAATTATTACATCATCTTCACTGTTGCTAATGAATTAGACTCAGAGTATGTGTCAGACGTGTGAAAGATGCAGTCATTTTTCTCAAGAGGTTCCTGGAAAGATGTATTTGAATGTCACTTACCACATTAAGGCCAGATCAGGGGAAAATATGGGTGATGCTAAGACTATAAAAGTAACTTCTTTTCTTTCTGACATTTATTTTCACTTAAGTTCTAAACCTTGTGCTGCTCTTTTATATACAGTCTTCTTCAATCCTCAAACTCTATAAATAGACTATATTATAAATTTTTAAAAATATACTTTTTATGAATGAGGAAACTGAGTCCCACAATGGTCATGTGGCAAAGCTGGGAATTAATCATAGGTCTCTAGCTCCCAAGTCCAGGGCTCGCTCTTCTGTGCCGTAACGCCCGCTTCTGTGGAGCTGCATCCGTGGGTTCCATGGAGGTGAACAGAAAACGCAGCATGATGTATTGAAAGGAGTACAGAAATTTGAGTTCAAGAAATTGGATTTTTTTGTTTTTGTCTCTTAATGTATGACCTTGAAGTTATTTAACCTCTCTGGACCTCTTTCCACTACCTACAAAATGGAGGTCATGATGATATCAGCTGTTTCCTAGGAAAGTGGTTGTGAGAATTATAGGATGTAATGTATGTGAGAACACTTAGTAAGCTATAAAATACTGGTCATTTCACTTAGCCTAATGTCTTTCAGGTTCATTCCTATTGTAGCATGTGTCAGAATTTCCTTCCTTTTTAGGCTGAATAATACTCCATTGCATGTATATGCGACTTTTTATTTATTCATTCATCCATTGATGAAACCCCAAATGAGTTGCTTCCACATTTTGATTATTGTGATTTTAGTTATTTCGGCATGGGTATGCAGACATCTCCTCAGTCCCTGCTTTACTTCTTTTGGACATATACCCTGAAGTAAAATTGGCGGGATCACATGGTAATTCTGTGTTTAATTTTTTTTGAGGAATTGCCATACCTTTTCTCAGGTTTAGCATTTTGAGCCTTCCTTAGAATGTTTCCTAAGTATGTCTTCATTTGTCCCTTCTATAAAAGTTAAGATGTTACCCTTAGCCTTAAAAGATGTTTTGCTTTTCTTTGCTTGACTTTGATGCTTGGTGGTCCAGGGAGTTTTCTTTTCACAGCGTTAGTGTTTTTCTCAGCTGAAGGCAAAAAAGCAGCATGCCTGCAAAGTCTGTATTCCTCTGAGCCAAAGGTAATGAGCTCTGCCTTTTTATGCTCCTTTGCTTTCTTCTAGGAGCTCATGTTGTATATCCATGACACTAGTAAATTTGGATGACTTAGAAAACAGGAGACTGTGTCAGAAAATGGGACCTGTGGGTCTCCCAGGGATACTGTGAGATATTTAAATAGTAGCCACCAACTTGATCATCAAGGATAGAGTGTATAGGCTTAGCAGTAAAATCATGATGGTATGTGACATTTACTTCTGTTCTTTATAGAGGTGTTTGTGCCGATCCCACACCTGGAAAGAATTTCTAAGGCAGAGCAAATGAACTCTTAGCTGCCTTTCTTGTAGTATGTTCTTTGATAGCCATGGGAAGGGATTGGATTGTATGGGAAACTTTCAGACACCTAACAGCCCGGGGGGGGGGGGGGCCTGTGAGACTGGTTTGCCGGTTGACGACGGCTGCAAGTGATGCTTTGGGGATCTTCTGGAATGCAGTGCATCTAATGGCAAGCCTGACATAGTGAATCACCAGCAGGTGAAAGACAGCAGAAAAGCTGCAGACCTTCCTGTTCTTTGGGGTTTAGATTGTGATAGTGAATATTAAAAAAGTACTTCCACATGTTTGGAGTCTTAAATTTGCTCAAGTGTCAGACTGTTTGCTTTTCACTTGTCTCTCCTGGCTTAGTCATGCTAGTTCTTTAATTGTCAGAGTTATTTGTATTTAAACAATTTGTCTTTCTCTTCCTGTTTGATCCTTCAGAGATATTCTTAAAATGCATCTACTTAGAAACTGCTATTTTTGTTGAGACACCTGATGTCATTACCATACAGGGCCCTATGTTTGTTCTTCCCCATAGGAGGCTTGTTCCCTGTAGGATTCCCCATAGGATTGCTTTGCCACAAGAAAAATAAAATATTATATCTGTCTTTGAAATTCCACTTGGTATAATTGTTACTGCAGCTGCCTTCACAGATCTACTGGTCCACAAAAGAAGGGTACCATGAGGGGCCAGGTGCAAAAATGCAAGGAGAAAATATTTGGGAAGTTTTGCTTGGAGACTTCCATACTAAGTATTTCCTGCCACCGCTTAGCAGATTCCTCCAGTGGAGTCCTGTAGATGTCTGCTGACTGTTAACCTAATTAGTCAAAGAGAAAAAGAAAAATGTTAGACTAAATTTTGACCTTCGTTTAACCAAACAACTTTCATGGTAAGTAATTTGAAGCCCTTAATGAATCTCTTCAAGTTAACACCTTAATGCTTTTCACTTAACAAGCATTTTGTCAGCGCCAAGTTCACAGCCCTATTCTCTGGTTGCTCACAGAAGTAGTGGCTGAATCACTGCGAGGAGGGTTTTTTCCTGATCGGTAATTTCCTTAAGTTGGATAAAATTCGAACTCTGTGATTTATATATTAATTTTCCCCCTTATTTTGAATGCGTTAAGCTAAAGTTTAGTTTTTCCTCAAGAAAGACGTTTTTAGATATTGCTATGGTTAGTGACAAGCGTGGGGTTTGGAATGAGACTTCAGTGCATTTCTTTGTCAGTCTCTTTATTGCTCACCTAGTGTGTTTGCCTCTTGCCCCCTGCTTGCTCCATGGTCTTTTTGTTCCAATGCCAAGGTGATCCACCCTCCTCTCACCTCCCTCAGTTCCTGCTTATGTGCTTACATAGCTGTTTTTCTTTACCCTGGGGAAAAAATACTCCCTCCAAAAAAGAAGGAGGAGGAGGAAAGCCTTAAATGTGCACTTTGCTGGGTAGGCGAAGGGACAAGAATAGCTCTCAGCAGCCTTTAGATAAGGGGGTTCGTGGAGCTTCACACCCTTTGGAGCAGGTCATGTACAGAGTTCTGAGTGTCACAGAATGCAAGTCTTCAGGCAGGAATCAGAGAGATCACACTCACTGTTAATGGCCGCAGTAAAGGGGGTGTGGGCTCTCTGTTACATAAAGTTCCCCCAGATCCCCTTGCCCAAGTACCCATTCGGGCTACAAAATTAGTCACAGTTTTCTTATCAGAATAGATACTGATGAGTTGAGAAGAAGAGCAGTTTGATTCCAGGCACTTCAGCTGAAGGATGCAGCTTAGTCTAGTGAAAAGTAAATATGGACTAAAGTGATTCATGACAGGAGCAGAGGCATTTGGGCTGATGACTCTTGAGTAGCAAGAAGTACACGAACATAATCTTCTAGTCCAGTTGTCTATTGTAAAGTGACAGACAGGCTCAGATTATCTCCTACTTTAGGATTTGTCAGTAATGACCTTTCTTCTTTCTGTTCATCAGATCCACTGATCTCTGGTTACAGAGAATGAAAAACATTCTGCAGATTAAAACAAAGCACTGAAATGAGGCTGCTATACTATCATGTCCCCAGTGACTAGGAGCATTACAGATTATTCTAATAATTGCTGTTCCCTTATCTCTTAAGACTACAGCTAGAAACAAAAAACAAAACACTGAGTCTCATGTGGCTAATCTTCTATTTTGCCTTAACTTGGTTTATACTACAAAGTGAGGTTTTGCATTAGGTCATAGCTGGGCTTGGTAAACTGTGGTGCAATAAAGAAGTCTTGGTTTAGGAGATTCAGATATTTGTAATAAAATACTACGATATTTAGTTGGGTCTACTGTGATTTTAGCTGAGCGTAACTTTAGCATGTGAAGCCTACTTAACTCAACCTGAAGTTTCATTGGGGTCTTTTTCTACTCTGATTTTTTTTTTTAGAAGAATTGTGGGGAAATGAACATAACAAAATTTAGTATTTTAACCATCTTTAATTCTTTAGTTCTGTTGCATTAAGTACATTCACATAGTTGTCCACCCATCACCACCAGCCATCTCCAGAACTTTTTTCTTCAACTGAAACTCTGTATTGCACCCATGGAACAATAACTCCTTCTTCCCTCCTTCCCCCAGCCCGTGGCAGCCACCCTTCTGCTTTCTATGTCTATGAATTGGCCTACTGTAGGAACTTCATGTGAGAGAAATTATGCAGTATTTGTCCTTTTGTGACTGGCTTGTTTTACTTAGCACAATATCCTTGTGGTTCTTCCATATTTTAGCATGTGTCAGAATTTCATTCCTTTTTAAGACTGAGTGATATTTCATTGTATGGGTAGACCACATTTTATTTATCCATTTATCTGTTGATGGACCCTTGCATTGCTTCCATCTTTTGGCTGCTGTGATAATGCTGCTATGAACACAGGCGCACAAGTATTTGAGAGCCTGCTTTCACTTTTTTTGGATATATACCCAAAAGTGGAATTGCTGGATCATATATGGTAATTCTATTTTTAAATTTTTGAAGAATCATCGTACCTTTTCCACAGCAGCTGTACTGTTTTACATTCCCACTAATGATGCACAAGACTTCCAGTTTCTCCGTATCATCACCAACACTTTTTATTTCTGTTGTTTTGATATTAGCCATCCTAATTGAGGGGTGTGAAATGATATCTTACCGTGATTTTGATTTGCATTTCCACAATGACTAGTGGTGTTGTCTTTTCATGTGTTCATTGGCCACTTGTCTGTCATCTTTGGAGAAATGTCTACTCAAGTCCTTTGCTGATTTTTCAATTGGGATGTTTGGGGTTTTGTTGTTGTATTTTAGGAATTCTTTAAATATTCTGGATCAGTCTCTATCGGGTATGTGGTTTGCAAAGATTTTCCCCCTTTCCCTGGGTTGCCTTTTCATTCTGTTGATAGTGTCCTTTAATGCACAAAAGTTTTAAACTTTGCTGAAGTCCAACTTACCTATTTTTTTCTTTTATTGCCTGTGCTTTTGGTGTCAGATGCAAGAAATCATTGCCAAGCCACATCATAAAGCTTCCTTCTATGTTTCCTTCCAAGAGTTTTATAGTTTTAGTTTTTACATTTAGGTCTTTGATCCATTTTGAGTGAAGTTTTGTATATGGTGTAAGGTAAGAGTTCAACTTTTTTTTTTTTACATGTAGATCTCCAGTTTTCCCAGCAGCCACTTTGCTTTTCTGAGATAACCATACCTCTGATTTCTTAATTTGAATCAGACTGAATTTGGAACTTAACTGATAAGGTCTAGAAATGGGGACTCCACACTTTTTCTGCATACCCCCATTTCTTGTTGTGTTTTTGGTTTGCTCATTCCCCGTCTTGTTTAAGGGATAGCATAATATTGTGCTTAAGAGCGGTTGTTTGAGTTTGAGTCTAAGCTCTACTACTTAATTTGGACAAGTTACTTACCATTGTTTGCTGGTGTTTCCACATCTGTAAAGTGAGGAAAATAATGGAACGTGTGTCATTGTTGAGAAGATTAAATGGCAATATGTATGAAAAGCAGCATACTGCCTGGCACACAGTGCTGTGTAAATGTTCACTATTATTATCTTTTTAAAAAATTGTCCTGAATGTGCAAGTCTGGGGGTTTTACCAGACTCAGTTCTGATGATGTGAAGGGAGCTTTGTTCTAGATAAGCAAGTCCCTTTCATATCCAGCTTTGCTCGTTTCCCTTAGCCCCACTCACAGACTTAGAAGGGACAAGAGATGCAAAATGATATTATTTATAAGCTGACAGCAGGGGCAACACTGGAACTTCCGTCAGCCTGTTGTGGCATCACTGGTGGGAAAACAGTTTGGATGGGGAGAGTTTATGTTTTCCATCTCTTCTATCCCTTTGAGGAGATGTTTGACCACGACATTTTGGCTTTATTATTTTTGAGTGAGCAACCTCCCTTCTCGCCATCGTGTGGTAAGAGAGAGTGTGCCTGACATGAATATACGTGCACAACTGAAAGGGCACCCCCAATGTGTTCTTCTGTGTGGCTGGAGGGATTAGAGGTGGTTCTAAATTTTCTTGTATTTTAATTTATTAAAAACATTAAGTTGGGGAGTTTTTGGTAGGCATCTTTTAATAGACTAAGTTCCCTTCTATTCTTACTTTTTTTAGTGTTTTTTTTTTTAATTTTTTACCATGAAAGGGTGTTGGGTTTTGTCAGATGCTTTTTCTGTATCTATTGAAACAATCATGTGGTTTTTGTTTCTTATTCTATTGATATAGTTGTATTAAATTAGTTGATATTAAACCAACCTTGCGTTCCTAGGCTAAATCCCACTTGGTTTTGGTATGTGATTATTTTTATATGTTCTAGAATCAGATTGCTAGTATTTTGCTGATGATTTTTGTGTTAATTTTCATAAGAAATTTTGCTCAGTTTTCTTTTTCTTGTGATGTTTGTCTTTTTTTTTTAATCCTCACCCAAGGATATATTTATTGATTTTTAGGGAGAGGGTGGAAGGGAAAGAGGGAGGGAAGGAGAGAGAGAGTGAGAAATATCAATGTGAGAAACATTAAATGGTTGCCTCCCATGTGTGCCCCAACCTGTGATTGAACCTGAAATCTAGGTATGTGCCCTGACTGGGGATCACACCCACAACCTTTGGTACCTACTCACTGACAGCATCGAGACTGCAGAGAGACTGGGGCAGCTACACCTGCCCCCGACCCCAGATGCACCTGCCAGGGTGGGCCCAGTAGGGGAGCCAGGGAGGCAGCACTCTGCCCAAACAGCAGGAGCTTAACCTGGCCTTGGGCCTGCCTGGCACCTTGTCCATCACAGTGCTATGCACAGCCCTTGCTGAGCCTGCCTGGCTACATCTGTGGTGGCACCTGTTCCCACCAGGAGGTGGAGGTCTCTAACTGGGTTACATACACCCAGACTTGCAGAAAGATTTCTGCATGAATTTCCAGACCATACTGTTTCTTCAGGGCATTGCCACCTTCTGCTTCCTGGGCATTCTGTGTAGTCTCTCGGCATTCCTTCTGGGTGTCTTTGGGCCCTAGCATCCAGTCCTGAAGATCACCTGTCAAATGCCTTTGCCCACATCCTCTCATTCCTGCAATGTGCTGCTATCATCGGCTTTCAGGTAGTGAAGACCCATGTCTGCACATGAATGAGTGGCTGTCTGGATTTCACTGTGATGCCAAAGTGTGTCCTATTGTGACTCTCATACTTCCAGACTCTTCTATTAGGCAAGAAAGACTGTTGTGTTATACCTGCGCACAGAGCCAAGGGGCTGCATTGTCTTGTCTTCCTGTCAAGTCTGAGTGTGTCTGTGGCACATATCCAGGGTGTGGCCAGCTCTCACTGACCTTGGGTGTCTGAAGGGCAGATCAGGAGACCAGGGATCAGACGTGCATGTCAAAGTGACCGGTAATCTCATGAGATGCCAGACATGACCCTGTGGACTGTCCCATGTGATTTGGTAAAAGGCAAAAGATTTATATGGTCTGAAGAGAAACCAGAGTATGTTCCAGGTGATTTGGAACCCACTTTTTATTAGCTTTCCACACCTCTGGCCTTTCTCTTTCCCTTACTATCCTGAGTCTGTTATATAAATTCCCCTGGTTTTGTTTTGTTGTTTTCCTTCTAGGAAAAAATAAAAAGCAAAAACAAAACAAATGAACATAAACCACAGGTAAGACTGTAAAACAAACAAAACACACTGAAAAGGAGAATTTCATATATTTTTTGAGAGAATGAGGATGCATTAAAAACAAGATCTTACTTTTGTCTGTCATATCTGGAACTAGGACTAGATGATAGTGGGGGGAAATTCTAAATTTAGAGTTTAAATACAGACATCCTCTTTGTGAGAGGTCTTCTCACGTGTAAGTATTAAACACAGCATTCTAGATCCGGCTCTATTCTTTGGTGAGCTAATGTTGTACAGCTATTTCTTTTCCTAAACTCAAAATGTGAGCAATCAGAGCTCATAGCTCTTGATGCCTACACGTTGAGTTTTACAACAAAGAAAGAGTACAGATACAAAAGTAACAGGAGAAATTGGTGAGCATTTGTTTTGGAGGCATATAATTTTGAGAGGAGGACACAGTACTTTGATGTGGAGTGGATGAGGGGGTTGTTAGGTGTGCTCTTTTATATCTGGAGTCAGTGTTGGTTTGTGGAAGATATTCTTGTCCTATGCCTTGTCTTTTGCATTTCATTTTCTGCCAGCAGGATAGAGGCTGCTGATTGTGGCCTGTTTTTACTGGCTCAGATGAGGGACTATTTCTGGAGTAGAACTCCTAGGAGAAAAGGAGTCAGCAAGTGAGTGAGCCCAGCCCGCTGTCCTGAAGCAAGCTACTGGACTGTGAAATAGGATCTCCTCAGTGGGCTCGAGGTGCATGCCCTGAGAGTGTCAGCTGAGGCCTCCCAGGTGTGGGCTTTCACCCTTCGTAAAGGCTAGGGTCCTGTATGGATGTGATTAGCCAACTTGAGGAACCTGTAATAGGCAATTATTGGGAGAGATCGTATATGTATCTGGTGACCTTACTTTGAGTGTTATTTTGGCAAATAATCAGACAATCTTTTTGCTTATTAATTCCATTGATATTTTTCTCTTTCTTAATGATTATACTAAGTATCATACTACTGACGAGCCTTTTGAGGTGGCTTGGAAGGACTGCCTTTGTGACTGAGCCAATGATAATGGAGTTACTATTTCCTGGGGACAACAGGTAATTAAGAGTCCCAGGCTCTTGAGGTAAGTTGAAAGGGTTTTGTTCTGAGCAGACAGCTGCAGGTGAAATTGTTGAGAGCACTGACGGTGAAATGTATGATTGGCATTTTCCTCCAGAATGTTCTAGCCCTTGATTCCATGAATGTGAATGAATGGGCCTATGTGGCAGGAGACCAAATTCTTCCTTCTCACTGTAGGTCCACAGTCTCACAACATGCTTTGTTTCTGTAAATATGTATTTACACAGCAAAGGTCTCTGGTTTGCATTTGTCCCATCAGTAATTAATTAGATCTCCTGCCTATAGTTTTATGGTGTGGTAAATTAACTTTCAGTTTTCAACTTAGCATTAATTTTTTTACAGGTATCTGAGATGAGCCATCTGATGTATGGCCTGCATTCTGCTAATCTTTTAATCAGCAGGAACTAGTATCTTATTTCCAGTTCTTTTTTTTGTTTTGTTTTGTTTTAGATTTTATTTATTTATTTCTAGAGAGGGAAAGGTAGGGAGAAAGAGAGGGAGAGAAACATCAATGCATGGCTGTCCCTCGTATGCCCCTCACTGGGGGCCCAGCGGTCAACCCTAGCATGTGCCCTGACCAGGAATCGAATCTGCGACTCTTTGGTTCACAGGCCAGCATTTAAGCCCCTGAGCCACACCAGCCAGGACTTATTTCTAGTTTTCTTAGGTGAGCATCAAAAACCAAGAAAGAGAGAGAAAGAGAGTGAGTAAGAGGAAGTATTGTTTATTTGTGTGAGACAGATTTGGGATTCTTTCTTTAGAAGCCTGTGGTTTTAGGAACATTTCTTTATTATTCCTGTCACTGCATCCTTATCTTTACAACTGTTTCTGAATGCTAGGAGTTGAGGACCAGGGGCAGTCAAGGCAACCTAGAGTTGCTGCTCTGTTGTAGGAGGTCAGGAAGGAAGGTATTTCCAGTTGACACATTTTGTGGTAGGGCTGGAGTGGTGGGAAGGGGCCAGAGTTACAGCAGTCCAGAGCCTGTGGTTCCTGGGTCTTTGCTCTTTCCCAGCCAGCTGACATTTTTTTCTATCCTTTGACTCAATGGAGACGGCCTGCTTTTGCTGGTACAACTGTCCCTAATCCTGTAAGGGTTGTGCTGCTCTCTAATTATTGATCCCAAGGTAAGAAAAAAAGTTTTGCTTTCAGCTGAGAAAACATTGATTTTTTTTTTAAAGGAACTCTTGCTAGGAAATGTAGACATTTAATCCTGGCTTAGTTAACAAATGGATGGTTTCTAGTTATAATTTACAGAAAACATACCTACAGATGGGGTCACCAGGCATAGTATAGTTAAGGTCCTTAATTCCTTTCCATTTGCATCTTATATCCAGGGCACTTTATAAAGTAGTCTTTTTAAACTGTGGGCAGTTCTTCATCTTATCCCTCATTTTCCGTTTCGATCTTTCCAAAGGTCAGGCCAGATTGCTGGTCACATAATTCAGATATTCTAACCATGTTGAGCAGTAGACTGTTTACCTGCTAATGGGATGAGTCAGCAGATAATGTGATTGCCCTTGGATAGGCAGAACATCCTTTCTTCCCTCATTTGTTCTTCATATGACATAGGTTCAGAATCTCTGGCTATTGTGATTATATTTAGACATATTTTAACTTCTCAGTTTCGTTCCTTAAGTATGGTGTTAGGGTCTGCCTTGAACCAAATGAGTGTTCAGTAAATGTTTACTGGACTTAATAACACCTAGAACTGGATCCAAATATAGTCTGAGAAGATTAAATTGTAGGAAGACTATTAACACCCGGAATATTTTATTTCCAGCTCGAGTTTTTTAATTGAATTTATTGGGGTGACACTGGTTAACAAAATTATACAGGTTTCAGGTGCACAGTTCCACAACATGTCACCTTTATACTATGTTGTGTATTCACCACCCCAAGTCAAGTCTCCTTCCATCACCATTTACCACTCCTATACCCTCTTCCATCTCCTTCCACTTCCCCTTATCCCCCTCCCCCTGGCAATCACCACTCTATTGTTTGTATCCATGAGTTTTTTTCTTATTTTCTGCTCAATCCCCTCACCCCCCCAGCCAAGCCACCTCCCCCACACCTAGCTGCCTGCTCTCTATCTATGAGTCTGTCTCTCTTTTGCTTGTTAGTTCATTTTGTCCATTAGATTCCACAGATTAGTGAAATCATATGGTAGTTATGTTTCTCTGTCTGGCCTATTTCATAGGCTGGCCCCAGATAGACTTAGCATAAGTCTATCTGGGGCCAGCCATGTTGTCACAAAGGGTAAGGTGTCTTTCATTTTATGAGTGAGTAGTGTTCCATTGTGTAAATGTCCCATAGTTGTTTTATCCACTGTCTATTGATGGACACTTGGGCACTCTGCTTCCAGAACTGGGCTTTGTAAATAACACTACAATGAACATAGGAATGCATGTATTCTTTTGAATTAGTGTTCTGGGTTTCTTCAGATAAATTCCTAGAAGTGGGATCGCTGGGTCATAAGGCAGTTCCATTTTTAATTTCTTGAGGTAACTCCCTACTGGTTTCCATAGTGGCTGCACCAGTCTGCATTCGCACCACCAGTGCATAGGGGTTCCCTCTGCTCCACATCCTCACCAGCTCTTGTTGTTTGTTGATTTATTGGTGATAGCCATTCTCATGGGTGTGAGGTGATATCTCATTGTGGTTTTAATTTGCATCTCTCTGATGATTAGTGACATGGAACATTTTTTCATATGTCTGTTGGCCGTCTCTATGTCCCTTTTGTAGAAGTGTCTAATTCAGGTTCTTTGCCCATTTTTTAATTGGACTGTTGTTCTATTGGTATTGAGTTTTATAAGTTCCTTATAAATTTTGGATATTAACCCCTAATCAGATGTATCAGCCAATATGTTCTCCAATTCAGTGGGTTGTCTTTTCATTTGTTGATGGTTTCCTTTGCTGCACAAAGACTTTTCAGTTTGATGTAGTCTCATTTGTTTATTTTTTCTTTTGTTTCCCTTACCTAAGGTGATATTTCAGAAAAAATATTGCTATGAGAAATGTCTGAGATTTTACTGCCTGTGTTTTCTTCCAGGATTTTTATGGTTTTGAGTCTAACACTTCTCTTTTTTAAAAAAACATTTTATTTATTTACTTTTAGAGAGGGGAAGGGAGGAAGACAGAGAGGGAGGGAAACATCAATGTGTGAGAGATATATCGATTGGTTGGCTCTCACATGCCCCCAACTGGGGACTGGGCCCACACCCCAGGCCTGTGCTCTGACTAGGAATTGAACTGGTGACCTTTTGGTTTGCAGGCTGGTGCTCAATCCACTGAGCCACACCAGCCAGGGCTAACATTTAAGTCTTTAATCCATTTTGAGTTTATTCTTGTGTATGGCATTAGAGGTGGTTTAGTTTCATTTTTTTTTGCATGTATCTACCCAATTTTCCCAACACCATTTATTGAATAAACTGTCTTTACCCCATTGTATGTTTTTGCCTTCCTTTGTTAAATATTAATTGACTATGAAGGTGTGGGTTTATTTCTGAACTCTCTATTTTGTTCCATTGATCTGTATGTCTGTGTTTGTGCCAGTACCACACTGTTTTTAAGTGCTTTTTTAAAAATCCTCACCCGAGGACATCTTCACCCGAGTTTTAGAGAGAGAGGAAGGGAGAGAGAGAGACACCAACGTGAGAGAGAAACATCAGTTGGTCGCCTGCCGCATGTGGCCCGACCAGGGATGGAACCCACAACCTTTCAGTGCATGGGACAACACTCCAACTAAAAGAGCCAACCAGCCAGAGCCCAGTACCATGCTGTTTTGATTACTATGGCCATGTATTATAGTTTGATATCAGGTAACATGATTCCTCCCACTTTGTTCTTCTTTCTCAATATTGCTCTGGTTATTCCAGGTGTTCTGATTCCATATAAATTTTTGGAATATTTTTTTCTAGTCCTGTGAAATATGCCATTGGTATCTTGATAGGAATTGCATTGAGTCTGTAGATTGCTTTGTGTAGTATGGACATTTTAATGATGTTAATTTTTCCTTCTATCAACATGGTATATGCTTCTACTTATTTGTGTATTCCTCAGTTTCTTTCTTCAGTATCATGTAATTTTCTGAGCACATGTCTTTTACATCCTTGGTGAAATTTATTCTTAGGTATTTTCTTCTTTTTTGGAAGCAATTATGAATGGGATTGTTTTCTTGATTTCCCTTTCTGATAGTTCATTATTGATTTATAAAAATGCAGTTAACCCTGGCTGGTGTGGCTCAGTGGATTGAGTACTGGCCTACAAACCAAAGGGTCTCTGGTTCGAGTCCCAGTCAGGGCACATGCCTGGGTTGCGGGCCACGTCCCCAGTTGAGGATGTGTTAGAGGAAACCACACACTGATGTTTCTCTCCCTCTCTCTGTCTCTCCTTTTCATTCTTTCTAAAAATAAATAAATAAAAATTAAAAAAAATACAATTGATTTCTGGATTTTGTATCATGCCACTACTTTACTGAATTCATTTATCAGTTCTAGTAGTTTTTTTGTGGATTCTTTAGGGTTCTCTTATACAATATCATGTCATCTAAAAATAATGACAGTTTTACTTATTCCTTTCCAGTTTGAATGCTTTTTATTTCTTCTCTGATTGCTGTGTCTAGTACTTCTGGTACTATGTTGAACACGAGTGATGAAAGCCCTATCTTTTCCCGATCTTAAGGGAAATGCAATTTTTTTTTTTTTTTTTTGCCCATTGAGTATAATGTTGGTGGTGTGTTTGTCATGTATGGCCTTTATTATGTTGATGTATGTTCCCTCTATTCCCACTTTGCTGAGAGGTTTTATCATTAATGGATTTTATCAAATGCTTTTCTGCATCTGTTGATATGATCATGTGGTTTTTATTCTAGAGGGAAGGGAGGGAGAGGGAGAGAGAAACATCAATGTACGGTTGCTGGGGGACATGGCCTGCAACCTAGGCATGTGCCCTGACTGGGAATCGAACCTGCGATGCCTGGTTCGCAGCCTGCGCTCAATCCACTGAGCTACACCAGCCAGGGCTATTCTTCATTATGTTTATGTGGTGTTTCATGTTTATTGATTGCAGATTTTGTACCAACCTTGTATCCTTGGAATAATTCCCACTTAATAATGGTATATGATCTTTTTAATATATTACTAGATCTGGTTAGCTAATATTTTGTTGAGGATTGTGGCATTTACGTTCATCAGGGATACTGGCCTATAAATTTCTTTCTTTGTAGTGTCTTTATCTGGTTTGGAATTAGGATAATGCTGGTCATGTAAAATGAACTTAGGAGTCTTCCCTCCTCTTGAAATATTTGGAGGAGTTTGAGAAGGATATGTGTTAATTTTTCTTTGAATGTTTGGTAAAATTCGCCTGTGAAGCCATCTGGTCCAGGACTCTTGTTAGCTGGGAGTTTTTTGTTTAGTTCTTCAATTTCATTAGTTGTAATCGGTCTATTCAGGTTTTTTTGTTTCTCTTTGATTCAGTTTTGGAAGTTTGTATATTTCTAGAAATGTATCCATTTTGGTTGTCCAATTTGTTGGCATATGGTGTTTTCTTGCAATCTCTGGTATTTCTGTGGAGTCAGTTGTTACTTCTCTTTCATTTCTGATTTTATTTATTTGGGTCCTCTCTTTTTTTCTTGATGAGTCTGGTTAAAGGTTTGTTGATCCTGTTTATCTTTTCAAAGAACCAGGTTTATGCCCTGGCTGGTGTAGCTCAGTGGATTGAGCGCGGGCTGCGAACCAGGCAACGCAGGTTCGATTCCCCTGCATGCCTAGGTTGCAGGCCATGGACCCCAGCAACCGCACATTGATGTTTCTCTCTCTCTCTCTCTCCCCCTCTCTCTCTCCCCCTCTCTCTCTCCCTCTCTCTCTCTCTCTCCCCCCTCCCTCCCTTCCCTCTCTAAAAATAAATAAATAAAACCATAAAAAAAAAAGAACCAGGTTTAATCTTTGGTATTGTTGTTATTTATTTCTGTTCTAATCTTTATTATTTCCTGGCTTCTCAGTTTGGGCTTTGTTTGTTGTTCTTTCTCTGGTTCCTTTAAGTGTAAAGTTAGATTGTTTATTTGAAATTTGTATTGTCTCTTGAGGTAGGGCTGTAATGCTATGAATTTCCCCTGTAGGACTGCTTGTGCTTTGTCCCATAGATTTTGGGTTGTTGTGTTCTCATTTTCATTTGTTTCAGGTATCTTTTGATTTCTTCCTTGATTTCATTGTTATTCCACTCATTGTGTAGTAACAGATTATTTAGCCTCCATGTCTTTGTGTGTTTTCACTTTTTTTCTTGTGATTGATTCCATATTCATAGCATTGTGGTTAGAGAAGATGCTTAATATGATTTCAGTCTTCTTAAATTTATTGAGACTTGTTTTGTATCCTAATATATGGTCAGTTCTAGAAAATGGTTCATGTGCACTTGAAAAGAATATATATTCTACAGCTCTGAGGTGAAATGTTCCAAAGATGTCAATTAAATCCATCTGGTCTAGTCGATCATTTAAGGTCAATATTTCCTTGTTGACTTTCTGTCTGGAAGATGGATCCATATATGTCAGGGGATGTTAAAATCCCCTACTATGACTATATTACTGTTAATCTCTTCCTTTATGTCTATCAAGATTTGCTTTACATTTTTAGGTGCTCCTTTGTTGGGTACATAAATATGTACAAGGGTTATATCCTTTGTTGGATTGTTCTTTTTACCATTATGTAGTGTCCTTGTCTCTTACTATAGCTTTTGTTTTAAAGTCTGTTGTGTCAGATGTAAGTATTGATACTACAAATATTTTTTCCTTTCCATTTGCACAAATATCTTTTCCCATCTCTTTACTTTTAACCTGTATGTATTTTTTGTACTGAAGTGGGTCTCTTGTAGAAGACATATATATAGATCTTGTTTTCTTATCCATTTGGCTACCCTGTGTCTTTTGATTGGAGCATTTAAGTCATTTGCTTTGAACATGATTATTGATAGGTATGTGCTTATTGCCACTTTGTTTTTTTATCTGTGTTCCTGTTGTCATTGTCATCATCGTCTTCCTCTTCCTCTTTTCTTTTTCCTCCTCCTCTTCCTTATCCATCTCCTTCTTCTTCTCCTTCTTGCAGGCCCTTTAACATTTCTTGTAATATTGGTTTAGTCGTAAGAAACTGTCTTAGCTTTTTCCTGTCTGGGATGCTCTTTATTTGTCCTTCAATTTTAAACGATAGCCTTGCTGGGCATACTAGTCTTGGTTGTAGGTCCTTGGTTTTCATCACTTTGAATATTCATGCCAGTCCCTTCTGGCCTGAAATGTTTCTGTGGAGAAATCTGCTGACAGTCTTACTGATGCTCTCTTGTAGGTCACTGTCTTTCTCTTGTGGCTTTTAAGATTCTCTCTTTGTCTTTAACCTTTCCTGTTTTAATTATGATGTATTTTGGTGTGGGCCTCTTTGAATTCATCTTGTTTGGGATTCTCTGTTTCCTAGACTTGTGTGTCTTTTTCTTTCACCAGATTAGGGAAGTTTTTGGTCATTATTTCTTCAAATAGGCTCTTGATCCCTTGCATTGTGTTCCCTAACAAGCTTAGATCCTACTAAAATTTTAAAATTTGTTTTGAAATATGCTTAAAGTGAGTTGCTATCCAGCTAACTCTTTCCCATTCTGTAATTAGTAATGATGTTTTGCTTTGTCCTAATGTGTTTTATTTTAATGCTACTTGCTTACCACAGAAATTTTAAACAATGCAGAAAAGTACAAAGAACAAAGTAAAATAAGACCATCTAAAATTTCACCATTCTGCCTTGGCTCATGTGTCTCAGTTGGTTGGAGCATCACCCTGTAAAGCGGAAGGTCACAGGTATGATTCCCATTCAGGGCACATGCCTGAGTTGTAGGTTTGGTCCCAGTATAGGTTCGTACGAGAGGCAACCAATCAATGTTTCTCTCCCATTGTTGTTTTATCCCTCTCTCTCTCCCTCCCTTCCCCTGTCTCTAAAATCAATGGGCATGTCCTCAGGTCAGGATAAAAAAATTTCACCCTTCAGAAATACCTAATATTACTGTTTTGAATCTCCTGAACATCTCCAGTTGATTTTTGTTCTTTAAACTATCTAAATGAAACTCTGTATCCTTATTAAATGTATCTTGTCTTTGAAACCCATCATTCTAGTTTATTAGGATATTTTTTGAGGCCTGATTATGTCATTTTATGTATTGGTTTTCCTTTGCAGCTTTGTATCATCAGCACTTTTGATAAATATTCCTTTCTAGCCCTGGCTGGTGTAGCTCAGTGGATTGAGCACAGGCTGCTAACCAGGCATCGCAGTTTCGATTCCCGGTCAGGGCACATGCCTAGGTTGCAGGCCATATCCCCCAGCAACCGCACATTGATGTTTCTCTCCCTCTCTCCCCCTCTCCCTTCCCTCTCTAAAAATAAATAAATAAAATCTTTAAAAAAAAGATAAATATTCCTTTCTAAATTTTTGTTTTGATGCTGTGATCTAATCCTGCATCTGCAATTGATTTGGTGGATGATTTGGAAATAATCACTCCCCTTTCTGGGTTTTGGCTTGCTGCTATTATATAAAATGGACATGAAAACTGAAAAAAAAATCCCAAAGAATCAACTGGAAAGCTCTTTGTAAAGAATAAATTTGTGACAAAAAAACTGTGGGTGGAGAATCATCAGCCAGGGCCAGACCAGAAAAATAAAATCTTTTTATAGAGAAATCAGAGACGACAACCTTCATAGAATGGTTCAAATCTTTCTCTATCCTCCTACTCTCCCAAAATCCCTGCAGAGAGGTTTACCAATTGAAATATTTTTAAAAAGAAGAAGAAAGAAAAGATTATAGCAAGTCTTTAGTTCTTATACTGATAGATTAGAGAGAACTGACAGGTAAAGGACAGTAAACGGCAGTTTGGGGTGCGGGGGAGTGGGTGAGCTTTACGGAAAGAAGATGCTCTTCACTGTTTCCTCTTCTAATCAGGAGTAAGCGTGGTGGGCATAATGAAGGCTCTTCTGAATTGGGTCCATTGGGAGAGAAAAGCGTGAAGCTCACTGCTGCCTGCTCTTTCTCCCCTAAACAAGCCTTGCCTTGTGCATCACATTTCCCCTGGGTTTTTTAAGAAGGCATGTGATAATCTAGAACTAAAACTGAGGCAGCGTTTTAAGCAGGCAATTAATGACATGGTAAGAATTTTTAGCTCCAGTAGATTAATTGTTAAATGAATTGTGTCTACATTTTACTGTCATTTTACTGTGATATCAGCCTAATTATAAATATAGTGTTACATGGTGGAAGATAATAATAAGCAGAATTATGCACTCAGTGATCAGACTTTAGGAATTTCTAACACTGATGAAAGATTTTCGTCTAAAAATGTCTTTTGCTGTTCTTTTTTATGTAGGTTTTGATTAATTTTACCTTGATTTTGCATTTCTCCCTGGAGCCCAGATATTGTGCATGCTTTAGCAAAGTGGGCTCCTGTTGTAAGAGGTTTAATGAGATTTTTTGTTCTGCTGGGTTTCTATGTAATTTCTTTTAAAACCAATAACATTTGAGTGAGATGTCAAACACAGGGTGTGCTGCTGCATTTTTCACTACCCTGTACACCAAAGAACATTAATTTATCTCTCATTTGACACTGTTTTCATATGATAAAAATTCTCAATCTCAAGGAAGCTCCAGAGACAGTTGGTTCTCATTGGTCTCTCCTGCATTCATCTTGGTGACAACTCTGAAACGGCAGCAGGAATAGCCATTTGTAGTTGGAATTCATTCTGGGAAGAAGGGGGTGGAACACGATGTTGTCTGTACCTTACCTTTCTTATGGGATAATTTACTAGATGGGATTTATATAAGATGGATTAATCCTGGCTGGTGTGGCTCATTGAATCCAGCGCTGGACTGTAAACCAAAGGGCTACCAGTTTGATTCCCAGTCAGGGCACATGCCTGTGTTGCAGGCCAGGTCCCCATTAGGGGGTGCATGAGAGGCAACCACACACTGATGTTTCTCTCCCTGTCTTTCTCCTTCCCTTCTGTTCTCTCCAAATATAAATAAATAAAATCTTTTAAAAATTAAAAAAAAATCTGCTCCTTTTGGCCATTTAATCTGAACTAATTTCCTATTTTAAAAATGTGAACTATTTGATAAATTCTAAAGAGTGCTACATATTAATGTATATTTGTAATGAAACTTGATCCTTAAATGAATCTGTAAACCACTCACTTCAAGAAATAGAATGTTATCAATTCACTGAAACCCTATCTTTGTTTCTTTTTAATTGAGCTATTATATGTGGTAAATTGTGATATCTTAAGTATGTAACTGAACAACATTGTACCTATTTAATCATCACCCAGATTAAGACATAGAACATTTTCATCATCCCAAAGTTCCCTCATAACCCTCTTTTTCCATGGAACTATGCACTTCTCTTTTTCTTTAATTTTATTTTAAAATTATAGTTTACATCCAGTATTATTTTGTTTTCATTTCAAATGTGCAGCATAGTAGTTAGATGATCATATACTTTGCAGAATATTCTCTGCACATCTTCAATTCCCACCTGGCACCATACATAGTTATTACAATATTATTGACTAATTCTCTATGCTGTATTTTATATCCCCATGACTATTTTGTGACTACCAATTTGTACTTGGTACAGAACAAAACTCCAGAAAAAGAACTAAACAAAATGAAGATAAGCAATCTATCAGGTGCAGAGTTCAAAACACTGATTATTAGGATGTTTAAGGAACTGATTGGGTACTTCAACAGCATGAAAAAGACCAAGACCGAAATAAAGTTTACATTAAGTTAAATAAAGGAAAATTTGCAGGGATACAACAGAATGAATTAAGGCAAAATCAAATCAATGATTTGTAACACAAGGAAGAAAAAAATTGAATCAGAACAGCAAGGAGAAAAAAGAATCCAAAAAAAAAAAAAATGAGGATAGGGTAAGGAGCCTCTGGGACAATGTCAAATGTACCAACATTTGAATCATAGGGGTGTCAGGAGAAGAGAAGATCAAGAAATTGAAAACTTACTTGAAAAAATAATGAAATTCCAAAACTTCCCTAATTTGGTGAGGGAAATGGACATACAAGTTCAGGAAACACAGAGAATCCCAAATAAGATGGACACAAAGAGGACTACACCAAGGCACATCATAATTAAAATGCCAAAGGTTGACAGGGGAGAATGGGAAGGGTTTAAAATGCCAAAGGTTGAAAATAAAGAGAGAATCTTTAAAGCAGCAAGAGAAAAGCAGATAGTTATCTACAAAGGAGTTCCCATGAGACTGTCAGCTGATTTCTCAAAAGAAACTTTGCAGGCAAGAAGGGACTGGCAAGAAGTATTCAAAGTGATAAAAAGCAAGAACCTACAATCTAGATTACTCTGTCCAACAAAGCTATCATTTAGAATGGAAGGGCAGATAAAGTGCTTCCCAGACAAGGTTCATCATCACCAAGCCATTACTAGATGAGATGTTAAAGGGACTTTTTAAGAAAGAGAAGATAAAAACTATGAACATTAAAATGATAATAAATTCACAATGTCAACAATTGAGTCTAAAACACAAGCTGAGCAAACAAGCAGAACAGGAATATAACTATAGATATGGAGATCATTTAGAGGGTTACCAGTTGGGAGGGGAAGGGGGAGAAAGGAGGAAAAGGTGCAAGGATTAAGAAGTACAAATTGGTAGGTACAGAATAGGCAGGGGGATGTTAAGAACAGTATAGGAAATGGAGAAGCCAAAGAACTTACATGCATGACCCATGGAAATGAACTAAGCAGGGGGGGATTGCTGGAGGGAATGGGGGTACTGGGTAGAGGGGGACAAAGAGGGAAAAATTGGGATGGCTATAATAGCATAATCAATAAAAATATTTTAAAAATCAGCCTGTTGACATTCTTCACACTGGTAAAGCTATTGGGGCTCAGGGATAATGGGTCATTGTTTAAAGATGAAGAAAGGAGAGAAGGAATGAGTAAAGGAAATATATTTTCCTGAGTTAAATTTCACTGTGTTGAAATGTGTCCCCTCTTGCTTCTTCTGAAGATCAAAAGCTGTTTACCTCAGTTGTAGTTATGGAGGTTGCTCCCTTTGAAGTTTTGGTAATATCTGTGACCTATAATTATCACTCCTAATGCTAAGTGTTTATTTTTCATGAATTATTTAGTAATTATCTATGGAGTTGACTAAACTGACCCAGATTTAGAACTTTTGAGGTGAAGACCTCCATGCCCCTTGCCACGCACCTCTGCCCCTTATCCTTTATAGCTCTTCGGTTGTTAAGGGATTGTAACTTGATTTGAAAAGCTTAATGTTCTTCTTTTTCACCAGAAGTCAGTGTTCTGCTAAGGCTGACAATTCATTGTCTCCTGGACACTTGTGAGTCGGGATAACAAATTAGAGTTTGGGATACATTACAGATGATAAATGTGACTTCCTTAAAGGGAAATCCATTTGTTTTGCTTAGTGTTTCTGTGATTAATTGCTTGCCAGATTAAATTGCTCCATAAAAATGCATAGTATTTTATTCGATTGCTCTTCATGGTGATTAATTAGGCCATACTGTTGCTTTGTATGTTAATTATGCTAGATTTTTTTCCTCTTCTCTAGTTTAATTAATACAGCGTTTATTTCAAAGACTGTTTTTAGAATGGGACACTGCCTAGGAGGACAAAGCCCAGTGTTACTTTTAGGCTTGTGTTAAGAGAGAAACATCTCAGGTTTTCTGAGTTTATTCTGTATTGGTCCTTGTCTGTATCTGTGTATACAGCAAGTACACTAACTGCAAATGAGTTGAGGGAAGCTCGGTTTGGTTTTCCTGTGGCTATTAAAGGTGATATACTGAAAATTCTTGGCTCATTTGAAAATCGATTAAGAAGATAGAGGAGGAACTACTGATACAGTGTGTGCTGTAAATCAAGTGTAAACTAAAGGGTAGTGTGTGTGTCTGGGTTGGGAATGAGTGTTGTTTCCTAGGATGCTGCAGGGTGCTGAGGAAATTGGGCATATTTAGCATTTTTATTAATGATTTAGGGCCGAAAGTAAACAGAGTGTTAATGAAGTTCGTAAGTGGTAATGATTTGAAGATGTTTCTTGTACCCAGGAGGCAGAGAAATGATATAGATGGACCAGGAAGACAAGCATTACAGAATAGCATCACAGCTATTCCACTGGGAAAGTACATCACTGTTGTATGGAAATAGCACAGATAGAACCAGGCAGGTATTCTAAAATGTAGATCTTCTAGCAGTCTACTCCTAGGTACTTACTCAAGTGAAATGAAAACTTGGGTTGAACAAATGTTTGCGGTAGCTTTATCTGTACATTCTGTCAAAACTGGAAACAACCCAAATGACCCTCAATGGAGGAGTGAATAAACAAACACTACAATAATGAAACCCAATATAATGAAATACTACTCAGCGATAAAAAGGAGCATACTACTGATACATACAACAACATGGATGAATTCAATTGCATTATGCAGTATGAAAGAGACCAGACTCAGGCTACATAGTGTATGATTCCATGTATATGACATTCTGGAAATGGCAAAATTGTAGGCACAGAATTCACATCAGTCAGGGGCTGGAGTTGGAAGGAGAGGCACAGGGGAACTTTATGGATGACGGAGCTGTCCTGTATCTTGATTGTGGTGTTGATTACATGACTGTATGCATTTTTCAACACTTTTAGACTATATAGTAAAAATGATAAATTTTCCTATATGTGAATTTTGCCTTGATTTAAAAAGTAGAAAAAAATTAGGTCTTCATAGGGGAGGGCAGGAAATTGAACCTTTGACCATCACTATCACGCTTTATATTTGGCTACTTTTTGAATAACAGGAGCTAGAATTGGAGGATTTGGATTTTCTTCATGTTGCTTGCAAATTCCAAGGTCTGTTTGTTTGTTTTGTTGTTTTTGAGTGAAGCAGAAATGGGAGGGTAGGGGGTGGGGGTTTTCCTTAGGTGTCAGCATTACGTAAACCTATATGCAGACGAGAGGGTTATTTTAAGAAGGAAATCACAGTTGAGTAGCTCTTAGACCTTGCTGATACCCATCAGACATAGACAACAGGATCAGTTCCCCAATTTTAGGCTTGAATCCGTTATCTGAGGTTCTGTAGATTTAGTTTTTGTTTCAAAGATGTATTTCTTCTGTCTAGGCCCTCCCATTGTTGATTGTTATAAGACACTAAAGAGTGCTAGGGATAATTGTGTCCCAGAACTAACTTCAGAGATACCTATACCTTTCTGCATTTAGACTGGAACAAAAAGCTTGTCACACTATGGGTGTCGAAGGCAGGTTTGCACAAGGTCAGGGACCCAGCGATAGGTGAGCCACCAGTGCTAAACCAATGCTGGTAGCTGCTGAGCCTCTTTGCCCCTCCTTCCTGTGTCTCCAGTGATCCAAACTGTGTGTAGAGTGCGTGCTTCTTATATTCAACTAGAAGCATCTCCCTGAATGCCAAACCCTTCAATATCTATTCAGTATCTCTAAAAATATCTCATTGGGGCAAATTATATCATGGTGGTACTGCACTACTTGCAGCAGTGTTATTCAGTATAGCTCTGTGGCTGTGGCTTAGTATGTTAGCTGCTGACCACCCTGAGCAGTCGTGTGGCCGCCATTCTGACCCAGGCTGGGCAGATTACATTTAGCAAGGTGCAGATTCCCCAGGTGACTTGCCAAGCAAATGTCTGGGTCTTTCAGTATTTCAGCTGAATGATTTTTAGCACTGGACCTGAAGGGGCTGCTGTGGCTCCCAACCAAGACTCCATCTGTTAAAACCTCATATTGATTTGTATGCCTATTTACAAAAATCTGTCCCTTCTTCTAGTATGATAAATAACACAGATATACTAGATGAAGTCTGCTATTGGAGCGGCACTCACCATTTTGTTCAGGGTTTAATTAAATTAATAAGAAATGGAACTTAAATAGCTGTCTTTATCAAGTGGCTTATAGTTTTCTTTTTTTGATTTAAACTTTATCGTATTTGTTTTTCATTATCATATAGTCTCCTTATACACTCCTCCCCCCAGCAATCACCACATTGTTGTCCATGTCCATGAGTCCTTTTTCCTTTTTGCTCAATCCCTCTACCCACTAACTACCCCCCCCCACTCCCACCACTAGCTGTCATCTGGCTCTCCATCTATGAATCTGTCCCCATTTTCCTTGTTAGGTCAGTTTGTTCATTAGATTCCACATATGAGTGAAATTGTGTGATATTTGTCTTTCTCTGACTGGCTTATTTCACTTAGCATAATATTCTCCAGGTCCATCTATACTGTCACAAAGGATGAAATTTTCTTCTTTTTTATGACTAAGTAGTGCTTCGTTGTGTAAATGCCCTGTAGTTGTTTTACACACTCATCTACTGATGGACACTTGGGCTGCTTCCATATCTTGATGATTGTAAATAATGCTGTAATGAACATAGGGGTCTTATGTTCTTTTGAATTAGTGTTTTGGGTTCCTTTGGATATATTCCCAGAAATGGAATAGCTGAATTGAAAGGCAGGTCCATTTTTAATTTTTTGAGTTATCTCCATACTACTTTCCACAGTGGCTGCACCAATCAGCATTCCCACCAACAGTGCACTAGGGTTCCCTTTTCTTCACATCCACGCCAGGGCTTGTTGTTTGTTGATTTATTGATGGTAGCCATTCTGACAGGTGTGAGATGGTATCTCATTGTGGTTTTAATTTGCATTTCTCTGATGACTAGTGATGTTGAGCATTTTTTCAAATCTATTGACCATCTTCATGTCGTCTTTGGAGAAGTGTCTATTCAGGTCCTGTGCCCATTTTTTAATTAGGTTGTTTTGGGGGTTTTTTGGTGTCGAGTTGTTTAAGTTCTTTATAAATTTTGGATATTAACCCCTTATCAGTCATATCGGTGAATATATTCTCCCATTCTGTGGATTGTCTTTTTATTTTGTTGATGGTTTCCTTTGTTGTGCAAAAACTTTTTAGTTTGATGTAGTCTCATTTGTTTATTTTTTTTCTTTTGTTTCCCTTGCCCGGGGAAATATATCCAATAAAATATTGCTATGAGCAGTGTCCAAGATTTTGCTACCTATGGTTTCTTCTACAATTTTTATGATTTCAGATCTGACATTTAAGTCTTTGATCCATTTTGAATTTATTCTTGTGAGTAGTGTAAGAAGGTGGTGGTCTAGTTTCGCTTTTCTGCATATATGTGTCTCATTTTTCCAATACCATTTATTGAATAAACTGTCTATGGCTCATTGTATGTGCTTGCTTCTTCTGTTGAATATTGATTGACTATAAAGGTGTGTGTGGGTTCATTTCTGGGCTCTCTAATCTGTTCCATTGATTTCTGTGTCTGTTTTTATGCCAGCATCATGCTGTTTTGATTACTATGGTCTTATAGTATAGCTTGATATTAGGTGGTACAATTCCTCCAACTTTGTTCATCTTTCTCAGGATCACTGTTGATATGTGGGGCCTTTTTTGATTCCATATAATTGTTTGAAATATTTGTTCTAGTTCTGTGAAAACGTCATTGGAATCTTGATAGGAATTGCATTGAATCTATAGCTTGCTTTGGGTAGTATGGACATTTTAAGATGCAATTCTTCCTATCCATGAACAAGGTATGTGCTTCTACTTACTCTGATCTTCTTCAGTTTCTTTCTTTAGTGTCTTCTAATTTTCCAAGTACAGGTCTTTTACATCCTTGGTTAAACTTATGCCTAGGTATTTTATTCCTTTTGTAGCAACTCATTGTTGACCCATTCATTGTTTAATAACATGTTATTTAGTTTCCATGTCTTTGCCTGTTTTTCTGTTTTTGTGATTGATTTCTAGTTTCATAGCGTTGTGGTCAGAGAAGATACTTGATTATGATTTCAGACTCCTTAAATTTATTGAGACTTGTTTTGTATCCTAACATGTGGTCTATCCTAGAAAATGTTCCATGTGCACTTGAAAAGTATGTGTATATTCTTCTGCTTTGGGGTGAAATGCTCTGAAGATGTTTATTAAATCCATTTGATCTAATGTGTTGTTTAAGGCTGCTGTCTCCTTGTTAATTTTCTGCCTGGAAGATCTATCCACTGAAGTCAATGGGATGTTAAAATCCCTAACTATGACTGTATTTCTGTAAAATTTCTATGACCTTATAAAAAATGACAAGTTTCATTAGGGAGAGAAATTATAAGATGACACTTAGAAATTTTGACTGGATAAATAGGTGATAATGAAACACTGTGAGTTACGGGTTTATGTCAACAGTGTGTCGTATCTTAATCCTGTATTTTTATACCCCTTCCACCCAGAAGGAATTTTAAGTGAAATTTACTGACTATATGTAGTAGACCTATAGCATTTAATCCAGCTGGGACATGCAGGTCTATCTTGACTAACTCTGAATTAGTCAATAATTATTTACGTATTTCCTGTGTACCAACCCTGTGCCCTTAGCTCCCGACCTGCACTGAGAGTACAACATGGCAATACTTCCTAGGATAGAGTGCCACTGCCCTTGAGACTTTGGAAGGACATCTGAAGGCCAGGGTGCATCATGTTGTACCCGAGGTAAAATCTGACCAGGACAGCTATGTTCCCATTTTAACTCCTTTGCAAAGCTCCAGGAGATGACCACTCATCATTTGCTTCTGGAGAGTTTCTGAATTGTTCCCTCCCTCCTATATTGTCATGGAAGTCACACTAGGGAGGAGGAGGCTACTTTAAGCACACAGCCAAACAGGTCTGTTGAGGACATTTGTGCATTAGAGTCTTAGGGCCTCTACTTAGGCTAAAGCTGATGTTCTTCCTTCTGTCTGACCTTTTAAGCAAGACCTTTCTGCTAGAGCAAGAATTCCCTTTCCCACTTCCCTTTTTCGATATTCTTCCAGAGATAATGTATTCATGTAGAAGTATGCTTTGTTTTGGGGTTTTGTTTATCAGTCATTTGGGAGATGCAGAATTTGATGTCTATTCTTGATAAATATTATTAGAATACTAGAGATATATTTTCATTGGAAATATTTGATATCTGTTTAGATTTCATAAAACTTACTGTTGAAAAAATAGAATTATATACCCAAGTTGTTCCAGACATACTTAAGTTTTCCCATAACTGAATTGAGTACCTAAACATAATTTCCCTTTGACATTTGCATCCACATTGGTAAAAGAGCTTCATCTTCTTTAAGTGGTTTCATCTTTACTTTGAAGTAAAATTAATTCTAATTCATTTCTAGTGACATCTGTCCAGTTTAAGGAAATTTAATAACTCTTGTGTTAACACCAAAGTCAGAGGGGTATGGCATAAATTGTTAAGGCAACTCTAAGTTTGTCAATATCAACAAAGCATTTTTCACATTTATTTTGTAGTTTTTGCATCTGGTTAGTACAGTCAGTTACAATTAAAATATTCATATTGATTCACATTAGAAAAATGTTTTTTATTATTATTATGAAAATTTTCCATTTTAACATAAATACCTTGTTAGGTCACAAAATAAGCCTGTTCTTTTCTTGGAGTTTCAAAATTATTTTTTTATTATTGAAATTTGTCAGGCACTCCTTTTATTTCAAGATCTTGAGTTGAATAACAGCATAGTAAATCTTTTCTAAACCTTTCTACAACTCAGCCAATGAGCATTTGCAAAGGACTCAGAGTGATTTGATTCATTGTCATTGTCTTCTGTTTTCTCAGCTGTTCCATGAACTGGCCATGTTCATAGCTTTTTTTTTTTTTATCATCACCTGAGGACATTTTTTTCCCATTGCTTTTAGAAAAAGAAGAATGGAGAGAGGGATTCTTTTTAAAGATTTTATTTATTTTTAGAGAGAGCAAAACATCCATGTGTGAGAGACACCAACAGGTTGCCCCTCTCACGCCCCCAACTAGGAGCCTGGCCTGCAACCAAGGCATGTGTCCTGACCTGGAATCGAACCAGTGCCGATGTACTGAAGTCCGGGCAATGTCCCTAGCTCTTGCAGGCATAGACTAAATTACTTTAGCGACTATATCTGTGACAGTTAGAGACACTGCTTCAGAATATTGTACAACTATTTTTAATATGTACCATTCAGTAGAGTAAATCAGAAGGAAACTTCAGTCTTGTTTTAAAATGCCAGTAAACCTGGATTTGACTTACTATCATTGGAGCACCATCTATGTGTTGGAATTGTATAGAATATCTAGTCCAATCTTTCATTGACAGATGTAGAAGATTTTATAGTATTTATGCCACAAATTCAGGTTTTTAGGCTGCAAGTTGACAAATTTCTTTGTATATTTGGGAGTTCTTAGAGACAAAATGTACCCAAAGTATTAACTGAGCAGTATCATCTATCTCTAAAGAAAAGTACTTGTAATTTAAAACATTTTGAAACAATTGATCTTTTGTATCATTAGAAATGTCTTATATTTTACAAGTAATTGTTTGGTGGTTTAATTGAAGATCTTTCACTTTTTATAAGGTGTTTTTTACTTAAAATTTTCTCACAAAATGTCCATAATTGACATAACAATTTTTTTTTTTACTGTATGGCAATCTAAAATGTGGTGTGGTAGCCAAAGAAACAAGCTCAGATCCTGTTAAAAATAGTTAAATTTTTTTGTTGGACATGTAATTCTGATTTCAGACAGCCTATTTTGTTGATTCATTTTTTATGCTTTAATGTTAGGAAAAAACTTACTGAGTTTATATTTTCTTATGTTTCTTAATAGTGTGTGCTTTATTATCTTGAAAAGTTTTTTGTACAGCAAACAACTTTTTCATCTTGCCTCGTTGAAGCAAACTGCAGTTGCCATTCATCATGAAGCTAGCAGCATACCTTCTTTCAGTCTTATTTTTTCTTTACTGTTTCAACGTAGTATTACTATTTGCATCTCTACTCCATTCTTTGTCAGTAGTACGCCTTTATTTTAAACTTAAAAATCTGTTCATACTTACTTTTTAAAATTAGAAACATAATTTTAAAGTATTTTACTCTAATTACCAATTCTAATTTATGTAGGTATCTCTGTAACTCAGCAGTTTCTCCTGCCAAGGGACATTTGGCATGTTTCCATCATCGGAACTTGGGGGGTGGGGTGAGGAGTGCTACTGGCATCTAGTAGGTAAACACCATAGTAGGTAACACAAGGGATGCTGTTGTACATTCTGCAGTGTTCAGGACAGCCCCTCACAACAAATTATCTAGGCCAAAATGTCAGTACTGCTGAGGTTAAGAAACCCTGAGGTAACTCATGCTGTCTGCATAAAATATTGAAGAAACACATTACATCTGTACATCAAAAGTCATTTGAACTGAACCAGCTCTTTGAAACCAACCATGCTGGAAAAGCGTAGTCTGGAAACAACACACATGCCCGCCGTGCACGGTAGCTCAGCAGCAATATCTTACACACAGCAGTGATCAAAGAGAAATGCAGCTTCCAAAACAAAGTTGTATTTCGAGGAATAATATTTTACACTCCTCTAGTTTTTTAGTATAAGCTGGTTAAAATAAAAAGTTAGCTGCTGAGTTGCACTGACCACATGTCAAGTGCTCAGCAGTCACACGAGGCCAAGTGTCTGTGGAACAGACATGGCGGGGTGACTGACATTACCATTCTCACACTGTAGGGCAGGGGACAAGGACAGCTGACTCCTTGCTTGCCTCGGGGTTTGAAGTATGGCAAGTTAGCCTGCTTTCTAATATCTCTGCTTTCTTTCAAAAGACAGAGAGACAACACATTGTTTTATTAGAATGTAACTTGGGGTTTTTAACCCTAGGTTTTCCAAGGTCAGTTACTGCTGCAAACCAGGCCTGACCTGGGTGGTACAGTAGATTCCGAGCTGTTCCTGTATTCCACTAGGATGAAACTGCTGGGTCACAACTGTTACCTATTTCCTGAGCCTCTGTTCACACTTTGTTGAAATTAGGCAGAGAATGAAGTATTCATCATAACTTTCCAGTAAATATTTCCTTCTTGCTTAAAAGGCACCTTTCCGTACACCTGGAAGAACGAGGAGTTCAAAGCACAGCGAAGTCCACAATTGCTTGACTATATCTGAGTAGAAAACTCTCAAAGGAGTGAAGTCTTGTTTCCTTTGTCAAACAGGATGTCAGGTCATCTCCCTTTTGATAATAACATTTAAAGAACAGCTTGGTAGCTCTTTGAGCTCTAGTGTTATCAAGCTGTCTTCTTTTATCCCTGTTTGTTCCATCTTAGGCTGAAGGTTTCAGTCTTGACAGGCAGAAAGTCAGAAATAGAGTTAGTTTAAGGGGAGGGTACCTCCCTTTTATCATGGGGCATATAACTGAATTTTTTTTCCTGGAATAGAGAAACTAGTGTTAACTAATAGAAAGTGCTGTTCTCTTTGTTTTTTCTTCATTGTTTTGAGCCTGCATATCTGATTCTTTGTTGCTCCCTAGGTTAACAAGCGTCACAGTTTTTTACTACCAGCATGGTCTTGCCTCTTGAACTTCATCCCCTACCTAGAGGTCCCGAGAGTACCTCAAACTTGACATTCCAAAGAGTGTGCCTATTGTCCTTACCCTACAAATTAAAAACCATCTCCTCCTGAGTTTACTATCTCAATTAATGGTATCATCATCTGATCAGTTGTATAAAGTAGAAGCAAAAATCTCAGAGTTGCTTTAGAGCCTTCTCTTTCCTTTACCCAGTCAGCAGGTTCTTTCAGCTTTAACTCATAAATATTTCTCTAGTAAATAATTCTTAGCCCTGGCTGGCGTAGCTCAGTGGATTCCCAGTCAGGGCACATGCATGGGTTGCAGGCCATGGCCGCCAGCAACTGCACACTGCACATTGATGTTTCTCTCTCTCTCTCTCTCCCCCCTCCCTTCCCTCTCTAAAAATAAATAAAAAAAATCTTTTAAAAAATAATAATTCTCCTTTGGTACAACCATCATTTTAGTTCAAGGCCTCCTAAACTCTCACGTACAAGAGCCTCCCAGCTGCTCGCTTCCTGCAGTCTTTCCCCTGTCGCAGCCTCTATGTGGTTTATTGAGTCATTGGAGTTGAATTTCAGAAGCACGGGTCTTTACACGGCTGGGGAGAGTGAATGTTGGTACCATCATTTTGCGGGCTGTTTCGCAGTATCTAGTAAAGTCCAAGTTGCCCAAACCTTATGACACAGTAATTTAATTCCTAGGTATATTTCTTGAGACACTTTCCCAAATGAACACAAGGATATGTAAATAAGAACATGTATTCAGTATTGTCTTCAATACCAAGAAAATGGGAAACCACCTGCAGTCAACAAAATGAACTGTGCTATATTTTTATTTTTGTACAATGGAATGTTATACAACACTGAAGCTGGATTACACAAATCAATAAAAATTTCATAAATATAATACTGAATAAAAGGTAAGTTGCAGAATGTAAGATAATATGCACAAAAGTTTACAAATATAAAAACAATAATATGTTATTAATATTCTTTTTAGAATAAAGCTTTTTTAGGAATGATAAATACCAAAATTAAGAAAATATCTACTTCTGGGAAGAGAGAGACATATGCAATCAAGAAGTACATAGAGGGTTTGAACGGCATTGTAATACTTTCTTAAGTTAGATACTGGGTATGCAAACATTCAGTATGTTCTTTTTTGCACCTTTTTCTATGTCTGAAATATTTCATTCAAAAAAATCACCAGATTTTAAATTTTGTGTGATTCCCCATCATTGATAGGGATAGGATAATGTCCAAACTTCTTCTTTTTCTACTTTATTTGCTTTAATATGTTTTATTGGAATCCTTTTGATAAAACCAAGTGCTTGTTTAAGACAAAATAAAGTGAAAGCTAACTGATTATTTCAGTGTCCCCAAATATCTTGGCATTTGTTTCTGCAGTAAGTTGACAGCCATTCACACTGGCTAATGGGGGAAAGATATAAGTTTTTAGGATCTGGGCCACCACCAGATCTGGGCCACCACCAGATAAATGGCATCCTTTGTGTCAGCAGAATCCATAGTAGCCAGAGAGAAGGACCGTGCTCCTCTTGTCACAGCCTGAAGTGGCAGGAGCCATTACCGAGGCATCCCAGCCATCGCAACAACACTTCTCTGGCAAGACTAACCTTAGGCTTTCAGTCCAAGGTTAGTGGTGAATCTCGGTGAAGGGGCGCTGCCCCTGGCTAGGCTCCTAGAGCTCAAGCTAGAAAGACGGAAACAGGACAACCAGTGAGAAAGAGAAGCAGAGTTACAGTCCACCCATTGGCCCTTCTCAGAGACCCAAATATCCAGTTCCCCAAACGAGTATCCAAACTTCACATGACACCTTAACTTCAGCCTTCCTTTGTGTCTAGCCTTATTTACTCTCACTCTCCCATCTGCCCTAAGATCTGGCTAAATTAGAGTTGGCCACAGAGTCTCAAATAGCCTCTGCACATAGTTTTACCTAGAATGTCTTCTCATTCCTCTCTTCACCCAGCACAATCCCATTTTTGCTTCAAAATCTAGCTCAGATGTCATCTACCTTCCTTGAAAGCTTTCTGGATTCTTTGAAGCAGAATAATCCCTACCTATATGACCACAGGACTTAATACATGTCTCTCTCAGAGAACTTGCCA
The DNA here is from genome assembly GCA_004024845.1 of Tonatia bakeri. NCBI lineage: Eukaryota > Metazoa > Chordata > Mammalia > Chiroptera > Phyllostomidae > Tonatia > Tonatia bakeri. Next base: position 36,890 of record PVIA01002471.1, on the reverse strand, counting down.
CGTGGTGTTGTGGTCCTTTATTTGTCTGTCCATCTCTGGATGGTGAGCTCCTAAGGACAGAGACCCTGTTGTTGCTGCTGCTGCTGGTGTTTTTTCTTCTGTAGAGTCTGCCCCAGCAGAGTACAGTGTGGTACAGAGAAAGAATGAGAGGATGGCTGGAATGAATGGTTTCATCTTCTAAGGCCTTAACTTAAATTGCCATCGTTGTCTTCCAGGGTCATGAACTGACCTGAGGGCCTAAGCTCGGGAAGTGGATATTGAGATGCCTAAGTGCTCGTAGGGCTCCCCTTCTGATTGTGCTCCCTAATGTGTCTGTGGAGCCCCATTATAAAAGGCTGTTTCAGGTCTTAATAGACAACAGGAAATACAGTTTTGGTAGCTCCTGAATTAATTTAGTATAGCCAGGAAGTGTGCTTTGAAATTATCAAAAGAGTCCCCTTACTCAATGATGAGCTAAATCATTTATCCTGACACAGTAGAATTTACTGACTTCTAATTCCTTCCAGAGTAACAGGAGGACAACCCAAAGGTTTTCATGATCTGAAATGGGGCTTTGAGGCCACCAAAGCCACTTTGAAGTGAATCATTGATAACATTATGCATTGTTTTTCCTCCTTTTTCAAGTAACAAGTCAAGATAATTAATGCTATTTTTATCTTGCAGATATACTGTACTTTAAAGATGGTTTTATAAGGATGCCTTAAAAAACTCCTGTCACTGGCTGAGTGATAGGTTGCTGTCATTTATGTAAGCCAGGGGCTCTCCTGAAGGAGTGTGTGTCCTGACGCTGTTTCACGTTCCATTGTTTAGGTGTTCGTACGCCTTACTGCTTTTGGCAATAAGGTGTTTTTCCAGGCTGTTTATGAGGTTAAAGGTTCTCTCGTGTATTTCTTACTGAGGGCCTTCCCAAATGTACATTATTGTCTTATAAGCCAAAAGAGAACCAAGGAAACGGTTATAATTAACAGGCAGCTGCACAGCAGAGCCATTTATCCTCTTCAGTGTGGTTTGGTGGAGACCTGAGACTGAGGCTCCAGTGTGGCTTTATGTGAAGCAGCTGCATCACCAGCTGGAGACTGACACGCTGCAGAGGGCGGGCGCAGCACAGCTGAGACCCATCCACTCCCATCGGAGACTGGGAGACCTGCTTTCAGCTTAGATAGCTGCCTTATGTTTACACTTAGTTTTAGGTGAGTGGAGGTACAGAAGCTGCCGTATCCTTTCTCCATGAGCATCTTTGAGTCAGGACTGAGCAAACAGGCCCCCAGCAGGCTGTGGCTTTCACAGAGGTACCCTGCCACCCCCTAGCTGGAAACGCTTTAAAACAAGACCCTGGGAAAGAAACTAACTTTTCTCTTTGGTTTACTGGAAAAATTTGGCTGGCTGGTTTTTGAATGGATGAACATAATTTAACTAGTAAGGCTTCTGTAGTCTGATTTAGTAAAACTTGGTTATTAGTCTCCCTCCCTATAAAAAAAGTGTACAAGAGTATATACTCACCTTTCTTGGCCTAATTAAATTAACTTGTATTTCTTGACTTTACTCAAGCACCACCTCCTTTAGGATGCCTTTCCTAAACGCTCAGCCTGGGTGAAGCACTGCCCCCCAGCCCCTTTGTGCTTCCCTGAGACCGTTTGCCTGCTCTCTGTTTGTCCAGCCCTCACTGCATCATAATGAAATTACCTGTCTGTCGTGTGTGTCTTTTCCACTGATCTGTCTATTCCTTGCTATTGCAGATCAAATTTCGTTTGCTTCCCTCATTTCCTAGCATAGTACCTGCACATAGTAGGTATTCAGATATTTGTCAATCAGACTGAACTGTCAAGACTCAGTGGCTGTACTAGCAGACCCTTAGCTTCAGAAACCACAGAACTTCCTTCTGGGGACAGGACGTTCCTTCACTACATGAGAAAGCAGTCAATGTGCAGATCAGGGGAGAAGAAAATACAGAAGTTCTCCCTTTCTAAAATGGTGCATATAGGATAAAGTTCCGTAATCACTTTAAGATTAAATTTCTACTTTTGGTGATGTCACCTTTTCAGGAAGGAAAAACTTACCACTGTTTCTGGTACACTGGAGAGAAAGCACTAACAACTTCTCCATGAACATAAAACAGTTATACCCAGGCCTCCCGTAGAGACCCTCTGCCGGAGCCATCCGCCTCACCCCCACGCAGGCTTTTCGTTTTTCGCCCCAGCATTTCACAGGCTCTCCCCCAAAGACTTCCACCTTGTTGCACTATTATGATGAATGTTTGGAGCTGGCCCTCACCCCCTGCTTTACCAGCTATTACTGCAGGTGCTGTCAAAGAATTGGGCCCCAAATTTATCCTCCCATTAAGTCCTCTCCTGGGCAGCACTACTTGGTTCTGAATAGTAGACAGCCAGCTTCCCCTCCTTTTTCCACCTCCCACTGCCTTTGAAAGTAAGGAAACTGCAGGCCCTGTTGCAAACAAAACACTGTGGTCAAAAGTATCGTTGCAAATTATTTTCTGCCACAGCTCTTTGCTCCTGTTCCAGGCCCAGAGCGAAGCTCAGATGTGTGAGTGTCTGCACGTGCAGTGCTGTGCGGCCTCCATCGACTTCAGTCACAAAGCCCATTCCATGTCATTTCCGTAATTGGCTGGTCGTGTCCGTCTCCCACCACTGTCTTCAGGATCTCCCCTCTGTGAGTTAGAGATCTATTAGTTTCTGAACACAGGGGCCTTACCTACCTTCTGTCTGCTCTTATCTATTCCTCTGAGTGAGAGACACATGGCCTTAGATGAGCTTTTTAAATGTTACATGATTTTTAATTTGTCTCCACAGGTATTCCTACTGTCTTCCTCTTCGAGGATCCTGACTTAGTAGGCTGCTGTTTCCTCGGTTGGGGGCTTTTGTTTTGTCTCTCATGACTATTGTCAGAAAGAAACAGAGCCAAACATTGTGCCAGGTGCCATCTGTAAATCTTAGGGTAATTGATAAAAACCCATTTCACTAGCAAACAGTCCATTTTGTTCAATAATAGATACTGATTAGGTTGTTGAGAAAATCTGACCTTTTAGCTTTGAAGCTAACTCATTAATAAGCTGATATATTGAGGCTGCCATTAACATTGGAAAAGCAACATGCCTCAGTAGTGTTTCTGCCCCCTGTGGAGAAAGTATATTGCAATGAAGTTTTAAGTTTTTCCCTAATCAGTGAGAGAGATAACTATTCACTTCACCTAAGCAGAATGGTTCAATACTGTGAGCAGCTTATTTATTCTTCATTTACTTCTTGATATACTAACCTATCCCATTTTTCTTATCTTACTAATCGAAGTGCTACCCAGTTTCCCTGCTTTCTACCGTACCTCTGCCTCTCTACCTCTTAAGGATCCTTTCTCCAGCCATGCACATCTCTTCCCCCTACTATTTACACCCAGGCTTCTTATAGGAAACCACTGATGCTAGGGCCTCTCTGAAGGCAACATAAGTCACTGCCAGAGCAGGTGAAAGCAGCCTGCTTTTCCAGAGCTGACAGGAAGGGCGAAGGTCTCTGTCATGGTGGGTGAGCAGGCAGGCAGGGCTGAGTGATGCCACATCTCTCAGTGGTTAGACCTGCAGGCTCAGAGCTGATGGTGCGCTGTAGTAAGATTCATCTCTGTTCACTTAACTGATGTGGGCTTTATGGTAAATGTTTGTTGCTTAATCACTTTGGCAGACTCACTGATTGTTTTTCCTGAGAGGTTCCAAAAGGTACCCCTGGGATGAAGCATAAACCTCTTTCCATGTCTTTTAATTTCATTCTTTACTTGGAGTACTGGAAAACTGGTATGTGACCCATATGTCTACCATTCTCTCTCCTGTGCATGAACATCAGGACCACTGCAGTCTGGTGTGGTGTCCACATGGCCCGCACTGGACCACTCAGAATACTGACAGAATATTTCCCTCTGCCCACACGAGATCCCCATTTCTCCCTCGCCACCACTGAGGTATATGCACAGCCCTTCTAATTAGTTTGGGATCTGTTTACCTTTTTCTCTAACTAGTATGAGATTCACAGAAAATTTCCCTGTCTCTCCAGCCCAACATGTAAGCCACTAAAATAATTCCCCTCTAAAAAGAAGCCTAAGTTAGCCAGTTGCTGGTTTTTTTTTTTTTTTTTTTTACCTCTTACTCAAAGTTAAAGGTCTTATAATAAATTGATTAATTGGGCACATGGGAATGAGATATAGTTAACATATTTCAGGGTTTTGGCCCATGTCAGTTTTTAAAAAGCTTTTGAGTCATATTCAGGAGATTGAAATGTTTACCATTAATTAAAATTAGACCACTTTTTGGTGTTTTGAGTTTATCTGTACTGCCTGAGAAGTACTCCCAAGTATGTATTAGGATTTTTTGTATCCTGAAGTGGGGCAAGAAATCTATTAATAGACATTTTCACATGGCCCATTTTGTTCCTTTGTATTCACTAGAAACTTCTGAGAGTTTAGAGAGGCCTTGCTTCTGGAGATAGGAGATTCAAGGCCAAACTAACTGCAAAGGCTGTCAAAGGTTTGCATTCCGTACCCCCAGGACCTCTGCCGCCAACTCCGGCCTTCACTAGAGACAGAGTAAAGGAGGCTAAAGCACAGAGTACTGGGGTCTGAGCAGGGATACAGGCTAATCCTGTAGGTTTTTTATCCTTAGGAAACTTCTGGAGCCTCTGTTCATTTATTCAGAGAAAGCTTTAATAAAAAAAATAGACATTTCTAAAGGGAATGGATTAAGTGATGTTTTTTATGGAAATGTAGATGGTCCATCTGACTTTTGTGGTTCCTTCAACTCCTGTGGTTCATTCTTCTCCATTTACATTCATTGCGATTGTGTAAACAGTGAAAAAATGTCAGGTTGGTATCTAAAGCAAGAAGGAATTCCATTCTTCTCTTTGGCAGTGCTAGAGGAGATAATTTAGCCAAAGTGTAAAGCTCATGGCATCTTACTTGGCTTAAATCTATGGTTTGGGGCCACAGTAACTAGAAATTAGCTCATTTTTCAAGCAAAGTAGCTATAACCAATTGCCCAATTTCCAGCAGGTGATGAGGTGGAAATCTACACTGGACAAAGTCATGCATCAAAGTAGAAAGCTCAAACTGCCGAATGCAGAGTCATGCACACAGCTTCAGAAAATGAGGTAACTGCCCCTCAGGCTGTGTGCATGTAGATTTCACTTACATTAACTCTTTCCTGTTTCCTTTCAGTTAATGAATTCTGAGCGTTCGTATTTGTCCAGTGCAGAGTCTGGATGAAAATGTTATCCAGTAAGGTGAATAACTTACCTGGTGTGACATGTGTTTCTCACCTAGAAATAGAGAGAAATGCTAGCTAAATCATTCCCCTGGTTAAAAATTTGAGGGTTACTGTGGTGCAGTCAGTGATATCCATTCTCTGTTCTACTCCCTTCAACCAGTAATTCTATGTTCACAAATAAATCAAGTTCTCTTTAGTAATTGGGCCAATTTACATAGTTGACTCATTGGGTAAAGCAAGCAACTGCATACACTGGCCAGTACCTCATCCCTCCTGGCGATTGTCAAAATGGCTTCTGTAGTAAGGTTCTATTTTTGTTTCTCTCTTCTACAAAGAATGGCTACAGAAACAGCAGTGTAAGGAAGGGGATAATTGGCATGAAAGGGTTAAGACCTGGTATATCGGGGGTAAGTTAGAGGAATAACCCCAACAGGTCAGTCACTGAAGTTTTGACTAGATAGTTTCAAAGTGAAAAGGTTAGAAGGTAATTCTTATTTGAGGTTTTATTTTGTTTAATGTTAATTAGCAGAGTCTCTGAGGCTTGTAATGCACTGCTGTTAACAGGCATCAAGGGAAATTGCTTTTTTTGTTGTTGAATTGGATGGGCTGAAGATTCGTACGTAGACTCCATGACGAAGGAAGCTTATTACTGCATGAAATGGGAGTATGTGAGGCGGTTCTGAAGATGAAAAGAAATGTTAGCTTGGAATTAAATAACTCAGCCTCAGATGAACCATTTTAAACACTGCCACATACAACCTAGTCATACCTTCACCCCTTCCTGAAAGCCAGTCTCTTACATGTATATTTGAAGGTTTCCCAGGTAGAAGCAGTTATGAATGTGATGGTTTTCTTGTCTTTAACCCCAGATATCTGAGACTGGGCTGCTCCTTTGGGTCTAGGAAAAGGGAAGCTACTTGAGGGGGGCAGTGAAGGGGGAGGATCCCTTCAGGTCACGTTAAATGGTAGAGATACAGGAAGACACAGAGGAAAGCTTTGGAAAGGAAATCGACCCAGTGAGGAAACTGGGGCTCAGGTAGGTCTCCTGCCCGTGATCACACGGTGGAGTGATCGACTAGGAGTGGAGTAGTCAGGATTTTAACTCAGGTTTACTGCCTCCAAAGCTTTGCTTTTTACATTATGAACACCATGTTATTCAGGGAAGAGACGGTATTTTAACCAGGTCTTCAAGGAAAAATAAGATGTTGACTTTTTAGTGGTGGAAAAAAAATAGCATTCCATGTGAGGAAAACCATGTAAACAAAGGTATGACATCCAGTTGTACATGTTTAGTAAGTATTTAAAAATACAGGCTATTGCTCTTATGAGTTTGAGGCTTGAGATCCAGATTTATTTTTATCAGACTTCAGATATTAACCTACAATCTCTTTATTGTAAATCTGGTAGCCTTATAGGAGTAATTTCAGGGTGAAACTTCAGGAGTCTTTCCAGTCCGTACCATGTCGAGTGTACCAGTTATGTTTCCTCTGTTGTAATAAGAGCTCCAGAAACTTCTGCAAACAACTTTTGCCTGGTTTCCTCCTTTCTGCCGGAAGGTTTTTAAAAATATTTTTAAAAATTTATTAATTTGAGAGAGGAAGGGGCAGAGAGAAAGAAACAAATTTGTTGTTCCACTTATTTATGCATTCTTTGGTTCTTATCTGTGCCCTGGTGGGAATTGAAACTGCAACCTTAACACATTAGGACTACACACTAACCAACTGAGCTACTCAGCCAGAACCTGCCTGAAGGATTGACAGAGCAACTTTCAGAGACAGCTTGCTTCCTTCAAATAGCTCGGTCAGGAAACAATCACCATGCTCTGGACTCCTACATGAAACTATTATTTATTTATTGCTTCATAAAAGACCCTTAGATGCCCCTCCACCCTATCTGTGGGAGATAGCTGGTATTGTGAGAAATTGCATCTTTGGAGAATTTGCTTTAGATTCACATTGGATATGAAGAAGAATTCAGCCCTGGCTGGTGTAGCTCAGTGGATTGAGCGCGGGCTGTGAACCAGGCATCGCAGGTTCGATTCCCAGTCAGGGCACATGCCTAGGTTGCAGGCCATGTCCCCAGCAACCGCACATTGATGTTTCTCTCTATCCCTCTCCCGTCCCTCTCTAAAAATAAATAAATAAAATCTTTAAAAAAAAGAAGAAGAATTCACATTTTCTCTTAAGCAAACATTGCCTGCATTGTTAAGGTAACATTTCCATGCATTTCTTGGGTAAGTTGGGCATTAACTCTGTGTCTTAGCCATCATCCACTCAGCACTGGGGAAAAGAAAGCTGCTTTGCAGAGTCATGAGTCAGAGAGAATAAGTTAAAAATGTACCAAGAAATCTCCAACTCAGCTTTGCTGTTCCATCTGTCCACTTCATTTCGCTTCAGTTTAAGTGACCCCCGTCTTCACCAGTCAGAAGTTGACAGTTGCTTGGAGGGTGGCCCAGATACTTGCCCTTACAGGTGCTTTGGATGCAGAGCCATCCCTCACTGTGGCTGGCTTTTGCAATTTCCCTTGACTATGCTTTTGTCTTTTTCTTTTAGTTTTCCACTTTGGGACTGTCTAATTCAGTAGCTCTAAGATACCAAGTACCGGAGTGTAACACACTCCCCCACTGCTCTCCCACCTCACCCCCAAATAAACAAACAAAAACTTAGGCTTACTTTTTGGAACATATTAGATTACCTTAATAGGAAATGCCTGAAAGCTTTTCTCTGGCCTCCTGGTATGACTTGAGAAGATGAGAAAACTTTACTGTCTTTAGTAACAACTTTTGTTTCTTCTTTAGAGGACAGCTGTTCATGTCTGAGCTACCTTTTCTCACAGGGTGGGGCTAAAACATTTTTACTGTTATTTTCACACTTTTGGAAACTAGCTGGAGATCATGGATCTCCTTGCTTGTGGTGAGACTGGACAGAAACCTGAGACTTTCATTTATTCATTCACTCAGTTTTTAAAATCTCTCAGTATGCCCGGAATTTTGCTAAAGGCCTGGGAATATATTGGTGAGAAAACGAAATTTGATTCTTGCTCTTATGGAACATTTAGTTCCAATTTGAGGAAAACTGGAAGTTTGGTTAGAAATTATATTCCCTTTCTCCACCGAATTCTACCTCCAGACTCCTTTCCTTTCCCTTAGACCTTATTTCTTTAAACCCTCTTCATAGTTCTGGAGGGATGGCTCTCTCTGAGTAATGTGGGCAGTTCCAGCCATTTCTTTAAAAAAAAAAAATGGTCAAGGGTGTTAAAAATAAGGAAACCATCCGTCTCCTCTACCAATCTACCCCCCATGTGTGATTCCAAGGAGTTCTTTGTTCAGCAGCCAAAAGTTGACACCACCTACGAGATGCAGACCTTTTAATCTAATGATACCATGCATACAACCCAAAATTGAACTTTTCTTCTCTCCAGGAAGGGCTGGTCCACCCTGCACAAGTGGCTTCGCTGCCAGTCTCACCCACGCCTCTGCTGCCTCTTGTGGCACTGCACCACAGAGGCTTCTCCAGCAGCTAGCTCCTTAAACTCTCTCTGCTATGAGCTGCTTTTCCTCCTGCCACCAGCATTGCTAACATATGCGAGCTCTAGGGAAGTTATCTTGGTGAGTGAAACGCCCTGGGATCTGTGAGTTCTAGTGGAATTGGTTGCTGGGGAAGGCAGCTTTCTCAAGAACTGCTGGAGGCAGAGACCTTAATGTTAATCTTTTTGTTTTAAATTTTATTCATATTATAATTCACCCATTTAACATGTACAATCATTGTTTTATTTTATAGTCACAACCCTGGGTTAGGCATCGACTCTTAGGTAAGACACCAAAGGCACAAAGTGACAAAGCAAAAGTAGGTCAAGTTAAAAAATTTTGTGCTGCAAATGGTATCGTCAAGAAAGTGAAAAGAAAACCCACAGAATGGGAGGCAATATTTGCATATCATATATCTGATACAGAACCCCAGTGAGATACCACTTCACACCCACTAGCAGAACAATAATCAAAAAGACAGTGACAAGTGTTGGCAAGGACATGGAGAAATTAGAATTCTCATACATTGCTGATCGGATTGTAAAGTGGTACAGCTACTCTGGAAAATGATTTGGCAGTTCTTCAAATGTTAATACAAAGAGTTACCACAGACCCAGAAATTCTACTCCTAGGTATATGCCCAAAAGAATGAAAACATTGTGTACACAAAAACTTTTACACAAATATTCATAGCACATCATTCATAATAGCCAAAAAGTAGAAACAAGCCAAATGTTCATGAATGGATAACTGAAGAATGTATAAACTGAAGAAAGGATAAACAAAGTGTGGGATAGCTATATAGAATATTATTTAGCCATAAAAAGGAACGAAGTACTGATAAATGCTACAACGTGGATGAACCTTGACAATATTAAGTGAAAGAAGCCACATATTGTATGATTCCATTTATTGGAAAGGTCCAAAATAGGTACTGGGTTGGCCAGAAAGTTCATTCAGTTTTTTCCATATGATGGTTCTAGTAGTGCTTAGTTACCTTTAACTTCATTGAAACAATTTTATTAGATTGCATCATGACAGCCGTCATATCAGCGTGTATTGCGTGCAAAAAAGAACTTGTCAAAATTAGTGAATTTTGTGCAGCCATTTTAATATTGAAGATGGAAGAAGATATGCAACATATTTGATGTGTTATGCTTTATTATTTCAAGACAGATAAAAATGCAACTGGAATGCAAAAAAAAAAAAAAGATTTGGGCAGTATATGGAGAAGGTTCTGTGACTGATCGAACGAGTGAAAAATGGTTTCCGAAGTTTCTCAGTGCTATTGACATTTTGGCCAAATAATTCTTTGCTGTGGGGCTGTCTTATGCATTGGAAGATGTTCAGCAGCACCCCTGGCCTCCACCCACTAGAAGCCAATAGCAGGAGGTAGCTAACATAGTCATAATATCCAAATCAATAAAGTTATTGGTGAAAATGAATAATATGTCTTATTTTATGGAAAAAAGTAAATGGATTTTCTGGCCAACCCAATAAATTACTATATATAAAGAAGATTAGTGGTTTCTTGGGGCTGAGAAGAGGGTCAGAGGAAGAGTGGGGATTGACTGCTAAGGATGTAGAGCGCCATTTCGGGTGCTCTCTCTCTGCCATGTGTGGTATTGCCTGCACTGCTGCCTTTTCAGACATTGTCTCTGTTCTGTGTATGTGTGTGGTTTTCTTGATAGCACAGGCCACTCAAAAACTCCTGCAAAATCTTTCTTTACTAAAGTCTGTATTTCTCACTTAGTAAAGGTTGAAAGGCTAAGTCCAGTCTGTCTGAGAAGCTGGTTGCTCCTGTTGCTGCATTTATGGCACTTGTGATTGGTACTTTGTAGGATAGGAACCTCAGAATGACCCTCTACTAGGAAAGAAGGAAACAGTAATCCACAAGGTAAAGGGCATGGAAAGAGGAAGTCCCCTGCATAATGAGAAGCCGACTTTATCTGTTGTACTACTTTGATAAACAAAGACTGATTCTGGCCTGTGGTCTGCTTTGCCCAAATGCCAGGGTCCCTGTGAGGAGTAGAACATCCATGTATTAGTTTTCTCAGTTGCCAAAACAAAATGCCATAGGCTAGGCAGCTTAAAAAACAGATGTATTTTCTTATAGTTCTGGATGCTAGAAGTCTTTAAATCAAGATCCAGCAGGGTCAGTTTCTGGTGCAGACTCTTCTTGACTTACAGCCAGCCAACCAACTTTTGGCTGTCCCTACATGGTGGAGAGAGAGAGATCAAGCAGTCTCTCTATTATCTCTTCTTATAAGTACACTAATTATGTTGGATCAGTGCCCAGCCCTTATGACCTCATTTAACCTTAATTACTTCAATAAAGGCCCTCTCTGCAAGTACAGTCATACTGGAGATTATAGCTTCAACATATGGATTAGGGGACTGGGGAACAAATACCGTAATTCACCATGTATGATGCACAAATTTTTACCCAAATTTTTTTAGGGAAAAATAAGGATGTGCATTATACATGGGTAGTACCTGAAATACCTTGTATCTGTTCTTGTGTTTTATAATTATTTGTTACATAAAATTTCTTGTACCATAATATGTTCAAAAACAAATGCAAAAATTCTTTTATGATATAAACAATATGTATTTAAATATAAATAAATACTTGAATTATAAAATTAAAACGGAAGATTTTTCCCCCTGAAAGTTTGAAACTTGCCAAAAACGTGGCAGCACATTATACATGACAAAATACGGTATTCATAACAATTCAATATGAATCTAATGGGGATACCCTGAGACAGCCTGCCCTAGCCTCCTGGCCATGCAAGACTCCTCTCTGGTCTCTTCAGCTACCTCTTCTGAACTTTATTTTGTATCAGGCTAGTCAGTGACAAGGCACTTGGGTCCTGCTTGTAGTATTCACCTTTTCTGACCCTGCCCTTTTTTGTAGGGGCAGGGTTTAGATAGAATGGGTAGGAGGGACTTAAGAATGGGTAGGAGGAACTTAAACTCACATTCTGCTCATTCATCTTCTGATATTAAAAAAATTGCTATTTCTTCCTTGCTGGAACACTCAAATTTTAGACTTCAGTACTGGACATTTGCTTTTTTGTCAGGTTTTGATCAGTAAAAATGGGAGAGCTACTGTCAGAATCTTTCAGGAGAAGCCCCCTTGCCGCCCCTACACCCAATGTTTAGAAGAGATGGTAGTAAATCCTTTTGGAGGTGATACCCATGGGAAGGAAAGCCTGAAAAAAAGAGACTCTTCCCTCATCCTTAAATCTGGTACCTCATCTTTCTTCCACTGAGAACTATTCAGACATAAGTCCCAGTTTAGGGGCAGTGTGGAATCATAACTTAGATGAGCCCTAGTAGCCTCCAAATTTCCTAGGGAAGCAGAAACTATGTCAGTCATTTAAAGGCATGTGTCACGCAGTGTGGGCTGACTTAATCTGGTTTCAGTGTTTTGGTATCTCTTTGCAATCTTAGAATATATTTCTATTTCAACAGTAAGAAGCACCCAAGCCTTCTCCCAAATTCCTTGCTAAAGAGCCTGAAGGAAGACAGCTTGTGTCAGGCTGTTTCTCTTACCTCTTGTGCCTAGTGCCCTGCACCTGGCTTCTCCAGCAAGAAAAGTAAAGCAGAGATGTGTACTCTGTGCCCTTTGTGAGGACTGAGTTAGAGATTACTAACTGGGTTTAGACTGTTCCACAACTCTTAGGTTTCCGAACAGTCCCTCAGCTTGCATGGTGGGAGACCTTAACCTCTGCTGAGACCTGAAGCTCTGAGATGAGATTGTCGTAGAGCAGGTGAGGGGGGGTGATTTTATCTTCATTCCAAATATATATTCTCCAACCCCCTAAAAGGATATAAATTCCCAGAGTGGCAAATCTGTCATATGCTCCACCAAACAATGTTAGCGTATAAGCTCTGCAGCATAAAGCATAGGGCTCCTGACACTTTTCTGTCGTATTTAATTTATTCATTCATTGAATATTTATTGAGCACCAGCTGTGTGCCAGGCATTATGTTAGGTGTTTGACGTTGCTTTATTATATAAATGTTGCAAGAATCCTCTAAGATTTAGTCACTCTTTAAACAAACATTTATTGTACGCCTCCAATGTACTATTCCTAGGTACTGTGCTAAGTGCTAAGTATTATTATTCTCACTTTTTTCCCCCTCTGATGAGACATATAGCTTCCTCCAAGTCATTCAGAATAATAAGTGGTCAAAATAGGATTCCAGTTTATGTTTTTGTGAAGTTTCTAGTTTATACTTTTATTACCTGTATTAGATTAAAATGACTATAATTCTTCACAATCACTGAGGTATAGTAAAAGAAAACATTGATTTCTGTTTTGCTGCCACACACATTTTAGTAAACTTTTTATTTTGGAATAATTTTAGAATTATAGAAAAAAAAAGCAAAATATGTCTCTCAACCTAATTATCCCCTTCTTGCATTAACCATGCTACATTCATCAACACTAAGAAACTGGCATTGAGCCCTGACTAGTGTGGCTCAGTGGACTGAGCGCCAGCCTGTGAACTGAAGGAAACTGGCATTGATACATTACTATTAACTAAACTCCATATTTTATGTTTCATTTCACCAGTTTATCCACTGATGTCTCCTTTCTACTCCAGGACACAGTTCAGGGTCATGGGTTAGGAAGCACACAAAAAAAGTGAGGTGCCCTTCCCATCAGAGCACACCAGGGTTACCTGACAGCACGTGACCCGACGTCACTGGGGATGTTCGCCTTGTCACTTGGTTAAGGTGGCGTTCTTCAGGGTTTTTCACTGTAAAGCTACTATTTTTCCCTTTTGCTCCTCTGTTCTCTGAAAATAAGTTACTAATCAAGGCCACCCTCAGTGGGAATGGGAACTAAACTCCACCTCCTAAAGAGGAAAGTATCTACACATATTTGAAATTGTTCTGTTAAAAAAATTTCTCTCCATTTATTTAATCATTTTTATTTCGATATGGACTCATACTAAAACTCTGATCTGAAACCTGTGTTTTTTCTGCTACACTAGACAAGAAATGACAAGGACCTATACCAAGGCATTGGTTTCAAAGAAATTTATTTGCTTCAGATTTCAGAGATTTTTAAGAGGTTGATTTGGTAAGACTTGGTGATCCTTGAATGTGTGGGAGTGAAGGATGGTGTTTGAAAATGGCACTCAGATTTTGGTTTCAATGGCTGGAAATAAAATTTTGATTTGAAAGATTGCCCAATGTGTGAGGATTAGTTCTAGACTTGATAAACTCAGCTTCTTCAGAGAATGTTTTTAGTGTACACTGGGTTCCGTGTTACTGGATGCCGGTTCTCCCAAGTCACAGCGGAGGGAACTACTACTACTCATTCTGACCAGAACACCAGGGGTCCCCTAGTGGACGGCTCCTGGTTCCTGTTTCTTGTCTGAAGGGTGCTTGGTTTTGTTTCTTGTTTGGTTGTGAGGTTTTCTCTAGCTTATTTGCAAAGCAGAGATGCTTAATTCTATCATCTCGAGGAAATTGTGAAACCCTTCCCACTTCAGAGTTATCAGTTCACTCCCACGTGATCTCATGTTCGGTAAGAGGACAGCTCACCTCTGACCATCACTCCCATGCTCTAAACCAGAGAGGACGCAATGCTTTTTTTAACTCGTTTATCCTTTTCTTACATCTGGTGCTATCTTAATGTTAATTCTTTGTTTCAGAGCCATCATCAACCACTTTAATCCCAAAATCGAGTCCTATGCTGCTGTGAATCACATATCCCAATTGTCGGAGGAACAGGTAAGCCATTACTCTCCCCAGAGTGACCCTCCCCAGCGGCTAGAGGCAAGTAAGTTGCCCTCTGTCTGATAGCGGAGGGACTCTGTGGCGGGGCTGCTAGCAGGAGGGGCCAAAGCCAGGCTGGTAAGAGGAATTAGTAAGAGCTTTATTGATAGTACTTTAAATAGTAATGGCTGCCGTTTTTGTGCCGAATGAGAGGTTTGTTTAATTATACAGAAGATATGTAGGTGAAAATTTGGAGAATTCTTATTTTAGAGTGGGTGATAAAGCATTTCTGTTTTTTAATTTTAGGCAGAGAGTCATTTTGATTTTGGAAAGTAAGAAATGGAAACGTAGAAATGGATGAAACTGCCAATTAAAAAAACCCCAGAGTTCAGCTTAATTTGATGCTGCTTGCTTGTTAAAACACGAGCCCTTGTTGGGGCAGATTTTCTTTAGTAATTGGGTTCTGTTTGCCTTGAGAAATTATTTCGGAGCAGGTGTTTCTATGTTGTGGACTGAGTTGGAGATGCAGATAGTATTGTGTGTGTGTTTTTCCTGAGTCTGGCCTGATTTCCCCATCTCCCAAAGTGCCTGCACTCAGCTCTGTATTATGTAAAAGTAGAAATGGGACTTCAGTGCATGGCATGGGCTTGAACTTGATGTTTCAGAATGAGACTCTTGAGTCCTATTTTTAAAGACACAAAATGAGGCATCCTATTCACACAATCTCCTTTCTTTCACTTTATTCTTTTTGTTAAATCCTCACCCAAGGATATGTTTATTGTTTGTTTTGTTTTGTTTTGTTTTGTTTTGTTTTGTTTTAGAGAGAGGGAGGGTTGGGGGGAAAGGGAGAAAGAGAAACATCGATGTGAGCGAGAAACGTCAATCAGTTGCTGCCTGAGTGCACCCCGACCAGGGATCAAACCCACAACCTAGGTATGTGCCCTGACCGGCATTGAACCCACAACATTTTGGTGGACGAAACAATGCACCCACCATCCGAGCCAGCCAGTCAAGGCCCTTCGCACTTTATCCTTAAGTTGGAGGGCCAGGGTATTCATGAGGTGAGAGTCCAGGTATATAGGCTCCAAGCTAATTTTTAAAAGCCCACATAGGCTGTGTGCTGCCTTTTTTGCCAGTACATCAGTGTAACCCTTCTATGAGCCTCTTGCTGGCAGGGCCAGCCAACTATGGCACCACGTGCATTCCAGTGTTCCCAAAAGCTGTTCTGCTCTCCCAGTGAGGCACCAAGCAAGGCTTTTTCCCAGCAGACAAGCTTCTCAGTATTCCCACCAGTGGCTCTCTCCTCAGCCAGATGGATAGGATTCTATTAGTATATCAGTTGTTCCTTTCACATAATTGTTCTCTTTTGTGAGGCCACCTGTGAGAATCCATTCGCTTATTTAAACTGCCCTTATAAATGGCTTAATTTTCTTTTTTTCTGTTCTGCCTGTGGAGTAGCCCTGAGTCCTCTTCTTTGATGCCACTGCTCTCTGTGAGGTGCTTTGAAATGCTACCTTTTTCCTGATGGACCAGTTCAGATCGATTTTACTATACCATTTTTATACAAAAGGATTCAGCATCTTCTATGTTGTTCAGTGAGAAAAAGGGTGACTTTCCTACCACAGTGAGCTCTGGTTAGTCTAAATAAAAGCTTTATTTATTTATTTTTTTTAAAGATACATTTTCCCTGTCAGCCACGTGCAGTATTCATCCCCTAGCAGCTTGGGAAGGTCAGGCTGAAATCTTTCTACAGCAGCCACAGACCAATAATAAAAATTCGTTCTGGCGCATGAGGCAATCTGGAAGAGAGCGATTAGCAAGCACATGTCCTCACCCTCCTCCACCTTCTTTCAAAGTTAAATGAAGTGATGAAAGTGCCTCTCAAAAAGAGTCCACAAACCAGAGATGAGGCAATTTCTATAGAGAGGGAGAGTAGATCATGCTCTGTGAGAATGGGGAAGGGATAACAGCTCTCAAAGATTGATTTAGCCAATAAATAATTACAGGCCTGCTGCATATAAGGTACGGTGCTGGGTAGTGGGCATCAGTGGTGATGAGCAATCTAAGTGTGGTGCTTGTTCTCATGGAGTTTTTGTATACTCGTTCCCTCTCAACAATCCTTTGCACTTGGGGAGTAGGGGGAGGGTGGTGATACTATTCTGGGACCCTTTGCAAAACTGCTCTCAAAATAGTTGTTGCTGACTTTGAAGGGCGCTTCATGACAGCTTAGGGCACACTTGATTTTGTTCTCAGCACTGTCAGATTGGAAGTATTTGACTGCCTCGTTAATCTCCAACACGTGTTCGAGCACTTCTCTCCCTTCACTTACGAACATCAGTGCTAATATCACTTAATGTTAAGTGTGTTCACAGCTTCCCAAAGAGCTGGCATTGAGATGCAGTAGGGCCCTGCAGTTGTTAGCAGCAAACTAAGTAGAAAGAAAAAATTAGAAATTTAATCCCCACATAGATGCTAATGGACTCCTAAAATAAAACCTAAATACCATGAATAGGCATTAACTGGAATTTATAGCACCTAGTAAATAGTGACGAGGGAGGGTTCTTTGCTAGATCTGCCTGCCCAGCCTGGCATTTTTTCTAGCGAGAAATTTGTTGAGTTTTTGAGTTCTGACAACCCCTAGACACATTCCGTCCTCCGTGTGAAGGCATTTACAAGGTGATGCTTATAAATCCATTATTGCTTGTTAAACCAAGTCCATTCTCTCACATGGGTTTTTCTTTTTCAGTTGTCCAGAAGATAGATGGCATTTTTCTGTTACTTCTCATTGGCTTCATGGAGGGCAGAGCTTTTAAATCAGTTAATACCCTCTGCATGACTGAATGGTTTTGCATTTTCTAATGTAACAAACTGCATGCATTTTTTAAAGTTTTTATACATTTATTTTTAGAGAAAGGGGAAGGGAAGAGGATAGGGAGAGAAGCATTGATTGGTTGCCTCTCTCATACCCCCAACCAGGGACCTGGCCCACAGCCCAGGCATGTGCCCTGACTGGGAATCAAACCTGCCACCCTTCAGTTTGTGGGTGATGCCCAACCCACTGAGCCACACCAGCCAGGGCTGCATGCATTTTTATATTGTATACACAGATGTCATTTGTCTGAGGTTGATTGTGAAACTTGTTCATTTTGACTCCTTTTTTATGTGATAAAATACATATAAATTTACCATTTTGAACGTTTTTATTGTACAGTTCAGTGGCATTAAGTACACTCACATTTTGTGCAACCATCACCACTGTCCATCTCTAGAACTTTTTCGTCTTCCCAATTCAAAGTCCTATACTCATTAAACATTACCCATTTCTCCTCCCCTCAGCCCCTAGTAACTGCTGTTGTACTTTCTGTCCTTATGTAGTTGACCATGCTAGGTGGCCCATATAAGTGGAATCATGCTATATTTCTCTTTTTGTATCTGGTTTATTTCACTTAGCATAATGTCTTCAAGGTTCAACTATGTTGAAGCATGTACCAGAATTTTATTCTGCTTCAAGACTGAATAATATTGCATTGTGTGTGTGTATACATGAATATATCACATTTTTTTAATTTATGTTATTACAGTTGTCCCTACTTTTTCTCCCTTTGCCCATCTCCACCCAGCCCCACCTCTGCCCCTCCCTCAGTCAGTCCCCATATCATTGTCCATGTCCATGAGTCATGCATAAATGTTCTTTGGCTAATCCCTCCACAATCTTTCATCCAGTCCCCACTGCCTCCTGGCAGCTGTCAGTCTGTGCATTGCATCTATGTTTCTGTTTCTATTTTTTTCATTAGTGTATTGTGTTCATTAGATTCCACATACAAGTGAGATCATTGGTATTTGTCCTCCACTGCCTGGCTTATTTCACTTAGCATAGTAACCTCCAGGTCCATCCATACTGTCACAAAAGGTCAGAGTTTCCTTTTTTACTTCTGCATAGTACTCCATTATGTAATGTACCACAGCTTTTTAATCCACTCATCTACTGGTGGACACTTAGGCTGTTTCCAGATCTTGGTTATTCTAAATAGTGCTGCTATGAACATAGGGGTGCATATATTTTCTTGTAATGGTGTTTCAGGATTCTTAGGGTATATTCCCAGAAGTGGAATCGCTGGGTCAAAGGGGAGTTCCATTTTTTTATTTTTTCAGGAAACTCCATACTGCTTTCCATAGTGGTTGTACCAGTCTGCATTCGCACCAGCAGTGCACAGGGGTTCCCTTTTCTCCACATCCTCTCCAGCACTTGTCGTACGTTGACTTAATGATGGTGGCCACTCTGACAGGTGTGAGGTGCTATCTCACTGTGGTTTTAATCTGCATTTCTCTGATGATTAGTGATGTTGGACAGTTTTTCATATGTCTATGGGCCATCTGTGTGTCCTCTCTGGAAAAGTGTGTATTCAAGTCCTTTACCTGTTTTTTAATTGGATTGTTTGTCTTCCCAGTGTTGAGTTGTATTAGTGTTTTGTATATTTTAGAGATTAAACTCTTATCAGATATGTCATTGGTGAATATGTTCTCCTGTACAGCAGGTTTCCTTTTCATCCTGCTGATGGCTTCTTTAGCTGTGCAGAAGCTTTTTAATTTGCTGTGGTATCATTTGTTTTTTTCTCCTTTGTTTCCCTTCCCTAGTAGATACATCTGCAAAAATATTGCTACGTGAGATATCTGAGATTTTGCTGCCTATGTTTTCTTCCAGGATTTTTATGGTTTCATGGCTTACATTTAAGTCTTTTTTTCTCTTTTTAGTTTATTCTTGTGTGTGGTGTAAGCTGGTGGGCTATTCCAGTTTTATCACATGTACCAGTCTAGTTTTCCCAATGCTATTTATTGAAGAGCCTATCTTTGTATATAGCACATTTTGTTCATTCATTCGTCCATCAGTGGACATTTAGGTTGTTTTCACCTTTTGGTTATTGTGAAGACATCAATGTACTAATAGCTGTTCGAGTCCCTGCTTTCAGTTCTTTTGTATATATATTCAGGAATGAATTGCTGGGTCAAATTGTAATTCTGTGTTTAAGTTTTTGAGAAACTACCATACTGTTTCCCACATGGTTGTGCCATTTTATATCCCAGCTTTTCTGCATTCTTGCCAACACTTTTTTAATGTTTTTTTTTGATATAGCCATCCTAATGGATGTGAAGTGGTATCTCATTGTGGTTTTGATTCGCATTTCCGTAATTATTATTGAAGTTGAGTGTCTCTTCATGTGCTCATTGACCATTTGTCTATTTTCTTAGGTGAGATGTCTATTCAAGCCCTTTGCCTATTTTTAAATTGGGTTGTTTGTTTTCTTGTTATTGAGTTTTAGGAGTTGTTTATATATTCTGGATATTAATTCCTCTTTAGATTTGCAAATATTTTCTGCCATTCCATGGGTTGCCTTTTTACTATGTTGACAGTGTCCCTTGATGCATGAAACTTTTTAATTTTTATGAAGTCCTACTTATCTGTTTATTCTTTTGTTGCCTGTCCTTTTGGTGACATGCCCGAGAAATCATTGCCAAATGCAGTGTCATGAAATTTTTCTCCTGTGTTCTCATCTAAGAGTTTTACAGTTTTAGCTCTTACATTTAGGTCTTTGATCCGTTTTAATATTTGCATATGTTGTTTGGTAAGAGTATTTGACTTCTTTTTGTATTTTACATATCTTTATGAATAAAGATTATGGAAAAGGTACAGCTCGTTTTTCCAAGTGCCATGAAACTACTCTCAATTTATTCTCTGCTGGGTTTACTTGTCTCTAGTATACCTTGTAAAAATTGCCCTGTAGGCCCCTTATCCCCACTTAGTTGAGACTTAGCTCCTTTTGCTCCCCAGTGTGGCTTGTTGGTAAGCACCTGTGCACCTGTCCCTAGCTGGAGAATCATTTGGCTTGCTTTTGCCCCCACCAGTGAGTGGCCTGCACCCTGATTTCCATTCTCCTGGGAGGATAACTGAATCACACGAGCTGTGCTTCCTAAATAAATCCCAGTGACCTTTTTGTGTGTACTAAACACAGGTAGCTGAAAAGTGTTTAAAAGAAACTCTTGACCCCAGGCTGAGTGTTCGGTTTGGACGCACTGAGGACACCTGTCTTGGTGATGCCATGCTCCCTTCGTAGAACCAGGCTGACATGAGAGAGCTCCTCCCTATCCTGGCCTACCCAGCTCGCACATACTCCTCCCGCTCCTTTATACTTGCTGGTCAAATTAGGAAAACTACTTTATTATTATTGGCCGGATCATGTTAGGAATGGGTCCAAACTCAAGCAGTCTGTCAGGAAATCTTACAGAATAATATTAGCTATGGTTTCTTAACCTAAGGTCCGAGAATAAGCTTTAGAGAACTATTATCCACTCTGAAATTATGTGTAAAATTTTGTATGTGTCCTTTTTTTTCTTGATGAGGGTCCATCTTTTTAAAAAATTTCAACCAGTCTTTGACACTTCAAGCTGCCTTGAATAATATCTCATACTTTCCTTGCCCCCAAAGAAAGCCCTTAGGCCTTTGAAAATGTCCATTAAGGATCTTGAGCTCCTTTTAGGCTATT
Organism: Tonatia bakeri; assembly: GCA_004024845.1. Lineage (NCBI taxonomy): Eukaryota > Metazoa > Chordata > Mammalia > Chiroptera > Phyllostomidae > Tonatia > Tonatia bakeri. Next base: position 15,828 of record PVIA01002471.1, on the reverse strand, counting down.
CACTATTTGCTTTGGTTTACAAATGCCATGACACACTGATTTATATCACCTCTAGTTTTCTTATAGGCAAGAGAGTGCTTCATAGCAGAACTTTACAGGAGATTCTCTGGAGCCCTGAATATCTAGAGTACATAGTGGCAATTTAGGATTTAAGTCAAAACCTCTGAGCACCTGATTCCTTAAGCTTCCTATCACATTCATGACCAGTTTCATTCCTTTTAAATATCCCATTGGAAAGCAAGTAAATGACTGGCCCACACCTGCTTTCTTCAGCCTTCATTCAGGACCAGTATTTCAGCTTTTAATGCCTGCTGTGCACGTCAGATTGTGCCAGCTATTTGAGGAACACGGAAGTGTGATGAAGAGCCTTTGTCCTCAGAGGACAGAGTAAGTGCCTGAGAGGGCAGAAGGGAACTTACCGTCAGCAGCTAAGCAGTCCTAGCCGTGGGACCTGTGAGTTCCTGGTAGAGAAAGATCTCTGTAGGTTGTGGCGGTGAGGAAAGAGGAGAGAAGACTTGAGTTGGGACTTGAAAGAGAAGGGGTAGGTATTGGATACATAGAGAGGCATAGATTATAAAATGTACTCAAAGTCAGGACCTGAAAAGGACAGAAGGAATGGAGAGGAGTCCAGAGTCTCTACGTCTTGTCCTCAGATCACAGGTACCCCGAGGCCGGATGACTTAGAAGTACAATTCAGTCACTTAAGTGGCCACAGCTTCCATAACCCCTAATGCACTGACTCTCATCTCTGCCATAATTGCACTGCCTTTGATTCCATTCACAAGTATGAGCCGGCTTCAATGCTAGGTGGATTACAAGGCCTAACAGGCAAACCTATCATTTTTTTAAAAAAATTTGTAAAGAACACATAACAAAATTTATCATCTTAACTATTTTTAAGTGTACAGTGTAGTAGTGTTAATATATGCACACTGTTGTGACGTTTATGTCTATTACTTTCTCATCTCACAAAACTAAAGCTCTATTCATTGAACAACACCCTCCCTTACGCCCCCCGCTCTGCCCCACTACCCGCCTTTGGCAACAACTGGTCTACTTGGTTTCTAAGAGTGAGCAAATCTGCCTTGAAGCTGGTGTTTCCTTCAACCAAGCGGCCTGCTAAAAATTTCTCTGTGGACACACTTAGGAATTTTCTGGGGTGATCAGAAGGAGGCCTGCTGGGACCCCCATATGTCAAGGGCCATAGGACACTACACCCAGATTCCTAAATTTTCTACATTAAGAATTTTTTGGAGTTTCACCTTCCATTATTTCTGTAAGTCTTCATTCTCACTAGAGCTTTGGATTTTGGACTCAGAGGAGGCCTGTATAATGTATGTTACAAAAGGCATCTTCAAAAATGTTGTAACAAAGCAGGGTATCATTCATTTGGGGACTAGGTTATAAAGTAAGTTACGGAAACAAAAAAATGCTTCTCATCTAAATGAGTGAAGTGTGCTTTGGAAGCTAAGTATTCCATCTGTTAGTAGTCTTTCTAAACCATTTTGATTTTCTCCTGATCCTAAGATAAGAGCCACTACAAATAACTGCTGTGTTTACAAATCCTAATGAAACCTAGCTTTATCTTCGCAGAGAGAAGTGGGACATGAGTAAGAGGAGAGTCCTAGTTTGTGGGGCAAATGTTGTTAGGGCCCTGGGTGGCACCTACTGCTTGGGAACATCTAGACAAAAGCCCAAAAAGATCTTAAGAGAAATACTCTATGAGCTTCAAGGCTTATGAAAATGGCGCCTGATATTTCAGCTTTAGAATTGTTGGCCCTTCAGTGCTAATAAATGCTTAACAACTGGTAGAGGGGGTGAATGGTGGGAAGGGGGCTGATTTGTAGAGTTGTGTGTGAATGCCCCCACCACAGGTACCAATGTGAAGCAAAGTGGCTCTCACAGTGCTTGAAAACTAAACACTCAGCTGTCACAGGCCAAGTGTGCGTGACCCAGCTCCAGCACACCTCTGGTGGTTGGGGAAGTCTGCGGGAAGGGGGCTGTAAGGTTGTGAGTTGGGGCTTTCTGAGCTGGAGGTGAGTATGGGTCACTTTTCCCATGGCAGTCACCTATATAAAGTCCTCCCCCAGGCAATCGAGGCCTCTTAGCAGCCCACTCTGATAGCCCCTGTGATATTTTCTCATGCTAGAACAAGGCCTTAACTGTGATGCAGGACGGCCTTGGCAGAGACATTTGCTGGAGAGCTGAGATTTCAGACTCCCACCGTAGCCATAACTCCGTTTCCTGTACTTGGCATTGTATTTGTCTACAATAGCCTATGGTTTTACACGGCTTTCTCAGTAACCCTGAGTGATGGTTGCTGTGGGAACTCCTCCTGAGTCGGGGTATGTGACACAGGGCTGGCTGGCTGACCCTGCCTTGCTGGTTGACTTTGCTTAGATTCTGGCATTTCAGTTGACCTGTTGGGCAGAAAAAAAGTTTGATGTGAGTTGTTTATTCACTGGATCCACTAAAGCAGGAAAGACACAGTCAGAGCCAGAGGGATTCTCATTTTCCTGCAAGCTGCTTAACTTCAGAAATTGACTTTATGTTACATTGGGCATCTTGAGAAGGTACACATAAGAGGTGATTATGTGCCACTTAGGATGGCCATTCTCCTACTTGGACCAGAAGGTAAGCTGCACCACCAGAAATAGGGAAGAAAGTATCTTGCACTTAAAAAGGATACAAATAGATAAAAGGAAAGGAGCAACTAGTAGTTATTGAGCTAGGCACTTTTACTTAGCTTATTGATTTGATTCTTACATCAACTCTTTGAAATAGGTACCATTATCCTCATTTTATAGATAAGGATAGTAAGGAGACGAAGAGTTTGTCCAAGGATACACAGCTATTAATGGTAAAGCCATATGTGAACCTAGGTTTGTCTGAAACCAAAGTCTGAGCTTTATCCATTTCATCAGGCTGAGGGGTATCTGACAACCTGAGCTTGTCAGTGATCCTGAAGGAAGAGGCTGTGCAGGGAGAGGAGAGTGAAGATAACAGGGCCCATTCCTGGGGGAGTTCCTGGTTTGGGAAGGGCCTGTTCAGCTGAGGAAAGAAGGTGCTGACAAATGGGACCTCATCAAAATAAAAAGCTTCTGCACAGCTAAAGAAAACAGTATCAAAATAAAAAGAGAATCAACTGTATGGGAAAACATATTTGCCAGTAATACCTCAGACAAGGGCTTAATCTCCAAAATATATAAAGAATTTACACGACTCCACTTTAAGAAGACAAGCAACCCAATTAAAAAATGGGCAAAGGACTTGAACAGACACTTCTCCAAGGAGGACATACAGAAGTTCCAAAATCACATGAAACGATGTTCAATATCGCTAGCTATCAGAGAGATGCAGATTAAAACCACAATGAGGTATCACTTCACACCAGTCAGAATGACAATCATAAGCAAAACAACAAACAACAAGTGTTGGAGAGGTTGTGGAGAAAAGGGGACCCTAGTGCACTGTTGGTGGGACTGCAGACTGGTACAACCACTATGGAAAACAGTATGGAACTTCCTCAGAAAACTAAAAATGGATCTGCCTTTTGACCCAGCAATTCCACTGCTGGGACTATATCCTAAGAATCCTAAAACACTAATCCAAAAGAACCTTTGCACCCCAATGTTCATAGCAGCACAATTTACAATAGCTAAGTGCTGGAAGCAACCTAGATGCCCATCAGTAAATGAATGGATCAAAAAACTATGGTACATTTACACAATGGAATTCTATGCAGCAGAAAGAAAGAAGGAGCTCCTACCCTTTGCAACATCATGGATGCAACTGGAAAGCATT